>CM024758.1:119427479-119471111 GCA_014218235.1 Colocasia esculenta | reverse complement strand
GATATGTGAAGCGCGGCATTATTGATTGTGCACATCCGTTGTCAAGAGTTCCGTGCACGAATCAATATACTCACCTTCTCTAAACTGTCTCACAAGAATAAAATTGCAAAGATGAACTCATACAGTGGTGAGAATAGGTCATATCCACGGAGAGGCTAAATAGAAATTGATTAAACTACTTTGACTTGAAATCTCTATCGACAATGCATTAAAAGTGAATATGTGAACAACACCGATCAAATCCCTCACAATCTTGACAAATCAAATTTACTGAAAGAACAAGTGGAAATGAAATGAAAAGAGAATTGATATCAATGTACCCTCACAATTGAGGGATCAAATCGGTAGATACAAATCTTTAAAAGAAAATTTTCAAATCAATGTACCCCTAGAACACAGGCGATGAACAATCAACAATTGTAATTCTCCACACACCGGACTAATACCTTCACAGCTCACAGATTGGATAGAAAATAAAAACAGAAATTAATTTCTACTATATCAGAATCCTCATATTATTGTTGAAGAACAGAAATCAACCACATTAATGACTCGAAAACAAACATGAAAATTCAGACATCTCACATTATCAACTCCAATCTCAGCTAAAACAAGAACATGGGCTTCACAAACTTACCTGTGGATCTAGACTCAGTAGGCCTCCGTAAGAACAGAAGAACAAAACTCAGATGCTAAAACTCCTTTCAATCCAACACTTGCAGATGAGAGTGTTGGGATAGGATGGGTGGATGGATCAGATCTAGAAGGGGGGGTAATAGATCTAACACCAATTAACGCGGAAGCTTAAGCAATTAAAAATTACTTCAAATTAGAGATCAATTCACCCAAACAATTTACTGATCTGAGGTGTGATTAGTGTGTGTGAGCAAATCAATTAGTATTGTGAACGAAATCCCTATGCATGCATCTAGCGAGATACAAAAACATACCACAATTCAAACCATTGCACAGAGGATTTTTAGGTGGTTCGGAAATCACCTCCAGTGACTCCTACGTCCACCCCTCACACAGTGGCCACACTACTCAAAATTGAGTACAACTCACACAGGAGCACGACGACTCCAAACACCCTTGAGCACGATGACTCAAGAAACACCTAGAGCACGACGACTCCAAACTGAGCACGACGGCTCAAAACACAACCGGAGTACGACGACTCCAAATTGAGCACGACGGCTCAAACCACACAGTGAGTGCGACGACTCACAAACCAGAGCTCGACGACTCAGAGTACAAAATCTAGATCAAACACAAAAGAGATCAGATCCTCTAGCAATGATTTGATTCAAAACAGATTCGTACACAGAAAATTTGTGCAGAACTTCATGCACAAATCTCACAGACGAAATAAGGAAGAAAACTTTGAGATGAGGAAGTAGATGTAGAAAGAGTGTTCTTCCATGAAGAGGCCTTGCAGAGACTTCAATTGAGGAGGCTTGATGGAAGTCGATGGAGATTCTCCTCAATTGGCGATGCTCTGCTTTGATGGCATCTGAAATGCCAGAAATCCTTCTTCTCCTGAGCCTCTTCAGTTGGATCTGCTCCCTTGCCTTGCACAGCAACCTTTTCTCCAGGGATTCCCCTTGATTCCCTTGTCCTTCCTCTTGAAAGGATGGCTTGTAGCTTCTGGAGATGGAGACAGATCTGGAAAGCCCCTTTCAGCCGCCAAAAAGGTTCTTCAGGAAGTGTATGGGCTCTCTTTCCTTTGGGGTACAAGGAACATGGGTATTTATAGCCTCATATGTCCATAAAGTGCCTTGGGGTACTTGGGCATGGAACCCTAGGTCAAATCCCTAAATCCCAAGCAGCCACATGTCTAGGAGAAACTTTAAGTCACAGAGTTTCCGGAGTGTGTCGACCTGCCCTGAACTAGTGTCTACCTGCTGTCCCATTTCTGTAAAACTGGTCTGCTGAAAACTGGGTCTAGTGTCGACCTGCCCTGAGCTAGTGTCGACCTGCCCTTCTGGAATCTAGGAGTAGTGTCGACCTGCCCTGAGCTAGTGTCGACTTGCCCTTCTAGAATCTGGGACTAGTGTCGACCTGCTTTGATCTAGTGTCGACCTGCTATCCCAGTCTGGCAACTGGGTCTTCTGGAATCTGGGACTAGTGTCGACCTGCCCCCTGATCTAGTGTCGACACTACCAAGACAAAAATGTGTGAACCTGAAAATATAACACATAAACTATTAGTACAAGATATTATAATTAAAATATGAGATATTAAACATCAAAAACATGTTGTTTAAGTATTATTGTGATATGTATAAGATGTATAACATGTTCAACATATCATCATCAAAATCAGAACAAGTCATCATCAAAATCACAATATGTCATCATCAAAATCACAATATGTCATTATTAAAATCACAACATGTCTTTATTAAGATCATAATATCTCATCATTAACATCATGATATGTCATCATCAATATCACAGTATGTCATCATTAAGATCACAGTATGTCATCATCAAAATCAAGGTGTGAGTGATGTTCATTGGATATCATTAAAATACAACTTTAGAAAGTTCCAAAACACACTCAACCCAACAATCTCCCCCTTTTTGATGATGACAAAACATATCTCCCTTGACTGCAATAACTCCCCTTGACCATATGCATCCTTTGAACTTTCTCCCCATAAAGAACATTCTCCCCTTAGAAACTTTTACTTTCTCCCCCTTTCAAAACTTTTACTCTGTCTCCCCTTTCAAGGAACTTTCTCCCCCTTTTTGACAGCATCAAAAAGATGGATAAGAGAGAGACACAATGATGGTCGGAGACCAAAAGATAAAAAGTGGAAATGAAGGTTCAGAGGTGATCAAAATAAGTGAGGCAAAGTGATATTGTCAAATGAGAGAACAGATAATGTTTTTGTTATTGGCAACAAAGTTTAATCACAAAGACACACTCAACAAAGAATAGCAAATTATAATGAGCTGAATGTAGTTAAAATAATGATGCAAATGTGAAGAAAAGCGACCTATATGAATGAGCAGAATATTTAACAAGGATGTTAGGAGCTTTAAGTTTAACATAATGTAAAATAATAGATCTAAACTCAGTAGACATGAACTTAAGTAAGGTCTTAAGCTTTTTTATCCTGTCTTTTTGATTTTCTTTCAATTTTAACTGGAAAGAATACAAGAATAAATTAGTTAAATCTCACTTTTCAGTGCAAGAGATCACATTGATCAGATGCAAGACCTCCTGATTACTCAGTGTTTAACTTTCATTATCTTATACAGAGTTGAAAATTTTGATTTCCACTTTTTGACGCGAAACAAATCACTTGTTAGGTGAAATGGCCCGGTTACTCAGTGGTTCAAGCATTTGCATTGCTCTGTTTGTATCTTTCTAGATTGATCATTTTTCTTTTGATATTTTGCAGGAATATGTTGCTTTGACCAGAGAAGTCAAGACTATGAATTTAGAAAGATTATTCTTAACATGTGGTAAAAATAAGGCTTAAACATACACAAGTGAAATATTAAAGCCACTCATGTGCCTATAATAGTGTTTTGCAAATCATTTTAAAAACATTCAGTATTATGATTGCTTAACCTTGAAATGATACTGAATCTTTGAAATTAAACTAAATGCACAATGAGTTTAGTTTCAATGTCTTAATTCTCTCATAAGAAAATAGCACAAGGACTCAAAAATTCTGATGATTTTGGGTTCAGATAGACAACAATTATTCAAGAGATATGACAATGACTCCCCCTCAACAAATACTCCCCCTCAACAATTACATAAAGAATCTTGATACTTGGCGGAGACATATACTCACTCATAGTGAAAGTGTCCAGACAAGCTTAACTTGTCTTTCTTCAAATCACTATTTGATATACCAAGAATACCAATGCAATGTGAGAGTGAGGAATTTATGAGCTAGAATATTTGTCAACAAACTGAATGGGAGTTGATGATGAATCAGATATGACATAATATTTCTCAGCAAATTTCTCCAGCATTTCACTCAAAGATTCTCTCAAATTCACTCCTCCATAAGATATGCATGATATGAATGATCATTTAAGCAATTCAGATATGTTTCATTCCAAGCAATTTGCACAAAAAGAGTATGAACATGATCAAGCATATATCAACAGGCAATTTATTGAAAGAGAAAGAGTTTTGTAAAGACTCAAATAAATTTTTTTGAGATTTTCATTTTGCTTGATGATCTTTATGCAGAAAAGACTATTGATACTTGGCGGAGACATTTTCTCACGCATGATGATAGTTTCCAGACAAGCCTAACTTATCCTTTCAAATTTCACCATTTGATATACCACATAGTCACTGCAAAAAGGTCAATTACACTTTATTTTTAGCATGAAATTCATTACATTTATTGAAAACATTTTTGCACTTTTTCAAATTTACTCCCCCTTAATATTGCATGGAATGAATGTCGGTATAGTGAACGTTGCCACAGTGGGACATTTACCCAACAATAACATTTAGCTGAGATACACGTGAATATAAGAACAGAGTAGCGGAAGTAAAAGAACCACTGTCTTCATTTCATTCATCATCCACATTTAACATACATGATTGCAATAACATTTAAAGAACTAAAAGTTCACATAATTAAATTGCTGAAAATCAAATACATAATTGTCCACAGTTATACATTTTTCCATGATAATGCTAGTACAATGTTGCAATTACATACATCAAAATGTCAAAATGTCACAACTAAGCTCCACCAAACTAGCTACTCCCCGCGCTCGGAGTCGCTTTCCACGGTCACCTCAAAGGTGTGTCACCTACTACACCTGTACGCCGAAGCAAGTAATGAGTCTAAGAGACTCAGCAAATAACTCTACACATACCATACATGTACATGTCATAGCAGGTTCTACATACACATTTACAAGACACAATCATGTAGCATGCTTGTCATTGAAATTAACAACCTATCATGGTATTCTATTAATGGACACATGATTCATGCTTTTAGATTCTCTAAATCAAAATATCCTATCACATGCTCTCTAATTATTGCTACACATGAAAGTTCTACTTTCAATTAAACTAAAACATGAGAGCAATCTAGCATGACTAGCTTACATACATGAAAGAAAAATTGCTAACATGGTTACTACTCATTCGTATACATGCACATAACCATTTCACATGCTTTAAGCTTGCTGTTTTGTTGTGGTTTAACACTTTACAATCTAACACATGAAAGCTATGTTCTCATTCAAACCACAACGTGAGAGCATACACACATGAATGGTTTACACATAAGTAAGGATTGTCCCTAGCATGGATTCTACGCATTGTACACATATAACACATGATCATAACCACATTTATGTTGCTGTTCTAACATGATTTCAAATCATCATATCATGGATTTCAATTTCACATCCTCACATTTTGGTTTCACATTTTTACACAATTCTAATTCACATACTTCACTTTTTACACATTGCACATTTACACATTCACATTTACACATTGTTCACACTACACAATTTACACATGATCACAATCACATTCACATTTTACACTTTAGTGCCGTGACACATAGTCCAAACCACCATAAGAAGGACACATCACATCACATACACATAGACGCCACCTAGGCAATACAGTGACGACTCTTGGACTGCGCAGACCGGGAGAACAGTCTCCACCCTAACCAGTGGTACTTGTCCACCTCCAGGATTTCATCCTAATGCCCTTAGGATCACAACACATTGAACCTTCCCATGGGGACTTTTCCATGGTACGGTTCCACAGCCCTCTATGGAAGCAGTATCACACTTGGCACAGTTTTACACATTACACTATCGGTTTTTACACATTTCACATGACACTCATATCTCATTCATTCTCTCATTCGCAACATGACTATGTTTTCCTAATCATGCCACTACAGATGACAGAATTTATCATTCAGGAAATTTCACCAATTAGGTTGGGTTACACAGAAATTAGATCATTTCACAATGGCATGCATTAATTACCTATTTTGCATGGAAAATTCATATTGCATGGTATAGTTGTCCAATGACCTGAGAATTAACCACATGCTGATTTCGGGTTTAGGACCCCACATGGAAATTTTCACATTTCTGATCCAAAATACATTGCAGAAAATTTAACTAAATTCCCATATTAATCAAAATTCAATTTATCATGATGTATAATATAAAAATTCAGTTTTAACAGATCATAACCCTGAACTCAATATACACAATACCATAGGAAATTTTCTCGAATTATTTCACAGTACACAATTTACTGGAAATTTAGCAATCCTACACATGTTTTTTCTAATTTCATTTCAGAAAACTCAATAAATTAGATGGCATGGAGAAATTCCAAAAATTTAGAGCATGGACTGATTTACCCACTCTCGGTTTAGCAAAACTTAGGGCATCCAACTTCACATGAATTGCACAAACGGTAACGAACATGGTCTAGGTCTCATCATGATACATTCTCCATAATAAAATCATTGTGCCAAATCACAGAAATTACAAGATCTCACCACACATTCAGACAACCATATTACATATCATAATAGGTTTACAATATATCATCATCGAAAACACATCGAAAATAATCATATATATCAGGAAGAACAGCTCACTGTTCTGTCCTGGAGAACTGAACGGCGGTCTCTGGCCGTTCCAGGAGTGGACGCAAGGTCGCTGGACGCACACCAGGGATCTCGGCATCAAGGGCATTGATGCCAAGTTCCTGTCTGTGCAGAAACACAGACCGAACTTCAAATAACAAGAAAAATGGGGGATCTAGGACACGAGGAAAAATACATAAAAATGATAAAACCCTAGTTGACATCTACATGGATGATAGGGGTAGGTTACTTGTCTCTTGCAAAAACTCCAAAGGGATCTAAATGGTCGGAGAAGCTCTCCTTGGGCAGTCCCAAGAAGCTCCCAAGAAAGCCTTCCTCCGGGTTCTTGAGCAATCTCCACAGTAGGTCAGGTCGGGGATGCCTTCTCGATGTTCTAGCTACCTCCTTGTCATGGTAGATGGCCGGAACAAGCTTCAGACTGCCGGATTTAAGGTTGCAAAGGTGGGGTTTCTCACAGATTTTCTAGGGTTTTTCTTCTCCTCTTGCAAAGAGAGCCAAGAGAGGGCTGAGGGTTGCAGAAGGGCTTTGTAATAGGAGAGGAGCTCTCCTTTCACGTAGCTTGACAAGAAGCCTTTCAGACCGTTGGGGACAGCTCCACAATGGGTGAGCAAGCTTGCTCCCGGAAATCGGCTCTGCAAAGCATGCAGGTTAGAGAAATTAGCGTCCACATCGCTGGACGCTGGGATTAGTGTTGGCGTCCATATTGTTGACGCCGACACAACATCAACGTCTATTGATCTTGACGCCAAGCTGGCCTTCGGCCAGAACTCTAAAACATGCATAAACCATTATAACCTATAATATATACATGCATTATGTATACTATCACGTACATGCTACCATCATACCATTCATACATTATTTACAACTAATTATACACAAGCATACATAAGTATAATAGTTAATACATATGTAGATATGTACATCTATGCATACACAAAATGAATTATTTACACGAAATTAAAATAATGCAACAAAATTCGAGGGCCTTACACCCTCTCCCCTTAAAGAAACTTCGTCCTCGAAGTTAGAACGACACTACTCAAACAAAAGGGGATACTTCTTCTTCATCGCATCCTCAAGCTCCCAAGTGCCTCCTCTCGTGAGAAGTTCCGCCAGAGAACTTTCACCGACGCAATACTCTTGTTCCGAAGATGCTGAACCTTCCGGTCAAGAATAGCTACTAGTTGCTCGACATACGACAGATTTGGCTGAATCTCCACTGGCTCATGACTAACCACATGAGACGGATCTCGGACATACTTCCTGAGCATCGAAACGTGGAAGACGGGGTGAAACACTAGCCAAAGATGGGGGTAATGCTAGCTCATATGCCACGCTGCCCAATTGTCTGAGAATCTCATAATTGCCAATGAATCTAGGGCTCAACTTACACTTCCTGCCAAATCTGACGACACCACGAGTAGGTGATATCTTCAAGAAGACATGATCACCCACCTCGAACTCCAAATCCTTCCTTCTGTTGTCGGCATAGCTCTTCTACCTATCCTGAGCCACAACAAGCCTCTTCCTAATAAGCTGGATCTTATCCGAAGTCTCCTGAACTAACTCCAGACCGATCAGCTGTCTATCACTGGTCTCCTCCCAACATAAAGGAGATCTGCATGGCCTACCATACAACGCCTCAAATGGAGCCATACCAATACTCGCATGAAAGCTGTTGTTGTATGCGACCTCCACTAGAGGTAAATGACGCTCCCAATCATCCTTCCAATCCAATACACACGCTCTCAACATATCCTCGAGCGTCTGGATAGTCCTCTCGGACTGTCCATCAGTCTGGGGATGAAACGCCGAACTGAGCTTCAGCTCCGAACCTAAAGCATCCTGAAGACCCTTCCACAACCTCGAAGTGAATCTCAGATCTCGATCCGAAATGATCGACTTTGACACACCATGCAATCTAATGACACTACTAACATACAATCTAACTAAACTCTCTACTGACTGCTTCTTCTTCATAGGCAAGAAATGAGCAGTCTTCGAGAATCTATCTACAACTACCCAAATCGAGTCATTGCCCCTTCTAGATCGAGGCAAACCCGAAACAAAGTCCATAGTGACAGCTTCCCACTTCCACACTGGGATCTCCATCCTTTGCATAAGGCCGGATGGTCGCTGTCGCTCGGCCTTACTTGCTGGCACACCAAACACCTAGACACATAATCCGCTACATCCCTCTTCATGCCAGACCACCAAAAGAATCTCTTCAAATCCTGGTACATCTTAGTGTTACCCGGATGAATAGAGAATCGCGATCTATGAGCCTCCGCTAACACATGCTCACGGACATCTACCAAATCAGGGACACAACACGGTGATGAATCTAATCACACCCTCCTCATCACGAGCAATGCCTGCCTTGCCCACTAACTCTAAGAGTCTAGGGTCGGCTTTCTGTTGCTCGATCACCTCATCCAAAATTGAGGACCTAAGAGATAACTGAGCTACAAAGCCTGGCATAGCGATGGCTCTAACTCAGTCAACGCGCAAGCCGCATCTTCCAACATCTTCCAATCCTGCTGGAGAGATGACCTCTTTCTACTCAGCATCCGCTACGACATTCGCCTTTCCGGGGTGATACTGAAGGTCGAAGTCATAGTCCTTCAAGAACTCAATCCATCTTCTCTGCCTCAGGTTTAATTCCTTTTGGGAGAAAAGATACTTCAAGCTCTTGTGGTCGGTAAACACCTCAAATCTGACACCATAAAGATAGTGCCTCCAGATCTTTAGTGCATGAACCACTGCTGCGAGCTCCAAGTCATGAGTCAGATAGTTCCTCTCATGCTCCTTCAACTGACGAGAAGCATAAGCCACTACCCTTCCTACTACATTAGCACACAGCCTAAACCAATCCGAGACGCATCCGTGTAGATAGCAAAACCCTCTACACCGCTCGGTAAGACTAACACTGGAGCTGACGTGAGCTTAGTCTTCAACAATTGAAAACTACTCTCACACTTCTCGGACCAAACAAACTTCACTCCCTTTCTGGTGAGCTGAGTCAAAGGGGCGACGATGGACGAAAATCCCTCAATAAATCGCCGATAGTAACCAGCTAAACTAATAAAACTACGAATCTCCGAAGGGGTCTTGGGAATCTCCCAATCCATAACTGCCTGGACCTTTGCTGGATCAACTGCTACACCAGTACCGGAGATAACATGCCCGAGGAAATGAACCTCGCGCAACCAAAATCGCACTTGCTGAACTTAGCATACAGCTTGTGCTCACGAAGAACCTCTAACACTACCCTCAAATGCTGACGGTGTGTGGCCTCGTCCGGAGAGTAGACCAACACATCATCAATAAACACTACGACAAAGCTATCTAAATAGGGTCTAACACCCTATTCATGAGATCCATGAACGCTGCAGGGGTATTGGTCAATCCGAAAGGAAGAACCAAAAACTCATAATGTCCATAACGGGTTCTAAACGCCGTCTTGGACACATCCTCACTCCGAATCCTCAACTGATGATAACCAGATCGCAAATCAATCTTAGAAAAGACTGATGCATCTCGCAACTGGTCAAAAAAATCATCAATACGAGGTAAGGGATACCTGTTCTTCACAGTCACTTGGTTCAACTTTCTGTAATCAATGCATAACCTAAGTGACCCGTCTTTCTTCTTGACGAATAATACAGGTGCGCCCCAAGGGGAAACACTCGGGCGAATAAATCCCTTATCTAGCAACTCTTGCAACTGCCTCCTCAACTCGGCTAACTCCGCAGGTGCCATCCGATATGGAGCCTTCGAGATAGGAGAGGTGCCCGGAAGCAACTCTATGGTAAACTCTATCTCTCTATCTGGTGGCAATCCAGACAAGTCATCAGGAAAGACATCTGGAAAATCCTGCACTACCTCAATCTCCGCAAGAGTAGGTGACTCATCAGCCTCTGGTACTAACACCACACTGAAGAAAAGCGTCACAACCCTTGTTTACCATGCGCATCGCCTTCATGGCAGAGATGACTAACTTTCCCGCCAAGTTCCTTGGCAAGGGATGAGAGAACTCGTCCTCACCAGGAATGCGGAAAACAATCCTCTTCCGATGACAATCCACTAATGCATAGTGCTCCTCTAGCCAATCCAGACCAAGAATAGCATCATAGTCCTTCATCTTTACCAAGAAGAAACACCCATCTAGGATTCTATCCGCAATGAACACAGGTAACGGCGGAATGCACTTCCTAGTCGATACTGTACCCGCAGGGGTGTGCACAGACAAAGGGACCTCTAAATCCTCAGGCTCTATGCCTGACTCTAGGGCTAACTGCCTAGCGAACCGCTCGGAAATGAACGAGTGAGTAGCACCTGTATCAAACAAACCCGAGCGTGCACACCTAGAAGCAAAACTGTACCTTCGGTGACATGCTCCGCCTGCTCGGCGTCCTCGCGCGCTAAAGCAAACACTCGAGCTGGGGCTCGAGGCCTTCCTGGTCTTCCTGTAGCTGGCGCTGCTGCCGCTACTACTGCTGGGGCTGCTGCTGAAGTCTCGGACAATCCTTGATCTTGTGGTCGCTGCTTCTGCACTTTCCCATAATCATCCAACACTCGGAACCACCATGTGTCCTCCCACAGTGGGGACACTCTTTCTTCACACCAGGGGAACGTACAGAAGGTACCTGAGTACTTCCGACTGCTACTGATCGTTGTTGTGTCGGGTACACCGCTTTCTTCTTGTCCTGCCACTGGAACGTGGCTGCAGGTCTCTTTTGCGAAGCCTTCTTTTCTTCAAGGTATTGCTCCATCTCACCCTCCTGTCTGAAGCAGCGCTGAGGGCCTCGTCCAAGTGCGGTGGTCAAACGCCACGAGCCTCGTCCTCAGTGATGGTTTCAGGCCCATCACGAACTTCTTTGTCTTCCTGCGCTCATCTGTTACGATATGAGGTGCATACTTAGAGAGTTCAGAAAATCTTGCCTCATATTCTAGCACGGTCATGGAGCCTTGAGCCAAAGAGAGGAACTCCTGCTCCATCCGATCTTGAATATGCTCGGGGACGAACTTGGCTCGAAAGAGCCTCACGAACTCGTCCCAAGCAACATCAATAGCTCATCCTCAAACCGGGTACGCAACAATGAAGCCCACCATACATCAGCTCTTTCCTGCTGTACACCGTTCATAAGCACCATCTAAATAAATCTAACTTAACAAAACATACAAGCATATAAACTAAAGCATACCTGTAGCATGTAGGTGGCTAATGTGACCTTATCCTCATCTGCACACCTGATGGCTCGGAAGATCTTTTCTATCTCCCTCATCCAGCTTTCAGCCAACAATGGATCGCTCTCCCCCTTAAAAGAGGGTGGCAGCATCCTCTTGAATCTTTCCATGATGGAAGGTCCACCATGGTCCTGAGCTGGTACTTGAGCCTAGTACACACAACAAGCAATACACAATCAACATAATATCACATAATTAAATAAAACGACCATTAATCATTTTATTAGTCTAACCTGAGCCTCCAACTGTGCCTGGAGTGCTGCTTGAGTATGAGCCTGCATCTGCATGGCTTGCACCAGACCTTGCATGAATACTCCATAATCCACAGGCGGCGGTGGGGAAGTACAGGACCTTGCGGTGCCGGGGCCTTCTGCTCCGCCCGCTCGTCACGTCTCGTCCTCACGGGCCGGTGCTCCGCCACGCCTACCTCTCGAAGCCATGGCTGTAATAAATTTCAGACACCATTAGCTAGGTTACTACGTTTTCTAACCATTTTCTTATCTCATTTCCATTTCTTATTAGTGTTTTCTACACATGTGGACATACTTAGCATGCAATGGGGATGAAGACATGTATATATATTCATGTGCAATCTCAACCGGTTTCTCTGATACCAATCTCTGTAGCGACCCTCATTATACCGGTACGGTTATACCAACTCACGTCGGTATAGTGTACGTTGCCACAGTGGGACATTTAGCCAACAATAACATTCAGCTGAGATACACGTGAATATAAGAACAGAGTAGCGGAAGTAAAAGAACCACTGTCTTCATTTCATTCATCATCCACATTTAACATACATGATTGCAATAACATTTAATGAACTAAAAGTCCACATAATTAAATTGCTGAAAATCAAATACATAATTGTCCACACTTATACATTTTTCCATGATAATGCTAGTACAATGTTGCAATTACATACATCAAAATGTCAAAATGTCACAACTAAGCTCCACCAAACTAGCTACTCCCCACGCTCGGAGTCGCTTTCCATGGTCACCTCCAAGGTGTGTCACCTACTACACCTGTACGCCGAAGCAAGTAATGAGTCTAAGAGACTCAGCAAATAACTCTAGTAGTTCTATTAATGGACACATGATTCATGCTTTCAGATTCTCTAAATCAAAATCTCCTATCACATGCTCTCTAATTATTCCTACACATGAAAGTTCTACTTTCAATTAAACTAAAACATGAGAGCAATCTAGCTGACTAGCTTACATACATGAAAGAAAACATTGCTAACATGGTTACTACTCATTCGTATACATGCACATAACCATTTCACATGCTTTAAGCTTGCTGTTTTGTTGTGTTTAACACTTTACAATCTAACACATGAAAGCTATGTTCTCATTCAAACCACAACGTGAGAGCATACACACATGGAATGGCTTACACATAAGTAAGGATTGTCCCTAGCATGGATTCTACGCATTGTACACATAAACACATGATCATAACCATTTATGTTGCTGTTCTAACATGATTTCAATCATCATATCATGGATTTCAATTTCACATCCTCACATTTGGTTTCACATTTTTACACAATTTCTAATTCACATACTTCACTTTTTACACATTGCACATTTACACATTCACATTTACACATTGTTCACACTACACAATTTACACATGATCACAATCACATTCACATTTTACACTTTAGTGCCGTGACACATAGTCCAAACCACCATAAGAAGGACACATCACATCACATACACATAGACGCCACCTAGGCAATACAGTGACGACTCTTGGACTGCGCAGACCAGGAGAACAAGTCTCCACCCTAACCAGTGGTACTTGTCCACCTCCAGGATTTCATCCTAATGCCTTTAGGATCACAACACATTGAACCTTCCCATGGGGACTTTTCCATGGTACGGTTCCACAACCCTCTATGGAAGCAGTATCACACTTGGCACAGTTTTACACATTACACATATCGATTTTTACACACATTTTACACATGACACTCATATCTCATTCATTCTCTCATTCGCAACATGACTCTATTTTCCTAATCATGCCATTACAGATGACAAAATTATCATTCAGGAAATTTCACCAATCAGGTTGGGTTACACAGAAATTAGATCATTTCACAATGGCATGCATTACTTACCTATTTTTGCATGGAAAATCATATTGCATGGTATAGTTGTCCAAATGACCTGAGAATTTAACCACATGCTGATTTCGGGTTTAGGACCCCACATGAAAATTTTCACATTTTTATGATCCAAAATACAATTGCAGAAAATTTAACATAAATTCCCGTATTATCAAATTCAATTTATCATGATGTATAACATAAAAATTCA
This sequence comes from Colocasia esculenta, assembly GCA_014218235.1. Lineage (NCBI taxonomy): Eukaryota > Viridiplantae > Streptophyta > Magnoliopsida > Alismatales > Araceae > Colocasia > Colocasia esculenta. The sequence continues at coordinate 119,456,873 of CM024758.1, read as the reverse complement.
GTTTTAACAGATCATAACCCTGAACTCAATATACACAATACCACAGGAAATTTTCCCGAATTTATTTCACAGTACACAATTTACTGGAAATTTAGCAATCCTACACATGGTTTTTCTAATTTCATTTCAGAAAACTCAATAAATAAGATGAGCATGGAGAAATTCCCAAAAATTTAGAGCATGAACTGATTTACCCACTCTCGGTTTAGCAAAATTTAGGGCATCCAACTTCACATGAATTGCACAAATGGTAACGAACATGGTCTAGGTCTCATCATGCATACATTCTCCATAATAAAATCATTTGTGCCAAATCACAGAAATTACAAAGATCTCACCACATTCAGACATCCATATTACATATCATAATAGGTTTACAATATATCATCATCGAAAACACATCGAAAATAATCATATATATCAGGAAGAACAACTCACTGTTCTGTCCTGGAGAACTTAACGGCGGTCTCTGGCCGTTCCAGGAGTGGACGGCAAGGTTGCTGGACGCACACCAGGGATCTCGGCATCAAGGGCATTGACGCCATGTTTCTGTCTGTGCAGAAACACAGACCGACCTTCAAATAACAAGAAGAATGGGGGATCTAAGACACGAGGAAAAATACATAAAAATGATAAAACCCTACTTGACATCTACATGGACGATAGGGGTAGGTTACTTGCCTCTTGCAAAAACTCCAAAGGGATCTAAATGGTCGGAGAAGCTCTCCTTGGGCAGTCCCAAGAAGCTCCCAAGAAAGCCTTCCTCCGGGTTCTTGAGCAATCTCCACAGCAGGTAGAGGTCGGGGATGCCTTCCTCGATGTTCCAGCTACCTCCTTGTCGTGGTAGGTGGCCAGAACAAGCTTCAGACTGCCGGATTTAAGGTTGCAAAGGTGGGGTTCTCACAGATTTTCTAGGGTTTTTCTTCTCCTTCTTCTCCTCTTGCAAGGAGAGCCAAGAGAGGGCTGAGGGTTGCAGAAAGGGCTTTGTAAATAGGAGAGGAAGCTCTCCTTTCACGCAGGCTTGACAAGAAGCCTTTCAGACCGTTGGGGACAGCTCCCCAATGGGTGAGCAAGCTTGCTCCCGGAAATCCGGCTCTGCAACGCATGCAGGTCAGAGAAATTAGCGTCCACATCGCTGGACGCTGGGATTAGTGTTGGCGTCCATATTGTTGACGCCGACACAACATCAACGTCTATTGATCTTGACGCCAAGCTGGCCTTCGGCCAGAACTCTAAAACATGCATAAACCATGCATAACCTATACATATATACATGCATTATGTATACTATCACGTACATGCTACCATCATACCATTCATACATTATTTACAACTAATATACACATGCATACATAAGTATAAATAGTTAATACATATGTAGATATGTACATCTATGCATACACAAATGAATTATTTACACGAAATTAAAATAATGCAACAAAATTCGAGGGCCTTACACCCTCTCCCCTTAAAGAAACTTCGTCCTCGAAGTTAGAACGACACTACTCAAACAAAAGGGGATACTTCTTCTTCATCGCATCCTCAAGCTCCAAGTAGCCTCCTCTCGTGAGAAGTTCCGCCAGAGAACTTTCACCGATGCAATACTCTTGTTCCGAAGATGCTGAACCTTCCGGTCAAGAATAGCTACTGGTTGCTTGACATACGACAGATCTGGCTGAATCTCCACTGGCTCATGACTAAACACATGAGACGGATCTTGGACATACTTCCTGAGCATCGAAACGTGGAAGACGGGGTGAACACTAGCCAAAGATGGGGGTAATGCTAGCTCATATGCCACGCTGCCCAATCGTCTGAGAATCTCATACAGGCCAATGAATCTGGGCTCAACTTACACTTCCTGCCAAATCTGACGACACCACGAGTAGGTGATATCTTCAAGAAGACATGATCACCCACCTCGAACTCCAATCCTTCCTTCTGTTGTCAGCATAGCTCTTCTGCCTATCCTGAGCCGCAACAAGCCTCTTCCTAAAAGCTGGATCTTATCCGAAGTCTCCTGAACTAACTCCGGACCGATCAGCTGTCTATCACCGGTCTCCTCCCAACACAAAGGAGATCTGCAAGGCCTACCATACAACGCCTAAATGGAGCCATACCAATACTCGCATGAAAGCTGTTGTTGTATGCGAACTCCACTAGAGGTAAATGACGCTCCCAATCATCCTTCCAATCCATACACACGCTCTCAACATATCCTCGAGCGTCTGGATAGTCCTCTCGGACTGTCCATCAGTCTGGGGATGAAACGCCGAACTGAGCTTCAGTAAATGTAGGACTAGAAGGTAATGTCTCATTAACCGGCCATCATGTAAAAGATAATGTAAAGATAAGTCTTCCTAATTGTAAGTGCTTATGGCAAGAAATTAGTGCACAAGTGGTAGCTCACTTAAGAGTTCACATCAGCCCTCCTGGAGCTCCTCTGCCTCAGCTAGTAATTGAGATTAGATTAATTCGAGAGAGAAGAAAAGATTGTGGAATAAGATCCTGCTCAGTCAGATTTGGGTTGTTTCTCTCAGTTCCATTCTGCCCATCTTCCTTGAGGATTATTTCTCTGAGTTGAGGACTTTGCCCCTTTATTTGCACTTTGTGCACTCAGGATTTTTCTTTCTTTTTCATCCATAATGATGCACAACACTTTTCAAGAGTATCGAGTCCAACTTTACTCAGATCCGGGGCATTTTTCATTGATATATGTTTCTTTTGCTTTTGCTTTTCTTTTCTTTTCCTCTTAAAAGAAGGATGGACAGTCAGGTTCCTTGATCACATGCCTTCACTTCCTTCACAATTCACTTAAGGGGAAGGGAGAAAAAAAACCACCTCTCTCCTACTAGCCTTGACAAATTGCTACATTCGGGTTCAACTAGTCTAAGTGGCTGTGTAGTGTGTGTATGAAAACCTCTTGCCATAAATCCTTACATAAGGTAGACAAGAAGTACATGTAATCCTTTACTAGAGGCTACCTAACATGGATTTTTGTAAAGGAGTGTGACAACTTCAAAATTTTAAAGATTAAAAATCAGACACATAGTCTATGTTTTGCAATGCCAAACACTTTATTCAAAGATGAAACATTGTGATGTTTTTATTTGCATATGTACAAGCTAAGAAAAAAAATGAAGCACAGGTTAGGGTGATGCCTATGAATGCATGTTTATTCTACCTTTCCAAATTATTTACAGGAAAGAAAAGTAAGATAGATAATTACCTGATAAAGGAAATCTATACACTTGGGTTGCCTCCCAAAAGCGCTAAGTTTATCGTCTTCAGCCAGATGCAATTAAGCTCCATTTGGCTCAGCTAGCTTGGTAGAGTCAATTTTCAAGGAAGGTGGGCTTTCAAAGAAATGCTTTAACCTCTGCCCATTAACAGTGAATGATGGTCCAGTTTTAGGGTCAAGAATAATGACAACACCATTGTCGTAAGCTTTGACAACAGTGTAAGGACCATCCATCAGGATTTCAATTTTCCTGGAAACAGTCGAAGCCTAGAATTAAACAACTAAACCTTATCATGCACTTGAAAAGTTTTTCTATGAATGTGTTTATCATGGAATGCTTTGGCTTTGGATTTATAAATCTTGGAACTTTCATAGGCTTCATTTATGAGCTCTTCTAGCTCATTCAGCTGAAGGGTCCTTTGTTGACCAGCTTGGGCTAAATCAAGATTACCTGTTTAATAGCCCAATAGGCTCTATGCTCAAGTTCTACCAACAGATGACAAGATTTTCCAAAAACAAGCCGTTAAGGGGACATTCCAATGGGAGTTTTGAAAGCGGTTCGATAGGCCCACAATGCATCATCTAACCTTTCTGACCAGTCTTCCTATCCGGCCTAACCGACTTCTGAAGAATGTTCTTAATCTCCCTATTGATACTTCCACCTGGCCACTGGTTTGCGGATGGTAAGGTGTTGCCAGCTTATGGGTGATCCCATACTTCCTTAGGAGAGTCCTAAACTGAGTGTTAATGAAATGAGGTCCTCCATCACTAATGATTGCTTTGGGCCACCCAAATCTAGAAAAGATGTTTTTCTGAACAAATTTGATAACCACCTTATGATCATTGGTCTTTGTGGCAATGGCCTTATCCATTTGGACACATAATCAACAGCAACTAGAATGTACGTGTATCCAAAGGACGGGGAAAAGGTCCCATAAAGTCTATCCCCATACATCAAAAATTTCTACAACCAGAATGGGGTTAAGAGGCATCATATCCTTCTTAGAAATATTTCCCATTGTTTGACATCTAGGACATGCCTTACAAAATTGGTGGGCATCCTTAAACATGTGGGCCAGTAGAAACCAGAGTCTAAGACCTTAGCAGCGGTCTTCTTTGCTGAAAAATGCCTTCCACAAGCAAGAGAATGGCAAAACTTGAGGACACTTTGATGCTCACTCTCAGGGATGCATCTTCTTATCACTTGGTCTGGTCCAATGAAAAATAGCTCCAGGTCCTCCCAAATAAAATACTTATCCCTAGCAAAGAATCTCTCTCTTTCATTTTTGGTTCAATCTCCAGGTACTCGTCCAATGACTTTGTAATTCACAATGTGTGCGTACCATGGAGATGAAATATTGGAGACAGCTAAGATGTGCTCATCTGGGAAAGAATCTCTAATAGGCATAGAGTCCGGGGCAATTATTCTGGACAAATGGTTAGCTACCACATTCTTGGACCCTTTTTTATCATGAATTTCCAGATCAAACTCCTGTAACAAGAGGATCCATCTAATCAACCTAGGCTTGGCATCCTTTTTGGCAAGCAAATGCCTCAAGGCAGCATGGTCAGTGAAAACAATGATTTTGACTCCCAAAAGGTAGGATCTCAACTTCTCTAAGGCAAAAACAACAGCTAGGAGCTCTTTCTCAGTGGTTGTGTATCGAATTGGGTGTCATTCAATGTTCTGCGTGCATAATAAATCACGATAGATCTTTATCAGTTTTCTGCCCAAAATAGCACCTACTGCAAAATCTGAAGCATCACACATTATCTCAAATGGTAATGACCAGTTTGGAGATTGTAGAATTGGAGCTTTGGTCAAAATGTCTTTTAAGTCCTCAAAAGATTATGACAAGCTTCGTCAAAAATGAAAGGAGTGTCTTTCAACAAAGAAGTCAATGGCCTTGCAATTTTGGAAAAGTCTTTGATGAACCTCCTATAAAATCCAGCATGACCAAGGAAAGATCGAATTTGTTGACAGAGTTGGGAGGAGGTAATTCAGAAATGAGGTTTACCTTGGCTTTATCTACCTCTATCCCTCTCTCTGAGACAATGTGTCCTAAGACAATCCCCTCCTTAATCATGAAGTGGCTCTTTCCCAACTTAAGACAAGATTAGCATTAATGCATCTTTTGAGCACTTCAGTTAAATGGCCAAGGCATGAATCAAAGTCATTTCCAAATACAGAAAAATCATCCATAAAGACCTCTAAGTAATCCCCACCATGTCTGAGAAAATAGACAGCATGCAATGTTGAAAAGTTGCAGGGGCATTGCACAACCCGAAGGGCATGCGTCTAAAGGGAAAGGTTCCAAATGGACATGTGAAAGTGGTCTTTTCTTGATCATCAGGGTGAATAGCCACTTGGTTATACCCTAAATATCCATCAAGAAAGCAAAAGAATTTTTGGCCTGCAAGTTTTTCTAAGATTTGGTCAATGAAAGGCAAGGGGAAATGGTCTTTCTTGGTCATCGCATTCAATTTTCGATAGTCAATGCACACCCTCCATCCTGTAGCCAGCCTAGTGGGAATGAGCTCACCCTTTTCCGTTTGAATCACAGTAAGTCCTGACTTTTTAGGCACAACTTGAGTTGGACTAACCCACTGGCTATCAGAGATGGGATAAATGAATCCAGCATCAAGCCACTTGACAATTCTTTCTTAACACTTCTTTATATTAGGATTAAGCCTTCTTTGCATTTCTATTGAGCTTTTGGCATTCTCTTCTAAATATATGCGATGTGTGCACACTGAAGGACTTATCCCTCTCAAATCATCAATGTCCAACCTATAGTTTCTTAGACTCTTCAAAACTTCAATCAATTTCTTCTCCTGCCCTTCCTCAAGATCACTAGCAATTATGACGGGCCAAGTCTCATTCTCTCAAGAAAGATGTACTTCAAACTAGCAGGAAGTGATTTTACCTCAACCTTAGGAGGACACTCAGATGGAATTGCTAGATCACTATCCTGAAATAAGAAATTAAATTGTCCTTCCTCTCCCTCAAACCCTAGAGCACAGGGTTGGTCTACTGTTTCTTCCACGCAAGATTCTTCCAAGGTGTCTACCACTAGACAACTTTCTCCTTGGTCATGGTGCCTAGATGCCCTAAAAATGTTGATACTAACCCGCCTATCCCCAAATGATATATCCATCATCCCAGTAGCACAATCCATATTGACTCTAGCTGTGGCCAAAAAGGTCTACAAAGATAATGGTGGACTGAGTTAAATCTTGGGGAGTGTTCATGTCCAGAATGATGAAATCGGTAGGGAAGTAACAATCATTGATTTTTACAATCACGTCCTCAACTAAGCCCTTAGGAGTGGTGACAGAACGATCAGCTAGTTGAAGGACAACAGAAGTGGGTTTCAACTCTCCTAGCTTGAATTTCTCAAAAATGGCAGAAGGTAGGAGGTTGACACTGGCTCCCAAATCTAAAAGGCCGCTCTCAAAAGTGACTCCACCGATGGTGCAAGGAATTAGTGGAGTGCCTGGATCTTTGAGCTTTTTAGGAAGTTGATTCAAGACAATGGTACTCACAATTTCTGGAAGAATGATGGTTTCAGTTTTATTTCTCACTTCTCGTTTTGGAGTACACATTTCTTTTAGAAGTTTGGCATAGGCAGGCACATGCTTGATGGCATCAAGGAGAGGAATGTTGATGTGAACTTGCTTAAATAGTTCCAAGAGTTCTTCATTACCAGTTGGTTTATTTTTAGATTTTGGCTTTAAAGCTTCAGGAAAAGGGACTCTTGGAATGTAACAACTTGGATCTTCATTCATTTGATTTGTCTAGAGATTTTTCAATTATTTTCTCTTTTCCCTTGGATTTTTCAACATTTTATTCAACCTCTTCTTCAGTTTCAATTTAATTTCATTTTCTTTATCCTCATGTAATGTTGACATGTGAGGGTGAGGATTTGTTCTGAGTCTTCCACTTCTTAAGGTAGACACAGTTTTTGCATTTTCTACTTGAGGGCCCCTAGCTTGGGCAGGAGGATGATCCTGTTGTATAGGTTGATTTTGATTTTGTGGTGCAGGAATGTTCTGGACAAAAGCTTGTTGTGGTTTTGTGTGGAGGTGCATTTTGGTGAGCAGGTGGTGGTCTATACCCCTGGCCTGATGGTATTGCTGGTTCTGGTAAAATCTGGGAGGGTTATTCCTTGGATTTTCTACAGCTTGACTTGGCAATTGCCCGAACTCCCTCCTATGACATACATCAGCAATCTGGGACTCTATCCTTTCCAATTTTGTTGAAAATTTTGGTTTTGAGTTTGATATTGATTTGTTGTTCTTCCACAGTTTGACATAGAGTCGCCATCATATTTTGGAGTTGTTTCATTTTATCATCCCAATTAGGCTGAGGAGGTGGTGGTTGATTATATGAAGTTTGTTGGAAATTTGTATGAGCAAATTGATTTTTTTATTTCCTTGGACTTGTGGAGGTTTAGAGTAAGAAGATTGGCCAAATCTCGAATTCTGATTGGGATAGGATTGACCGTACATGGTTTGCTTAAAGGCAGATTGAGAAACTTGTTCTGATTGATTTTTCCATGAAAAATTCGGGTGATTTCTCCAACCAGGGTTGTATGTGTTAGAGTATGGATCATGGGAGGGTTTGTAGAAACCTTGGGCAGCTTGAACTTGTTCTTGAATTGAAGGAGGCAATTGGGCAGTAGTGGGACAATCATTGGTAGGATGAGCTGGGCTAGCACACATAGCACAAGTTTTAGGTGGTTGAGAAAATTTAGGTGTGGCTTGCCCGTTAGAGATAACAATTGATCGAATTTTTGTTCCAACTTCTGCTCCAATCTCTGATCAAGTTTAGCTATCAGATCTTCTACCCTGGAATCTAATTCTCCTCTCCCTCTTACTTCATACATCCCCGCCTTTTTTACAGATCCTAATGCTCTCTCATAAGAGTAGAGTGAGGCATGATTGATAGAATTTTCACTCAATGTATCAAAAAGATTATATGCCTCATCCTCGCTCTTAGTCATAAATGCTCCTCCACATGAGGCATCAACCATTTGCCTATTCGATTCTGTTAATCCTTCATAAAAAGTAACAATTTGCCACCTCGACAGACCATGATGAGGACATTTTATAAGCAACTCTTTTAGTCTTTCCCATGATTCATGCATTAATTCTCCCCGGTGTTGGGAGAATCCAGTTATTGCCCTTCTCATGGTGTTGGTCCGGCCAATGGGGTAAAACTTCTTTAAAAATTCCTGCTGCATTTCTGGCCATGTTGTGATGGTTCTCCCTATGGTTCCTAACCAATGTTTGGCCTTATCTTTTAGAGAGAATGGAAATAGGGTCAGTCTCAAAGCATTTTCAGTAAAGTTCTGGATCCTTACAGTGGAACAAATCTCTAAGAACTCATCTATATGTCTGTAGGGATCTTCATTGGGATTGCCATAGAAAAATGGCAACATCTGAATGGTTCCAAGCTTGATTTCAAAATGGTTTGCAAGAATTTCCGGCCTAATGCATGTAGCAGGTTGATAGTTAGAAGGAATAAAATACTCCTTCATCTGTCTGGGTGCAACCTCCTCCAATTCCTAGCAATTTGGTTTTGATCTTGGTTGGCCATCCTATGAAAGAATCTTTCAATCTCGTCTATAGGTTGAGCCAAATCTATGTCCAGAGAACGTCTACTAAGCATGCACAGATGAAAAGTCTTCTATTTATGATTTTTGATTTTTTATATTTTTTTTGAATTATTATGAACAAACACAAACAAGCAAACACTTTCAAAACAAATTAACCTAACACTAAGTGTTCCTGTACTTATGTTATTTTTCTCAAAATCAGATTTATGCTTGCTTAAATCCAATCCTAACTCTTCTTGTACCAGCCAGGTAAGAGGTGGAGTAGAGGGAGGCCCCCCTTGCTTTCGCAAGGACCCAATTAATAACCTCTAATTACTTAAGCGTAAGCGTTTTTAACCTCTAATCCTAGATACCAGACTTAAAGAGAAGTTTTGAATTTGAGAAAGGATAAATCTAATTATGAACTCTAAGGCCACGTCTACTAGTTTTTATTGAAAGTTTAGGCAAATGCAAGAATGTGGAATTTTTTTTTGATTTTTGGGCAAAGGAAAGGGTGATGAAATCCCTCACCTTATCTTTATGATTTCTAAAGGGTGATGCCCTTAAGCGGTCCCTTTTACAAATGTGAAGTGCAACAAATAAGTTTCAAACAAGAGGTTGTCTAATGCTAAGTCTAATACATGAAACGAGCGATGAAGTCTTACATTTCCCCCGCACTCTTCAATGCAAGAAAGAAATGGAATTCAAATGACAATTAAGATGATGAATGTCCTAAAACACGGGATTCTAATATTGAGAAATGAAATTTTTATTTACAATAAACGGCTAACATGAAAGAGCAATTTGGAAATTTTTTTAAGATTTAGATTTTTTTTAATTTTTATTTGGTTTTTTGAATTAAATGAAATAAAATCTAACTAAGAAAATATAAAGTGGTACTATAGACTAGTCTCAAACCACACAAACCACAAAGAGTCCAATTATTACATGCCCACGAGAAAGAAATCTCTGTACATGCACAGAGAGTACATGAATTCCTCACTACAAATTTTCACTCACACTCTTCTATCTAAAATTCTGAATTCAAAGCAAATTTGAAATGAAATCAGCAAGCTCCTCCAATGGGCTTTAAAAGTCAAGCCCAATCTTCAAGTTCCTCTCCTTGTGCAAATGTGAAATGAAAGCCCAATAACAAGTCAATATAAAGCCAAAGCAAATGAGATCAAATGAAGCAGATTAAATCAAACTCTAATGTCTCCCCGGCAACGGCGCCAAGATGAAGCGCGACATTTTGATTGTGCACTTCCGTTGTCGAGAGTTCCGTGCACGAATCAATATACTCACCTTCTCTAAACTGTCTCACAAGAATAAAATTGCAAAGATGAACTCATACAGTGGTGAGAACAGGTCATATCCACGGAGAGGCTAAATAGAAATTTAATTAAACTACTTTGACTTGAAATCTCTATCGACAATGCATTAAAAGTGAATATGTGAACAACACCGATCAAATCCCTCACAATCTTGACAAATCAAATTTACTGAAAGAATAAGTGGAATTGAAATGAAAAGAGAATTGATATCAATGTACCCTCACAATTGAGGGATCAAATCGGTAGATAGAAATCTTTACAAGAAAATTTTCAAATCAATGTACCCCTAGAGTACAGACGATGAACAATCAACAATTGTAATTCTCCACAACACCGGACCAATACCATCACAGCTCACAGATCAGATAGAAAATAAAAACAGAAATTAATTGCTACTATATCAGAATCCTCATATTATTGTTGAAGAACATGAATCAAACAACATTAATGACTCGAAAACAAACCAGAAAAATTCAGACATCTTCACATTATCAACTCCAATCTCAGCTAAAACAAGAACATGGGCTTCACAAACTTACCTGTGGATCTAGACTCAGTAGGCCTCCGTAAGAACAGAAGAACAAAACTCAGATGCTAAAACTCCTTTCAATCCAACTGTAGCACCCCGAAAATTTTAATTACATAATAATTCGAATAAATAGAAATAAATAATTTCCATAATATAAGAGTATTTAAACATACGTATCATTATCGTATGTGCCAAAACACATCGGAAAATTCCGTAAAAATTATAAATCAACCCCAAACATTATTACTAAATGTTTCACAAAGAAATGTGTGCCAAGAAAAATCGTATTAGCCAAGTTTAAAGTGTTTCACGACTTATTATCGTAATTTATGAATAAGTCGGAAAATATTTACCACATGTACTTGGATGAGTCGGAAAATTAAATAAAAATCATATATGGACTTCAAATAATATCCTCTAATGACCCATCAAGAAATTTGGGTCAATAAAAATCGTTTGGACTAGGTTTAAGAATTATTGTGACCGATTATCCAAATAAGGAAACAACTCGGAAAACTGTTAACACGGAAATGCGACGCAACCAAAAATTTAATAAAGGTGTTGGAGAGACTTCCAACATTATATATTGATGACCCATTATCATAATTGGGCTAATGGACATCATTTGGCCCAATAATCAAATAAAGCTAGAAAATGCATGGAAATTCGTAACCATAAATAAGCTGAAATTAGAAAGAGGTAATTAGGGTTTGATTGGGATGCAATCATGCACTTTTAGCAACTCAAATTCGTGCTTACCCACCTATGGGGGTTTCTTGATGGCCAAGACTCTCTAATGGAGGAAGAAATCATCAAAAATAGGAAACCAACATGCCAATCCCGCAACCCTTCTTTCCTAGTTATAATAGGACTCCTAAACACCATGGTTACTTAAATACTCTTCACCCAAACCCTAGGGACGAGTTTACAACTTGCTGGGGTCGTGTGGAGGAGCTCTTGGAGGCTGGAGAGTAGGAGATGAAGCATACCAAGCTCATCCTCTTCCCCCATTCATCTGCTACGACCTGCACAAACCACCTTCTTGAAGCCGATCAAAAGTAGGTCAAACCTAACTCCCATCGTGCAAGGCTTATACCCCTGGAAAGAGGGTTGCGTCTACTTCCTAACCCAGTGGAATGCCCAAATTCCATGCAGTATACACGGAGTATTAAGCGTTCTTCAAACAGTGGTCTGAACACGGGTTTTCTGAAGAACGAGACTTCATCAACCCAAAAGGTAGGTTTTCTCGGCCAAATCTTAACATCTCCTATACCAAATGTGTAGAGCATCAAGTTAGCTTTCATTGCCCTCTGGTTTCATCGAATTCCAATAAGTAGATTTTGAATTATAAGAGTTTTGCCAAAGTCGTGCACTGTTAGGGCTTTTCCCATTCTTTGTATGTTGTATGTGATTCAAGACCGAATTAGAGTAAACTCATGACATGAAAGTTACTCTACTAGTTGTCCTCGTCAGGTTTTGTGTTGAACATTTTGTCTAAATCTCATTAGTTAGAGAGTTATAAGCATGGTAATAGGGTTGCTGCACGAAACTACTGTTTCAGGTTACACTTGGTCTGATGTTGTGTTCGACTTGATCAAAGCCTATCGAAATCATCCTTATTTTATAATTCTGATTTAATGGAAGTACCCTTGTATGTCTAGGTTGTTTTAAAACTGGTTTCGTTATTTTCATACACTGTACAATTTGCTCTCTATTTCGGAAGCACCCTATGTCAATATTGGTAGTTCTAGACCGCAATCCAAGAACATGTCCTTGCTCTGTCAGGATCAGGCGTAGACCCGGTGAACGCGACGGCCCGATAGGCCGCGTTCTGAGGTCTCATCGTGACAGCCCGCACCATCGCGACCTGATCGCGACTAGGCACTCCATCGCGATCGTGCTGCCTGATCTGACCGCCCAGTCACGTTCTTCACAACACCCTGTCGCTTTCTGGTCCCGCCTTCGCGACCCTTGCAGTGGCCTGTCGCGACCTGACCCGAGCCTGACAGACCCTGTCGCCTTCCTTACATGCACCTGTCGCGACCTGACCCCGGGCCTGACAGCCCTGTCGCTATCCTTACATGCCCCTGTCGCGATCTCAGGATTTGTCCGTCAACCCCACTTACTTTCTTACAAACCTAACCACTATACCCGAGGTCTGGTTAAGGTAATATTTAGTGTGTAATTCACATGGTTTGGGTCTGATTAATGCTTGGTGGTTATTTTAATGGCTTAAAAGTGTTTAACCCATTAAAAAGTTTTAAGTACACGAACATTATTCTAATTGCTCTCTTAAATGACGTGACTATTCAGGTGACTTTTGATTAACTCTTTGAACTATTCTAGCTTCTTAAAATGATAAATTGTTATCTTAAATCTCTCAATCCATGTTTAGTTAAGTGCATAGTTTCATTGCAAGCTATCATGTTAAAGTGTTTTCCGCGAATTTGAGTCCGATGGTTTTGTGAATTTGACACGCGTACTGCACTACACACTCGCACTGTTAGACAGCCCCTTTCTTGGGAAATTGGAAACTCTCTACCGATCATTCCGAATCGGTAGAATAGCGACCTTTTCACCAAGGCCTCCATAAATCTCCTTTGACCATGGATTCCCACATGCCGACGAGTTGTTTTACCATTGAAGTCCCTTGAAGATAGCGTGCACTTCCTTTCTCTTCTTGTTCTCGTGAGTGTGATTGACAATCTAGACTAAAGCCATTAATGTAAAGATTGAACTAAAGTATAAATCGTATCGTTATGCTGCCGAATTTATCTCTTGACCATTGTTATCATGAAATCATGTTCAATTGCTCATTACTTGTTCTCATCATCATCATGAACATGATATTACACATGCTTACATCTTGAAACTCTCATTGGCCATTATTAATGACTGTGGGTATCTACATTTGAAAATTTAAGTGAGATGCTGACAGGGCACGGCGTGTGTCCAAGGGCTCCAATCTAGCCCCAATGACGGCGAGTCATAAATATACTGTTAACCATGGGGTATAATGATTACTGGCGTTGCATCTGCGCTGGGAATCGTGCGTGTCGTATGAATGATAGATACAAAAACCACATACATGTGTCCTAGTGTACATTCTTGATGGATCTTTTCTTGGTGTACATTAGTGTCTACGTGCCTGATTAGTGTTACATGATCGTGTTCGTGCGTTCTTGCTTGCTTGCTTGCATGATATGGCCATCCTGCATTTAATGCAATTAGTGATATCTTGCGTTCTTGACATCAATTGAAATCTTACGTGCTTGTACAAAGTGATCTATTGCTAGTTCTATCTTGTCCTCTCGTTCTAAATCTCATTCTATCATAATCACTCTCTCTAGCTTGTTTTATATATCATGTTTTAACGAGTTTTATTCGTACTTACATATCATTCATCGTACTTGCCTAGTTCAAAAATGTTAATCACTTATATCATTGCCCGCACATTGAGATATAAATCCTACTGGGCTAGTTTGCTCATCCCCTACTTTTACCCAATCTAGGTGACTATGAAGTTGAAGAGGAAGAGCAAGTCGAGGATGGGAATGCGTCCGAGTGATGAGCGTTCCAACTATGAGCCTAGTTATAGTAATTTGCTTTGAGAGATAGATTCATGTAGCAGGAAGTGATGAATAAATGTACTTTTCCTTTTTATTGAGTCTTAGTCTTGTACTAGTATCCATTTGGAATACAATGAGTTGAGATTGAATAAAATATTAGTTGAGTTCAATATTTGGGCCCTATGATGATGTATGTTGTTATACATTTAGTGCGTGCTAGCTAGAGGCTTATTTTCTGACTGTTCACGTCTCGGGATATCAACTTTAATTAATCAATAATATTCGCTGCGTAATTCTCGGGACGTGACACCAACAGCTTGCAGATGAGAGAACAATCACAGAAGAAATAGACAATTCAACACAAATGAAATGAAATAAACCACTGGATTAAATTCTCACTAGATGCTACTGAAGAAATGGTAACAACAATTCATAAGCTTCAGAAGAACAGAGGAAAGAACTCCCCAACTCGAATCAGCAACAGAAGAAACCCCCGAAAATCTCAACTGGCAAAACTCTCAATTCTGGAAGAACAAAAAAAAGGGCTCTTGGAATCCCCTTACAGCAAAGAAACAAACAAAATAAAATCTGAACCAACCTCTCTCCCCTGCAATCGAAACAGAACAGATAGAAAATTAAAAAATTCTAACAATTCGAACTCTCTAACCTCTGCTGAAAGAAAGAGTACAGGAAAAAAACTGGAAGAACAAAAGAAACTAAAATTTCTAAAAAAAAATCGAACTCCTCCTGGCAAAAAGCCCCCACTGAAGAGGACCGTGGGGTCCCTTTTATAGGCAGCCTCGCCCAGTTTCGCACCAGGATCGCCATCCGCAGCAGCACCAACTTTCACTGGATCGCCATCCGCAGCAGCACCGCTTCCCGCCCAAGCTGTATAGCTGGCCGCCTCCATCCCTGTGCACGGGATCCATCAGATCCGCTTCCAGCTCAGCACCGGATCCATACCACTGCAGCACACTGCCATTGCATACAAGAGTTCCAGCGCACCCAATCGCCAGCTGCTCCATCGCGCCAGCCTCCAGCGCCCTCTGCACACCCTCAGCGCACCTGACCCGGCCGCTGCTCACCGCTCTCCATCCCGCCAGCCCCGCTGGCCGCCCAAGCCATCGCCGCGCGCCACCTCAGCTTCAGCAGATCCGGCCACCCAACTGCATGACTTAACCGCCCCAGAAATCCCAACCACATCGCCTGGCCGCACTAGCTCCATTGCGCCCAGGAACCCAGCTCTAGCTTCAGCACCGCCTGCACACAATGCCCATCCACCAACTCGCGATCTTCCAGCAGCTTCGTTGCCCTAGTGGGGAGAGAAGAAAGAAGAAAATGTTTAGGCAGGTGTGTGGTGGGGTGGGGTATTTAAAATGATTTTTTTGTTTATTTAATGGAATTAGCTGGGGTATGTGGCATGTTTGTAGTGGGTGGGATATTTATTCATTTAAAATTTATTTAAAATCTACTTTATTATGAACTAATATTTGCAAGAATTAGAATATGTTTATAAAATCAAATATTATTTATGTACAATATTTGTAAAAAAAGAAAATTAGACAAATTATTCAAAATAGATTGAATATTTAATGAGAGTCTACTATTATTCTACCAAACTATACGCTCAAAAATCTAGTTAGGGATGAAATAAAAATTAATCTCAAACGCCATTATTTACAGATAAAAGATGTCTAAAATCAACTATATGTATGAAATTTAACACTGAAATTTTTTGTAGTTATCATATGTGCATGAGAAAAAATTGTAAATTATGTGAAATCTTTAAAATGATGAAAGATGGATAGAATCAACTTGACAAGGATTTTTAAGAGGCCAAAGAATTCATTTGTCATATTTTTTACAAAAATCCAACAATAACTCAAGTGTTACACAACAACCTACATGATATATTCATTAAGTAAGTTGAGCCACTGAAATGATAGTTTGAGTGATATAGGACATTCAACAGCCAATGACAAACTACCATATTCTCCAAATCCAAGAAATGAAAATGTCTTTTAGATTGAAATCATTGTGATGAAGTTAAACAACTTTAAGCAAACTGATGGAGGACAAAGATGTTATTTTAAGCAATTCTCCTTGGACACACTTTTTTTTTTAAAAATCAAACATTCAAATGTAGTAAATCTTGTTCACTCAAGAACTAATGCTTTTTACACACCATAGTCCCTGGTTACTAAAGATTTGCTCATTATCCAGTTTCAAGGGGCAAATGATAACCTTTTGATGTGAAAATATACGTTTATAAGACGCCAATATTTCCAGTTACTCAGTCATCATCAAAATGTATAGAAAATCTTTTGTTTTTATTTTGTTTTGTGAAACCCTTTGAACAGAGATAGCAGAAAATACCTCATGACATACATGGCACTTCATTCATTGTGAAGGTTTGTAGTTTCTCAGTATTTTTGCCATTGCTCTGTTGAATAATACATGTAAGGAGGATTTTATAAAATTGAGAACAATTATATCCCACATCAGTTGCAAAAGAGGTGTTTAAATTCAAAACACACATGATCCTTCAGTCTTTGAAAGAGATTTAAATTTCTGTAGGCTTGAAGAGTATAGTTGAGAGTTGACTATAAAAATGTAGTAGATCAATCAAGAAGTCATTTGGAGGTTCTTTGACAAACTTAATGAGTATATCATGAATAGAAGTTGTTATAACTCAAGAGGAATCTTGAATTTTGTAAAAGAAAGTGAGTGGTGAATCCTTTAACTCCCCCTAAGATGATGATTCCAGAAATCTTTCATCATAATAAAGAGATTCAAGATTTGTAAAAACTGAAATGAATCTTTTTGAAGAATAAAGACCCCCCCTCAACAATTGCATATTTGATTATTGATACTTGGCGGAGACATATACTCTCGCATAGTGAAAGTGTCCAGACAAACAAACTTGTCTTCAAATCACCATTTGATATACCAAGAATTTCAATACAATGTGAGATGGAAGAATTTATTTGACAAAAAGAAATGGAAATTGGCTTATGAGAGATTTGTTCATCATGAATCAAGGAAACAAATAAAGGAAGGGAATATTTGCATGATGAAACAAAGACTCCCCCTCAGAAATTGCCTAAACACTCAACCCAGTGAGAGAGATCAAGAAGATTGTGGACATTTGCATAAACCAAGCTCTCTCCTCAAGGATGAAAATCTACTGTCAGGAAGAGGTTTAGTGAAAATGTCAGCAATTTGTTTTTCAGTTTCAATGAAGAGAAGTTCAAATGATTTCTTTGCTACCTCATCTCTCAAGAAATGATGCCTTATTTCAATGTGCTTTGTGCGAGAGTGCTGAATTGAGTTTTAGACAGATTGATGGCACTAGTGTTATCACAGAAAATGGGAACACAACCTAACTCTTGGTTATAGTCTAGGAGCTGATGTTTCACCCAAAGAATTGAGTGCCACAACGACCAGCTGCAACATACTCAGCCTCAGCAGTTGATAGAGCCACTGAGTGTTGCTTTTTGGAAGCCCAAGAAATTAGGCATCCACCTAGATATAAACACAAGCCACTTGTGCTCTTTCTATCAAGCTTACAACCAGCATAATCAGCATCACAATAGGCAATCAAATCTAATTTACAACCAGCAGGATACCAAATACCAAGATCACATGTTCCAACAAGATATTTGAAAATTCTTTTAACAGCAAGCATGTGACTTTCTTTAGGATTAGCTTGAAACCTTGCACACAAGCATACACTAAATTGTATATCAGGTCTAGAAGTAGTGAGATAGAGTAGAGATCCAATCATACCTCTGTATGTCTTTGGGTCTACTGACTTACCAACGGAATCTTCTTCTAGTTTTACATTAACTGCAATATGTGTGCTTGAGTGCTTGAGGTTCTAGAAGTCAAATCTTTTCAGAAGTTTTTTGACATACTTGGTTTGGCTTATGAAGATCCCCTCACTGGTTTGGTTAACCTGCAGTCCCAAGAAAATTTTAAGTCTCCCATTAAGCTCATTTCAAATTCAGTTTTCATTTGATTTGCAAATTCAGTGCACAGACTTTTATTTGTGGATCAAAAAATTATGTCATCAACATAAATTTGGACAACAATTATTTGTTTATTTACAGTTTTTATGAACAAAGTTTGATCAACATTACCTCTAGAGTATCCTTTTTCCAACAGAAAGAACTCAATCGATCATACCAAGCTCTTGGAGCTTGCTTAAGACCATAGAGAGCCTTATGAAGCTTGAAAACATGATCATGATATTTTTCATTTTCAAAGCCTGGAGGTTGTTCTACAAAAACATTTTCTTTGATGTATCCATTCAAAAATACACTTTTGACATCCATTTGGAAAACTTTAAATTTCAATGATGATGCAAAAGTAAGAAATATTCTCACAACTTCTAGTCTAGCTACAGGGCATAAGACTCTTCAAAATCAATTCCAAACTCTTGATTGTACCCCTTGGCAACTAGTCTAGCTTTATTCCTTATGACTTGACCATTTTCATTCAATTTATTTCTAAATACCCATCTAGTGCCAATGACAGATTGGTCACTAGGTCTAGGTACTAATTCCCACACTTGATTTCTGTCAAATTGATGAAGTTCATCATGCATTGCATTGATCCAATCTGCACTCATTAGAGCTTCATCAATTGATTTGGGTTCAATTTGGGAGATTAGTGCTAGTGGGTCTTCATGAATTGCATTCGAGAAGGATGATCTTGTTCTAACTCTATCATGCACATTGCCAACAACATTCTCTATTGGGTGATCTTTCAAAAATCTGGGTTCAGAAATTACCTGTTGAGGTGCATTTAAATTTGGAACAACATTACCTGATCCACTTGGGGTAGGTGAGTGATTGTTCAAATTTTCACATAAGTCTTCATTCTCCTCAACAGTTGGTGAAGAATCAACAATGAAGTCATCCTCTTCATTATCTTGAGAGTCCCTGCAAGATTTAGAATAGTGAGTTGAAAAGGAATTTTCATCAAAGACTACATGTGGAGATTCTTCAACTGTTTTGTTTTTGAGAGAGTAAACTCTAAAAGCTCTTGAAATTTCAGAATAGCCAAGAAAGATGGCTTCATGACTTTTAGCATCAAATTTATCAAGATTTTCTTTATTGTTGTTATGTACAAAACATTTACACCCAAAGACTTTGAAATAAGATAAAGTTGGCTTTTGTTTTTCAACAGTTCATAAGGGGTTTTTCTGATTTTTGGTCTGACCAATGCTCTGTTGAGAATGTGATTTGCTGTATTTACAGCTTCAGTCCAGAAGGATTTGGGCAATTTGCTTTCCAAGAGCATGGATCTAGCCATTTCCACAAGAGTTTGTTTTTTCTTTCCACAACTCCATTTTGTTCTGGAGTTCTTGGAGAAGAGAATTTGTGGAAAATGTGAAGTTCAACACATAAATCAGAAAATGATTTATTTTCAAATCACCCCCATGATCAGTTAAAATGTTTTTATTTATGAGAAAAACCAGTTAAGACAGTGGTACAGAAATTCCTGAATTCTAGACAAGCATCACTTTTGGGATAAAAAGATAACCCATGTAAATCTAGTGAAATCATCAATAATGACAAACCCATATCTTTTGCCACTAAGACTTAGAATCCTTGTTGGGCCAAAAAGGTCCATATGAAGTAATTCTAGTGGTTTAGATGTGAGTACATCATTGAAGGTTTTAAAAGATTTTCTAGTTTGTTTTCCTTGGGCACAAATCCCACAAAGTTGATTCTCTACATTTGGAAAAGATTCAGGAAGTCCTTTTACCAAATTTAGCCTTAAAAGTTTGTTTATTATTTTGAAACTTGCATGACCAAGTCTTTTGTGCCAAGTCCATGCAATTTCATCTTTATTTGCAACTAAACAGATATTTTCAGCAAAGTTTTTATCAAGGTTGATCATGTAAACATTATTCTCTCTTTTTCCAAAGAATTTTACTTTGTCAGTTGAGGAGTCAATTATTCTGCAAAAATCTGATTCAAACACAACTTTGTGACCTTTGTCACACAGTTGGCTAATGCTCAGCAAATTGTAGTTCAGACCATCAACTAACAAAACATTTTCAATTGAGTTTGAGGAAGATTGACCAACCTTTCCAGATCCAATGATTTTTCCTTTATTTTTACCTCCAAATGTGACAGATCCTCCCTCCTTTTCAATCAGGAATGAAAATTTTGCTTTGTCTCCTGTCATGTGTCGTGAACACCCACTATCAAGAAACCAAACATTTGAGTTGGGTGCACGACCTTCCTGCAAAATCAAATCAGTGAAGAGAAGATTTTGGTACCCAAACATTGTTGGGACCATCAGTTTGTTTGAACATGGACAACAAATCTTTTCTAATCCAAATCTGATTTGTTTTTTGCTTTTGTTTTGTTTCAGAGGTGTTATTTGTCTTTTTCATTTTAGTATTTCCTTTTGGAATGAAAACACCTGTGTTCTTTTTCTCATGAGGATGGAGGTTATGCATTTGGAAATGATCATTCATTTGTGGAGGTCCAAACCAAGGATTTTGTTGGTACATTGAGAAATTTGGATAAAAGAATTGAGAATGGTACCAAAAGGATTGTGATACCATTGGTTCGAAGAATTGATCCACTCATCTTGATGTGTTGTCTTGGAAGTCCAAGGTTTGTCATGAATATTTCCTTTTGTGTTTTGTTGTTTTCAAGTTTATTTGGTTTTTATTGACTGGTTGGTAGGTTTTGAACTTGAGCAAGTCGACCTGTCTTGACTGGTGTCGACTCAGCAGTCAGTGTATGACCTGTTTGGTTTCTTTGTTAGTTTTTTGATTTATTATTTGACTAGTTGTGTTTTTGAACTTGAGCAGTCGACCTATCTTTGACTGGTGTCGACTCAGCAGTCAAGTGTATTGACCTGTTTGTTTCTTTTGCTATGATTTTCAAGGTTTTGGATGTGTTGTTTGACACTTGCTTGTTTTTGTTGTTGTCAGGACTATGACTTTTAACAAATTTTATTAATGGTGCTTTTTCCCTCATTTCACCAGATTTGTCTTTCTTGGATTTTGTGTGGTAAATCCTAGTCCATGTGTTACAGATTTCATTCTTGTTCCTAACAAGGCATCAAGTTGTCTTTTCCTTTGGTGAATGTTTCAATGACTTGTTCTTTTTCTTTCAACTGGTTTTCTAAAGTTTTGATTTCATCAACACCTTGTTGTTTTTCTTTTTGTTGCAATTCCAATTTTTCAGACAGTTTTTAAAAGTCATTACTGGCTTTTGGGATGCAAGTTTGAGCTCATCAATTTCATTTAGAAGGCTTTCCTTTTCTTCATTAAGCTCAGACACTTCATTTTCCAATTCAGAGATTCTTCTGTTTGAGGAATAGTTATCAAGATGTTTTCAATTTTCTTTTCAGATGCTTATTTTCTTTTCTTGTTTCAGAATATTTTTCAACTAGTTCAGCATAAGCATCTTGCCAATCATCAATTGTATATCCTCAAAAGATGTACTTACCTTTCCATCAGTACTGTTAGCCATAAAGCATATCTCTTCACTTTCAGTGCTTGAGGACTTCTCTTCTTCATCCTCACTTGGCATCATCTGACCAAGTTGCAACCATTGCTTTAGGCTTCTTCAGTTTGTTGATCTTCTTGTACTTGTCCTTCTTGTTCTCAGGACATTCTCCTTTCATGTGTCCTGGTTTGTTGCACCTATAGCAAATTATAACTTCATCAGTTCTTTGATTTCTATTTGAATTGACATTTGAAGAAGAAATATTTCTTTTGCCAGATGGAAATTTCTTCTTCCCATTGAGTTTTCCTTTTCTATATTTTAGAAATTTTTTGAATTGCCTAGTCATGAGGGCAAGTTCATCCTCATTTGACTCAGACTCATCAGAACTTGATTTCTCTTGACTTTTGTCCTTGTTACTTGATGAAGCTTTAAGTGCTACTGGTTTGGTCTTGATTATATGCTCTTCATTCTTTTCAAGTTTATTTCATATGTCATTAAAGATCCTATGAGTTCATCCAAAGAGATTTTGGATAAATCTTTAGAATCTTCAATAACTGTGGCCTTGGTGTGCCAGATAGATGAAAGAGAGCGCAAGATCTTTCTTACCAAATCAGCATCAGTGTAGTCTTTACCTAGAGCCTTCAGTCCATTGACAATTATCATGAACCTGGCAAACATTTCAGAAATTGATTCATCAGTTTCATCATGAATAATTCATATTCAGAAACAAGTATGTTTGCTTTGGTTTCTTTTACTTGGGATGTTCCTTCATACAACAATTCAAGCTTATCCCACATCTCCTTAGCAGATTTGCACATGGATATTCTTGAATACTCTTTTGGATGGACTGCACATTGAAGCATATTCATGGCACTGTAGTTAAGGGTGGCCCTCCTAATTTGTTCCCTAGTCCAGGTTTCCTCTTCTCCTGGTTCTCATAAGGACCTACCTCAACTACCCTCCAAATCTCATAATTCTGGGCTCTAAGAAAGACTTGCATGCGATTTTTCCAATAGGAGTAATCAGTCCCATTGAAAAAAGGTGGCCTATTGATGGAATGGCCTTCAGCAATAAACCTCTAGAATCCATTGAGCAAGATGAAATACAGTGAAAGAAACACATAAACAACAAGCAAGTGAGACACAGAGAACAGACAGAAACACTCAAATCAGATCAGATGCAGATATGAACCCTCTCTGATACCAATTGAAGGATCGAATATGGGATGGACCAGATCTAGAAGGGAGGGGGGGGGGTTGAATAGATCTAGACCAAACTGCGGAAGCTTAAACAATTTGAAAAATGCTTTGAATCAGAGATCAATTTAGAATTGCAATTCACAGATCTGATGTGTATTGTGTGATTTGAATGAATAGAGTGTGTGATTAGATCAATAGTAGTGTGAGCAAAAATCCTATGCATGCATCTAGAGCAAAGTAAAATCAAATCACAGATCAAACCACTGCACAGAAGATTTTTAGGTGGTTCGAAAATCACACAGTGATTCCTACATCCACCCCTCACACAGTGAGGCTCCACTACTCAACCTGAGTACAACACACACTGGAGCTTGACAACTCCAACACACTGAGTTAGACAACTCACACACAACCTCTAGAGCACAACCACTCTAGAAACCTGAGCACACCTGCTCAACCACACACTGAGTGTTCAACTCAACACAACTGAGCACAAGGGCTCACAAACAACGAGCTAGATAAAAACAATGAGAATCAGATCCTCTAGCAATGATCTGATCTAGAATGAGTTCATTCACAGAGACTGGTGCAACACTTCTATGCACAATCTCAAAAATGACTCAGAAGAACAATTGGAGAGTTGATACAATTAAGTAGAGAACATGTTCTTCAGAAGAACTCCCTTGCAGAAGGCTGAATTGAGGAAATCTTTGAAGCTTGAGGTCACTGGGCGATGCTCTGCAACAGATGCCTCTGGATCTTCCTTGAATTCTCCTCAATTGCTTGCTTCTACTTGATCTACTCCCTTGGGAAGTGATCTCACCTCTTCATCAGAGATCAATCTTCACCTTCTTGTGCTTTGCAAGGATGGAGATGGGTCACAGCAGTACCATGGAGAGCAGGAATAGGAGAGACCTCTGTCTTGTCGCCAAAAAGGCTTTTCTAGAAGGCTCTTGAGGTGTTTACTTTTGGGGGCGATTAGATAGGTATTTATACCCCAAAATGGCCAAAAGAACCCTTGGAGTGCGTGGGCACATGATCCAAGGTCGATCCAATTGATCCTAAGAAGGCCACGTGTCCAGGTGTAACTTAAGATGAAAAATCAGCTGGAGTGTGTCGACACTGTCCCAGAGTGTGTCGACACACTGTCCCAATTTGCACCAAAGGATGTTCTGGGAGATGGCTCTAGTGTCGACACACTCACTGGCTGTGTTGACACACTGTCCCAGTCTGGCAAATGGGTCTTATGGAGACTGGGTCTAGTGTCGACACTACCTGAGACTGTGTCGACATAGTGAACCCTGTTTCATGAATTTGCTTTAGGGATTGATGCCCAGTGTCGACACCATCAATGGGTGTGTCGATACTACCATGACAAGAAATATATGTCCCTGAAAATTAAGCACATAAATCATTAGTACAATGTATTATCATGAATGTATGTGATATAATGTGTTTGGAAACATGCCTTTTGAGCATTGTTATTACATGTGTAATGTATTTAACATGTTCCATTCATTATGCATTAAAATCACAGCATGTCATCATCAAAATCATGAGGGGAAATATATTAAATTCACACTCAACCCAACATGCGGGAGCTTGTTCCTGCTTCAGGTATGAATGGAAGCTCATCTGAAATTTGATTTTGCTGAGATGCAACCTGCCCCCTCCAGAATCTTCCTTCGGAGTTCGGTGTACTGCAGCAGGGCCTGGTATGAGCCAGAGGATGAAATCAAGTGTGTGACAGCACACTTGAAGAGCAGAGACGCCTGGCGAGACTACCTGGGGTACTTCCCAGTGGAGGACTTCATTGTGAGGCCACTATTCATGAGGACTATTGGGTTCAGGGTTCGCACCAGAGAAGATAGGGACTTATGGCTGGTTGGTGCTAATCAGATAGTGGTGTACCAGCCACATCGGTGCCAGTGTTAGCTCGGAGTGCCATGAGGAATTCCAGCTTCATCTCACTGCACTGACAGATCATCTCAGGGAGAAATGAAAAGCTCATAAAAAAGCTAAGAAGACATGGGAAAGGTACACAGTGAGCAAGAAGATGGGGCAGGCTGTGCAAGAGAATTGGAAAAGAATCTGGGAATATGAGGAGTATATTGACACAATTTGCCCAATTTACTGTGATTTCTTTATGGCTCGCCGAGCGAAATGATGTACTTTCCCAATTCCAAATAAGTGTAACACAAGTAGAATGAATAAATAATGAGTTGCATTGTGTTCAATTGTATGGAGTGGACTAAATGGTGCTTTAAATAGGCTTCAATTGTGTTGAATTGAGTTTCTGTGAAGCACTATAGACGAATAGTTGGCGTCCACATCGATGGCCACTGATGACCTGTCGACGTCCACACTGTGGCCGCTAAGGGCAGGATAGGGAATAGACGTCCAGAGCAGGGGCCGCCTACTTCAAAGTAGACATCCACCACACGCCATCGCACAGAGTACGGGGTCTGGCAGGGTTACCTCGGGCAAGATATAGACTTCCACAAGATCGCCGTTAGCAGGAATAATGGCCACTGGGCTGCCGTCAAGGAAAACTAAACGGCCTGGGCTTGACGTCAACTTAAAAACACAGCTTTTTCAAACTGATGCCTCATTCTGGCGCCTCTTCACCTTCAAACCGTCGGGCACCTTTCCCATTCCCTTTCTCACTTCCCCACAACCTTTCACAACACTCCCTTCCTAATCTTCATTCCCTTTCTTCTTTTTTCTAATTCTCAAAACCCCGCTCCTTTCCTGGGACTGTGATCGGGTTTCTCCTAATGGCGAGAGAAAAAAAAGAAATGCTCTGAACTCATTCCCAACCAAGGGAGGAGGAAGAAGAAGCGACAACAGGGGAGGAAAACATGGCGGAGGAAGAGGAAGACGAGGAGATGGCTACGACGGCCAGCGCCGCGGCGACAATGCGTCAGAGGGGGAGGAAACTGCCGGAGATGGGGAAGAGACGGAGGCAGAAGGGGCTCAGAGACACCCACGACGCCAAAAGGTAAGTCCTCAGCCGTTAAAACCCTGTGGTGTGGTTGGAATGGATGATGTACACAATGGAAAGAGGAAAAACAGGGGAGGTTCAGTCAGGTTCAGCAGGAATTTGACGGCAACATTGGTTGTCGTCGAGTTCCTATAAACGTCCAGTACCATGCCGCCAAGATGAACTCAGTGGCAAGACATGGACGTCAACATTTGAATTTGACGGCCACCCTACTGCCGTTTACTCTGGTTAAACGGCGGAACCTATGACCTCAACTTAAACTTAACGGCCATCGATACTGACGCCAATTATTTCTGTGTTTTGGCAGGGAAAAGGGCGAATGAGGAGCCGGGTGACATGGGATTTGTGCTAGGCTTGGTACCGGGTGCTACCGGAGGCCCAGCATACGAGGATAGCATGGATGGGGTTTGGCCATCTACTGGCGGTACGGCCCTTTCACGTGGATGTGCCGTATCTGGAGGCACTCCGGAAGCGGTGGGATGAGGATTGCAAGGCATTCATAATGCCTTGGGGGCACATGATACCCACGTTGGAGGACGTGGCGTATCTGACGGGACTGCTGGTTCAGGGAGAGCCGGTAGTTGGGCACGAGAGGAGAGACTACCACGATGACGTGGTGGAGTTGCTGGGGCCAGAGTTTGTGGCCGGGAGGAGGAGACCGATCTGGAGCATCCTGCTCGGATCACTGTCAGAGGCGGTAGGGTTGAGAGGGGGGAGGAGAGGGCCCCTGGAGACACTCGAGGAGTTCTACACCGGTGTCCGTAGGTCGATCCGGCTGGGGGACATGAGTGAGGAGAAGTCACTGTGGATCTTCGTGGCTTACTTGTTCGGACGCCTCCTATTCGTGACGTAGTCATCACAGATGAACTGCAAGTTTGTGCTGCTTCTCCGGGACCTCGAACAGGTAGGACGGTACGCGTGGGGCGTCGTGATGCTGGGACACATCTTCTCACTTCTTCCCAGTAGCTCGTGGCGTTCTCAGAGCACCGGGGGCTTCACCCCTTTCTTCAGGTATGCAACTTTCTTTTAATGCTCATCATTGAATTAAATTGATTAACTGCCTGACTGACATGCTTTTTCTTCTTCTTGCAGATCTGTGGATACACCCGCTTCCCTATAGGACGCGGGGTATAGAGGGAGGGAGCCAGACCCTGGTCCCCCTCATGGCAAGGTGGGAGGTGGCGCTGGATCCGAGGGTGACGGACCGGCGTGCGGAGGACGTACGAGCTGCGCTTGACCTCTACCCCCATACTCAGGCATGAATCTCAACTAGCACTACTTCTTTCTTGCTTTCAATTTGCACTTGATGTGACTGATCAATGCTTTCTTCTTGCAGGTTGTTTGGACCCCTACCTGGGGGAGACGGACGCGTCCACCCGGCGGGTGGCGGCGGGTCGTCCTCTTTTTGACCGCCACCTCCTCCTTCTCTGCCTGGGGACGTGCGAGCCCCTCTACCTAAAGCTCGTGGTACACACTCTGGGTTGGCATCAGCCGACTCTAGAGATACCCTCTCTAGGTAGGGAGGACTCCCAGCGACAATTCTTTGCCGAGGACTGTGACTAGGGTGAGGACCATGGGAGCATAGTTGCCTATTGGCGAGAGGGAGGAGAGTAGGTGCTCCGACAGATGGACCTCCAGGACAACACGACGTACCTGGAGAGCTACGGACACGCTATGCCGGACGTCTCCGGCTAGACCGGCGAGCGGTGAGTGAATGCTTAACTATAGCCTTGTCATTTAATTGATCGATTGATTTGATTCTAACCTTGAAGTGTGAATGGTAGATGCCGGAGTCCCAGGTGGTGCGCTTTCTCGAGGGAGGCTGGCAGAGCAGGCGGTGGAGACGGGGAGACTCCGTGCCGAGATAGAGACATTGGTAAGTCACAACTCATCCTTGACCACAATTGATTGATTTGATTGGATAAATGACCAAGGTATTTGAATGCAGAGAGGGAGCTAGCGCAGGTACGGGTGAGCCGAGACACAGGGGCGAGCTCATCCGCACAGCCAGCTAGCGGGGACCTGGCGGTCCAACTACAGGAGGCCTTGGACCAGGCAGAGGCGAGGGTCCAGGAGCTACAGGGTCCAGGAGCTGGAGACAGAGGTAAAACATTGAGTCATTCCCCTTTTGCACATGATGATTGATCTGACATATTTTTTTATCAATGTTCAGCGGCAGTGGAAGGGAGTGGCCTTGGAGGATATGAGGGAGGATCGGGCGACCATGCGGGGTCGCCTGCTCGAGGAGAGGAGAGACAGAGGGAGGCGGAGAGTGCCCGAGCACGGATTGCCGTGGACTACGAGATCCTGAAGGACCGGGTGCTGAAGAAGCGCCGGGCGCAGTAGCGGTAGGCTCAGCAGGAGGCGCAGGAGAGGACCGGGTCAGCCTTTGCATCACTTGACAACATCGTGTCCCTGGGGGACCCGTCAGTGGTGCGAGGAGGGCTACGGCCCGAGGCGTCTACAGCGATGAGACCTCCTCTCTCAGACCGGCATCGGGAGAGGGAGAGGAGAAGGTGAGCAGCATGCGTAGGCAAAGGCCTGCGACGGAGAGAGGAGTGAGGAGCGATGTGATAGGTACATCATTCAAACCCGTTAACCTGATAACGAGTCTGACATGACCCCGCCTCCCGCGAACGAGTCGAAGCTTCACAAGGGAAACATTCACACATGTCCGTAGAAATATAAAGGAAACCACAAAACAGAAGTAAACTTTCCATTCCACAAATATTTACATGAGATTTACATAACAGTTCCTCAACTAAAACCATAAACCAGTACAACAGAACCTGGGGCATACCCCGAGGTGTACAAAGAGAGAAAATTACAACTGCTGGTGGTGGCGCTGACCCTACTCCGCTACGGTGAGGCCCGGAACTAAAGATGGATGGGAGCCTCCTGCTCTCCCTCACCTGAAAGGAGTAGGGGGGTGAGCCTCGCTAGTCACTGGCTCAGTAGGGAAACTCCCCAAAGAAACCGATCAAACCACAACTCAAGTAACTAAGCAGAAAACTACACTATAACAATTTATAGAATTATCTAAGCAAGATATTAAAACTGTGATTTACTTACCGCTTGCTGACCTCAAATGTATTGTTAATAAATAAACGAAAAACCCAAACAGGTGTACAAGCTAAGGTAGGTAAATGCCAAACTTGGGTTGCATAGCCTGGCTCGCGACACTAGCAACCAACCCAGACAAACACACAGGTCTACCTCTCAGTCTCGCAGCCACGGACGAAAGGTCCAGCTGCTGCTCCACTAAACCAAACAAGAACTGTGGAGACCAACCAAACCACCACACCTGTAGGTCACACCCCGCAGACCCATGCTGACACCTTTAGGGACTCTAGCCTAAACTCCCTAAAGTGAGGCACTGGAAACAGGACTAGCTGGGGTCCAGTACGTCTACTGGTGTCCGTCCCCCCAACTACGAG
>CM024758.1:119376316-119427379 GCA_014218235.1 Colocasia esculenta | reverse complement strand
TACAAATTCCATGAACTGGGTATATAGGATATTCTTCAATATTTAGAACATACATACATAATATTATGCAATCATTCTAAGTCTAAGATTCTTGGAAAGAAAGAGAACATTCATATTACTTCTTAATTTAGCTAATTGCTCACGTTCCACGCGAATACACGTATGCTATATTTATATATATATATATATATATATATATATATATATTATATATATATATATATATATATATATATATATATACGTATATGCTCATGCTCAAGAGAAGTATAAAACTTATAGTAGGCACAATGAACTACGCATACTAAGCACACACCAACCGAACACCCAAACCCCATTCATATACATACATATATATAAAAGAGAATAAAAAAAAAATCCGGGGTCTTACACCCTCTCCCTCTAGAAAAGGATCTTCGTCCTCGAAGATCGCATCGAGTACCTGTGGTGACGTCGTCGAGGTCATCATCAGCTACTCTTGCTCCTATATCGTGGTCGATGGAGCACCTCGCGGAGTGAACTTCGTCTTCAGATTCGGACATCTTTAGCCGATGATCTTTGCCTCCACATTTAAGACATCTTCCTTCCTTTCTCCAACATGCGCTCCCACCATGACGCTTCCCGCACTGGATGCACTCCGGTTTCTCGATGCTTGAGGCCACAGTTGATTGTTGACTTTCCAAGGGTTTCTCCTTCTTCTTATCTTGCCTTTGGAATGGCTTGATCATATCCTCCTTTGAAATTGCCTTCCCCTCTTGGAGAGGTCCCACTCTACTTTCTTGCTTGGTTGCCACACCGAGAATTTCTTCCAAGGTACGAGAATCAAGCTCCAGAAGCTTAGCTCTCACTGAGGGTTTAAGCCCTTTCACGAAATTCTTCAACTTGCGGTTTTGCTCATACCTCCTAGACTGAGCACTACTTCTACCACTTCCAGCCATTGTCTGCAAAATAATAACTCAATTAGAACCTAGTTACTATATTTTCTAACCATTTCTTATCTATCTTTCACTTCTTATTAGCTTTTTCTACACATTGGACATACTTAGCATGCAATGGGGATGATGACTTAGGTATATTCATGTGCAATCTCAACCGGTTGCTCTGATACCAATCTCTGTGACGGCCCTCATTATACCGTTACGGTTATACCACCCACGTCGGCATAGCGAGAGTCCTCACAGTGGGACATTTACCCAAACGATACAAACAGCTGAGATACACGCGAATATACAACAGAGTAGCGGAAGTAAAAGACAACTGTCTCCATTCATTCATCATCCACATTGAACATACATGAGTTTGCAATTAACAACAAGGAACTAAAGTTCACATAATTTAAATTGCTGAAATTTAATACATAATGTCCACACTTATACATCCTTTCATAATACTCTAATACAATGTTCAAATTACATACTTATGAAATACACGATTCTCAAGAAACTCCAAAGCTAGTCTCCACGCTCGGAGTCCGTCTCCACCGTCTCCTCCAACGGTGCTGTGTCACCAACTATACCTGTACGCCGAAGCAATGAGTGAGTCCAAGGACTCGCAAGCAACACTACTCATAACGTACACGTACAAGTCCTAGTGGTTTCTACATGCACATTTATAGTTTGCAACACATGGCATGCTAGTCAATTCAAGTTTCAACCTATCATGAAGTTTTTACAATTTTATACATGGATCATGCTTTCAGATTTCTAAGAATAAAATTTACCTATCACATGCTCTCTATTCAATTTACTCATGAAACTTTAATCTTTAAAGAACCAAGACATGGGAGCTACTAACATAAACATTGTGCACACATGAAAGGAAACACCTAGCATGGTCTTACATGTTTTCAAACAATACATGGACATTTATACATGTTTTAGGTTGCTGATTTCACATGATTCTATGGCTATAAATCTACACATGAGGGCTACAACGTTGCTTAAACATATCATGTGAACAACTCATCGTGCTATTTTGCACACAAACTCATTAGTTACCCCTAACATGATTCTAGACATTTTTACACATGTGAAACATTGTTTTGCATACATTTAGGTTGCTGTTTGGATATGCAATTGACACTTTCATGACCTATATCATAAGTTCACAATTTAACACATTTATCCTACATGATTCACACTTACTCGTTTACATGTTCAATTTTTATATTTGACATGTACACATGTTCGCACTTATACAATTTACCATTCCACATCATTTACTCTTCCACTTTCACTTATCACGTGTCACATCGATTGCACTTACCACGTGCATCATGGGCACTTACCACGTGCCATGTTCACATTTTTCACACTTTGTTCATTTTTCATTGCTTAAACAATTTGCCATGACACACATAGTCCTAACCACCAGTAGAGGACACTAACAAATATCTCATAGCTCGTGCTCATTCCTTAGCACAGCTCTCAACACAACTCATAACACAACTCATAACACAACACATGACACAACTCATACACATACTCACCACCTAGGCAATACAGCGGTGAATCTTGGTAACTGCGCAGACCGGGAGAAGCCCTCTCCACCCTATCCAGTGGTACTTGTCCACCTCCGGGTTTTCCCAATGCTTTGGGACAAACTATATCACATGGAGCCTTCTACAGGGACTTTTCTATATACGGCTCCCGATGCCTCTAGGGTAGCAGTGTCACATAGGCACAACTTTTACACTTTACTCATGCCAAGTTTAACACGTATTTTACACACAACACTCACATCTCCCTCATTTTCTCATGCACAATGTGATTTTGTTTTTCTCCTAACCATGCTACTACAGATTTCAGGAGTTTAACACAGTAAATGCCTAATCAAGTTGGATTTAAGCATAACTAACCACATTACGATAACATACGTAAATTATACATTTCACATGAAAATACATAACTTCTTATTTACTGATCCAATGACCTGAAATTTTAACCACATGCTGTTTCGGGTTCAAGATCATACACCCAAATTTTCAGATTTTTCTGAGCTAAATACAATTCACAGAAAATAAACACCTAATTAGCATGCTATTAACAACTTAAGTTAACATGGGGTTTAACACATCTTGCGATTTGCAACCTACTGTTTTAAACAGAGGCTACTAACATATGCATGATTTGAGAATACCAAATTTACCCTAAATCATACATCTATAGATTATCATCACATCCATTCTTGCACGCTTTCATTTTATTCTACCGAATCGGATTTATTAGCAAGTTACACAAGTATGGATAATTACTAGAATTTGCAAACACATATGCTGACCCACTGACCTTCATGATTAGACTAAAGCCAAGGCATTCACACTAATTCAAATCATGAACAAGGATTTGCAAGATTATATACATGTCATGCTCACAAGTTTAAAAGATACCATTATCCTACATTCACCAACACATTCCACGTTCATTCACACACACAACTACAATATACATAGAGTATAAGCTTACCATATATCCTCATCACGGAAAATATATACCAAAAATAATGCATAAGGGGGACAGAACAGCTCACTGTTCTGCCCAGAAGAACTAGGCGGCGGTCTCTGGCCGCTGACTCAGGGTCAGCGGCATGGCCGATGGACGCCAAGCTCATCACAGGCGTCCAGGGACCTTGCCGTCGAACCAGGTCTGTGCAGAAACACAGACCCGAGCTCTGAATCTTGGGTGAATAGGAGGGTCTAGGACTCGAGGAAAAATCCATAAAAATCACAAAACTCACCTAGACTCATACGGGGACATCATAGATAGGTCACTTGCCTTCTAAAAATTCCTCCAAGGGATTTAGGGCTCGGTGAAGACCTCCTTGGGCAGTCCCAAGAAAGTTGCAGAAAGGCCTCCAAGGTCACCTTCCTCGGGTTCTTGGATGAGCTCCACAGCAAGGGGACGATGGGGAAGCCTTCTTTTGCTCCAGCTCCTTCTTGTCGCAGTAGATCTCCAGATCAAGCTCCAAGGGGTCGGATTTGGGGGGTGCCAAGAGGGGTTTTTCTCACAGGCTTTCTCTAGGGTTTTCCTTCTCTATTTCTCCTCTTGCAAGGTGAAGGTGAAGTGAGGAGTGGGGAAAGGCCATTCGGGTTCAGACCTAAGGAGAGCCCCTCACCCACTCACCATACTGATTTGACAGCCTTAGAGCGTTGGGGGACATCCCCAATGGGTGGCCATACCTTGCTTCAGAAGCTTGCAGCTGCTGCGCATGCAGGCCAGAGAGGTTGGCGTCCATATCGCTGGACGCCGGAGTTAGTGTTGGCGTCCATGTCTGGACGCTGACACTGGCTCAACGGCCTGGGGTTGACGCCAAGGGGCCTTCGGGCCAGAACCCTAAAATATGCAGAAACATGCATACCATGCATATATACATGCAATACGTATATACGGTTATATCCCATATATCACCATGCAATACATACCTATTTATATTTAATATAAACTTATTGACGCTAATTGGCCCTTCGGGCCAGGAACTTAAAAACAGCAGAAACTATGCTTTACACTATATATATAATAAAATTAAGGTGTAACATGTATATTACTATACCAGGCAATCAATATCATTTATACCTAGGCATACACAAGCATACATAAATACACTAAGATAAGATGTACGTAGATATACCTATGCGTACATGATGTTTTCATAGGTGTGACTCAACACCACGGAAAAGTAAATGACGAGAATTGAGGGCTTCGCAAATCATTAGGAGGTGATATGAATTTGTTAGCTAAAATAATCTATTCGATAAAATAGTCCTTGCACACACACACACTTGATTTGACATATATATAGTATACACACACAGGTGTAGCATACTTAGTACATTATGCTTGGAATAGATGGATACAACATGCGCACCGGTAATTAGATTAGCTTGCACAACTTTACCTAACATTGCTTAAGTACTATATGCATAGGATTCCTTAATATGCACTATATGCATAATTAGCCAATTGACTATTCTCACCTATTATCATAAAATACATGCATGTTATTCATGAGAGAATAGAATCTCAATGTAACTATTAATTACACTACCATGCTTGAACTCTTATGTATATCCAATGTACGAAGTACAATGTACACATTAACTAAACCATGCAAATGAACAATGTTTACACTAATCATACACATGCATACACAAATACACAAGGTGTTATGCAGGTAGAATTAGGTATACAATGTCACACGCATAAGATAACGTACATACACATATCTACTTCTTATATTCTCATACAAAATTCCATGAAATGGTATATAGGATATTTTCAATATTAGAAATACATACATAATATTATGCAATCATTCTAAGTCTAAGATTCTTGGAAAAGAAAAGAGAAATTCATATTACTTCTTAATTTAGCTAATTGCTCACTTCCACGCGAATACACGTATGCATAATATATATATATAATATATAATAATATATATATATATATATATATATATATATATATATTATATACTATATGCTCATGCTCAAGAGAAGTATAAAACTATAGTAGGCACAATGAACTACGCATACTAAGCACACAACAACCGAACACCCACACACCATTCATACATACAATATAATAAAAGAGAATAAAAAAAAAATCCGGGGTCTTACAAAATCGTTGCAAGTTTATGAACAAATCGATGTGAAAGACAAGTCGTTAGATCATTGAAGAAATCGTATGAGCATGACTTATGAAATCGTTATGGGAACCACTTCTTAACAAATCGTTATGAGCATGACTTAGAAATCGTTATAAGAAGAGTCGTTGCTCATTTATAAAGAAATCGATGTGATTATTTATGAAAATCGTTATGCAAGCAAATCGTTATGATCTTCTGAAGAAATAGTTGTGATCAGTAAAGAAATCGATGTGATCACTTATGAAATCGTTATGGCATCGATTTCTTAGCAAGTCGTTGCGCGCTTACAGAAGAATCGTTGGCAACACTTATGAAATCGTTATGGCATCGATTTCTTAGAAATCGTTGCGCCTTACAGAAGAAATCGTTGCGAACACTTAGTAAAATCGTATGGCATCGATTTCTTAGCAAATCGTTGTAGCGCTTGTTACTTTGGCACTTTAAACAGAAATCGGTATATGAGTTAGACATCGACTTTATCCTTTAGTGCGCCATATTGCATCAATGTGAGACTCAACATTTGCTATGAGATTGATGCGACATAGATGAAACAAAATATTCAATTTAAGTTACATCATAAATTTTATTATCACCAAAATACAGAACAAAAATAGAGAGTGGTTCAACAATCTCCCCCTTTTGGTGATGACAAAATTTATGAGATCTATGTTCAGTGATCCGTCAAGCTAGGCCTACTCTCAGCTGAAGCCTTCAAGGATCTCAACTCCATAAATCCCATTCAAGAGATCTATGTTCATGGGAGCAGCCAGATATACTGCTTTCTATGCCCTAAAGAAAGATCTTCTTGATCAGAAGAATTTCTATCCACTCCCTGGACAGATTTCTCCATCGTGCCAGCTTTGGAAAAAGCACCTACTTCAGATTCATACTGGACAAAGATCAGTATGCAGAATTCCTGAAGAGCAGCGGCAGCTTTACATTCAGAGGATCTCTCTAGCATGGGTTCTTCTTCTCAGTTGCTCCTGGTGTTTTCCGCCAGACTTTTGAAGATATGGAGATCAAGGCATGGGCTGTCATTTCATAGCATGCCTCTCTCTTGTCTCCGATGTATTATCTTACCCCTAATTAATCCCAAGCTTTCTCTCTTCTTTGTCTCATAGACCTTTTTTTGCTTATGACAAAAAGGGGAGAAGACTAAGCAACTCTGAAAAACATGACTGTATTTATGCTATTTAGTATATTTGTCATCATCAAAAAGGGGGAGATTGATGACCAAACTTTCTCCATATAAATTAATTCACTTATTTTATATTAATTTTGATGATAACAAAACCTTACTAATGAATTACTTGAGTCTTGAGGACAGGAAACAAAAGTAAAAGAAAGTTCAAGACAATCAGGTAAGACTCTCATTCATAATCTTCCCAAGTCATTGGCATCGACTTCTTCATACTTCATATCGACTTCTATTGATAATCAGAACGATTCCTTTATAAGTTCATATCGATTTCAATAGGGTCATCATAACGATTCCTTTAGAGCCCGTAACGACTTGCTCGTCACAACGACTCCATAAGTTATCGTAACGATTCCTTTAGAGCCCGTAACGACTTGCTCGTCACAACGACTCATAAGTTATCGTAACGATTCCTTTAGAGCCCGTAACGACTTGCTCGTCACAACGACTCCATAAGTTATCGTAACGATTCCTTTAGAGCCCGTAACGACTTGCTAATCACAACGATTTGTATCTCATAACGATTTGTTTCATATCGATTTCTTCAGAAACACAACGATTTGTATCTCATAACGATTTGTTAAGTGTTTCATATCGATTTCTTCAGAAACACAACGATTTGTATCTCATAACGATTTGTTAAGTGTTTCATATTGATTTCTTCAGAAACACAACGATTTGTATCTCATAACGATTTGTTAAGTGTTTCATATCGATTTCTTCAGAAACACAACGATTTGTATCTCACAACGATTTCATAAATGCTTATAACGATTTCATTATTATATCAACACTCTTTGATATACGTTGAATAGTCAAAGTCGTATCTTGTCTGTTTGACTGCTATGCATTCAATGCACTCTGAACGTATCTCTCATGCATGCAGACGATATCTTCCACCCTTGTGCTATTCTGTCTACATCTTTATTTTGACAGAAAGGAGCTTTGCTAAAACTAGCAATATCTTTTCCAAACTGTGACTAACGATCAACGACAGCCCTAGCTGTCTCCTATTTATTGTTGACATGCTTGCAGATACCTGACAAGATTTATCTGTACAACGTTGACACAAAAGATACAAGATATCAAAACATTTCTTTGGCGTGTTTCTAAAGGATAAAAGACAGAAGATCAGAAGCTTCCTTGCAGACCAGTCTAACATACACCAGAATGAGAGACAACGGATCTTTAACGTTCAAATTCAAGTAGAAGCTTAAATACAAGACTCAAGACTTTTTGAACATATCATTCTAAAAGAAAGCATCGCCAATCCTTCAAGTCTTCTGTGATTCAACTAGAGCGAAGCACTCTATTCCAATCCATCTTTAGCTCTCAGTGTTCAAGAAGAAATTCCTGTGAGAGCCAGTGTAGTCTTTGGAGAAACCAGTGTTAAAATTCCTTCTCTCTCGAGGCTTGTTTGCTTCAGATTATAGCTTTTGAGCTAGTTCATGAAGCCTGTTCTTATACTTCTTTTTATTAGTTGTGTTCCCTTCTGGGTGAAGGAAGACCTGGTGGTATCCAGGGTGGTTGTTTTCCCTTCAGTTGAAGGAAGACCAGTTGAGGCTGGGTGTAAGGATCCGTGAGGGGGATAGTACCCTTGATAGTGAAATCCTGAGGTATTGCTCAGGTGGACGTAGGTCTCCTGTAGAGAGGAGTTCCGAACCAGGATAAAATCCTTGTGTCTTGTGGTTGTGTTTTGTGTGTTTGCTGTCTCTTTTTCTTCTAACTCTAACCTTCGTTTAAGTTGTTGTGTAATCCTTTTAGTGAACAGGTATTAATCAAAGATCAAATTTTAATAACCATTCACCCCCCCCCCCCCCCCTCTGGCTAGCTAGCTGGGCACACATTCAGCTTCCGATAGTCAATAAACATTCTGAAACTTCCATCTTTCTTTCTTACAAATAACACAAGAGCTCCCCATGGTGAATGACTCGGCCTGATGAAACCTTTTTCTAGCAATTCTTGCAACCGTTTCTTCAATTCCTTGAGCTCTGCTAGTGCCATCCTGTACGGTGCTTAGAAATTTGCATAGATCTTGGCTGCAATTCCCTTGTAAAATCCACTTCCTTGTGTGGAGCAAACCTGGTAAATCATCTGGAAATACATCTGCAAATTCCCTGACCACTGGAACTGCTTCTACTGACTTAGATACCAGATCAACCAAACTCACTGAAGCTATAAGCTACACAACCCTCATTCAACAACTTTCTAGCTCTAAATGCTGAAATTATAAACTTGGAAGTGTAGAACGGCATATCTTGAAACTCAAATACTGCTCCATTAGGGTGACAAAACCTGACCCTCTTCTTTTTGCAATCAACCATTGCTCCATAGGCTTCCATCCAATCCATACTCAAAATGATATAATAATCTCTTAACTGCAAAGCATATAATCTAGCAGGCAACGGATTCCTTGAATCTCAATAGGAACCTCATCGATTAACAAGAAGTGAGCATAAACTCACCTGAAGGAACTTCTACCACTAATTCACACACTTTTCTTCTAATGGGGCACCATATTATCCAAAATTCCTCAGAAATAAAAGAATGTGAAGCACCTGGATCAATTAAAACTCTTGCTGAAAATTCATAATAGGCAATATACCTTCTATCAAATTAGAAGCCTCTGTCTTTGCTCGGGTGATAGCCATAACCCAGCCTCTGCCACGCTGGTATGGTGCTCCTCTACCTCGTGCTACTGGCGGCTGCTGGGGCTACTGTTGCTGCTGCGGCTGCTGTACACCTCTTCCCTATCCATACTCTCTTGGATAGGGACAAATGAGGATCAAATGTCCCGGCTGGTCACAGTTATAACATAGTAGCCTGGTGGAATTATTGGCTGCCTTGTTGTACTCTGCTGTGATTCTTCCACCTCTGGCCTATAGCCTCGCCCCTGCTGGAACATCTGCTGGCGACCTCCTCCTCGTCCTCTAAATTTTTCTTCAATTTTGAACCCCACTTACTGAAACCTGAGGAAGATGACCCCGCCGGTGCTTTTCCTTTACTAATCCCGAAGACTGCTGCAGTAGCCGAAAACTACTGAACCTGTTTCCCCTGACTGATGAGTCCGAACAGACCTCTCTAATATAGCTGCTCTCTGTGCCACCTCTTCTACAGTCTTGCACATAAGTGGTATCACCGCATTCTGCAACTCTATTCTCAATCCATGAATAAAATATTCAACCATCATTGCATTATTGTTACAACATATGGTGCATACCTACTAAGTGCCATAAATCTCATCTGATATTCTAAAATAGAAGAATTCCTTTGTTGCAAAGTCCGGAATTGTTCCCTTTTAGCTTGCTGAACTTGTACTGGGAAAAACGTATCATTAAACATTTCTAGAAACTCCGACCATAAAATGGCATCTTCTGCTCTACTTGCAAAGGTAGTTTGCATCTTCAACCTCCACCATTCCTGCGCAAAACCCCGTAACTGATAGGTAGCCAAAACTACCCTATCTTCCTGGTGGACACCTCATAATCATAAACACCCTTTCTATTTCATGGATCCAATGCTCAGCTATATCTGGATTGGGTCCCCCTGTATAAGTACTTGTATAAGTAGGTGGCTGCAATCTCAAAAATCTTTCTATCTGCATAGTTGGTTCCTCTGCTGCCCTCATTAGTGGTGCTGGTGGCACAGGTACCACAAAAGGTACCTCCACTCCTGGTGGTGGGGGGGGTGGTACAACTGGTACTGGTCCTGCCTCCTCAACAACTGAAGGCCCTACTACTGCTGGCTGTGCTGGACCCTGCTGGTCCAACCTTGTTCTTATCTGAGTTAAACTTTCCATAGCTGCTCAATCAACTGATGATGGTTTCCTCCAGATCATCTCCCACACCTCCTCAGTCTCTCCTATCTGCCATCTCAAATTCCTGCACAAACCACATTCCAACCACTATATACAAACAAATCAATACAAAACTAGGGTCAACTACCAGCAGTGGACTAATGTAGAAATCAAGCTATATAATCTCCCAGTTCCTTCATATTTACATGGACCACTACTGATACCAACTGTGACAGCCCACGTCGTTTCAGCCCGTTAACCTAATAACGAGCTTTATCTGACTCCGCCTCCCGCGAACGAAGCCTCGCCAGGGATATCACACACAAGTCCGTGAAAACACAAAGGAACACACACACACACATAATATATATATATATATATATATATATATATATATATATATATATATATATATATATATAAGATTTAACATCTCACACATATTTACAATGGATTACATAGCCAAATTTCACACAAGTCAAACACAAGTACACAGGCCTGGGGCATACCCTGAGCACAATAGAAAAGTAAATACACACTGCGGATGCGTCGACCCAACACCGCTGCGACGCAGCTCCGGACTAGAAGACGAGTGAGAAGCTCCTGCTCTCCCTCACCTGAAAGTAATAAGGGGTGAGCCTCACGAGTCACTGGCTCAGTAGGGAAAGTTTTTGTGATAACTGGACAGGGTGTCGACACATAGGTAAGGTGTGTCGACACAGTCTGTCTAATTTTTCTTCTTCTTTTGATTTGATTAACAGGACACGTGGAAGCTTTTGGGAAAGGCCTTTTTGGGCGGAAACTTCTATGCCCACATATCCCAAGATATTTTGTGGACCCATGGGCTATAATACCCCTTATCCACTTGGCCTTAAGAAGAAGTCGAGCCATATACTTCTGTTCTAAAAGACTCCAGAAAAACTCCGATCCATTTTCTGAAGAAGGCTTCAACCTGGCGAATTGCTCCCAGATCTGAAGGAACCCAAGGTCTGCATACGTTGGACGATCCAATTGGAGGAAAATTTCGATCCATCTGAGTCTTCTTCTGGAGCTGAAGCAGAGAAGCTGATCCCCATTCTTGGAGCAGAAACAGGGATCTTCGAACCAGTCCTCTTCAATTTGGAATTCAATTGCTCCGACGGTTTCTCATTTCAATCTCATTCTACATTGTGTGTTTTTGTGAAAGTGTGCAATCCTTGTGCCCAATTTCACTTGTGTGTGGTTGAATCTGAGATTTCGAAATCTCAGAGTGTGTGTGGTTCTTTGTGTCTTTTCTGAACTGGCAAGATAAGCCAATTGTGTGTGTGTGTGGATGGTGGATGTAGGATACACTGTTGTGTAATCCGAACCACCCTAAATCTTTGTGTCATTGTGGTTTTCTTATCTCTTGCGCTAGATGTTTGATAGGTTCGTCTAAATCTTATCATCTAGCTTGCCTGATTTGTTTAGAATTTCCATTAACACTCAGATTTTACAATCAATTAAGTTTCTCGAAGTTTCACTTTAAGTGAATTTTAAAATTTGTAGAAATCTATTCAACCCCCCCCCCCCCCCTCTAGATTTCTGATAGCAGTGTTTTTCGCAACATTTCATTTGGTATCAGAGCGGGTTCTCTTTACACTTTAAGTGTTTGATCTAACGATCAAGAGTTTATTGCTATGGAGAATGTTAGGGGATTTATTGTGAAGGTCATTCAATCTCTAGACCTCCTTTTTCGATGGATCTGATTATGCCTATTGGAAAACAGGATGCAAGTATTCCTTAGAGCACAGAATTATGAGCTCTGGAAGATTGTTGACAAGGGACCAGATGAACTTCCTGAGGATGAAAGCTTATGGACCAAGGACTAGATCAGCAAGTCCACACTCAGCTGGAGTGCCATGAATATGATGCAATGTGCCATCCATCCCAAGGAGTATTCCAGAGTATCCTCATGTAAGACTGCCAAGGAGATGTGGGATAAACTCCAACTTATTTATGAGGAACTTCTGAGGTAAGGGAGACCAAGGCAAGTATTCTAGTCTTAGAATATGAAATGTTTAGAATGAAGAATGATGAAACTATTTCTGAGATGTTTGCTAGATTCATGCTTTTAGTAAATGGTCTTAGAGGTCTAGGAAAGGAATATTTAATAGTGACCTCGTCAGGAAGTCCTTAGATCACTTCCACCAGCTGGCATACGAAGGCTACTGTAATTGAGGATTCCAAAAATCTGTCACCATGCAATTGGATGAGTTAATAGGTTCTCTAATGACATATGAAATCAACTTGAAAAGAAATGCATCTTTAAACACATCTAAGAAACCTATTGCTCTAAAAGCTTCATCTAGCTTAAAAATTGTTGTTGATCAATCTGATGAAAATGAGGATTCGTCTGATGAAGAGAATGATGAAGAACTTGCCTTATTGACAAGGCATTTCAAAAAGTTTTTGAGAAAGAAAGGAAAAGGTAAGATCAAGCCTTCATCAGAAAGGATGTTTCAAGGAAAAATGATTTCAATAAAAAATTGGAAACTACTAAAATGAATGACATTATTTGTTATGAATGCAGGAAACCAGGACACATGAGAGGAGAGTGTCCTGATTTAAAGAAGAAGCTGAAAACAGATATTCAAGAAGACAAGAGCAATGCTAGCTACATGGAGTGATAAGGATGAAGAAGACCAAGAAGAAGGTAGTTCAGATGAGGAGAGGTGACATGTCTTATGGCAAGGCATGAAGAAGATACTGAGGTAAGTCCTTCCTTTGAGGATTTACAACGATGATTGGGAAGAAACCTATGTTGTGTTATTTGAAAAACTGTGTGAATTAAAACATGAAAATAAGGCATTGAAAAGAAAAATAAACAGCATGGTGCAAACTCCTGAAGAATCTAAGCAATTCCAAGTATTGACTGATGAAATCAATAATCTAAAAGGAGAAAGAATGTATGGATAAACAAATTGATGAGATCAAGAGAGATGTCAATCAATTGAAAAAGAAAATAGATTTTGATGAATGAAAATGAAAAACTCATAGATGAAAGAGAGGTGATACAAGAGGAACTGAAAACTATTAAAGAAGAACTGAATGACAAGAAAGAGACCTTGTTAAAACTTGTCAAAGGCAAGCAAAACCTAGATGCTATCTTAGGAATTCAAAAGAACAACATCAAACATGGTCTAGTTATTAGCCTGAAAACAAAGAAAAAATTGGACAAACTTGATAACTTCATTTGTTCAAGGTAGTACCTCTTATAGCAACTTTGAAGAGAACATCAAAGGAAGACCGCAAACAAATCTAAAATCCAACGACAAAACCAAGTAAGACAAGAAAGAGTTCAAAGCAAAAATCAACAAAAATGGAAATCAAATGATGGATCAGATTTGTGTCCAAAAACAACAAAAGTTTCTCAGTTGGATATAATTTTCATACCAAGAGGAATAATAATTTCATACCACAAAGAGTTATGATGTGCACAATATGCAAGAAATCTGGTCATACTGATGAAAAATGCAGATCAAGAATAAATTTGAAAAAAAATAAAACAAATCTGGATTCCAAAACATATTGTTGTTGAGCTGAAACACTAATGGGACCCAAAGCAATTTGGGTACCAAAATTGTTTTTCTAAATCTGTTTTGCAGGAATGTCTTACAGCCCACAAGAAGGATAAGTGGTACCTTGATAGTGGGTGTTCAAGACATATGACTGGAGATAAGGAAAATTTTCTACATTAACTGAAATAGATGGTGGACAAGTAATTTTTGGAGGTAAGAACACAGGTAAAATCATTGGAACAGGAAAAATTGGTAAGACTCTTTCAAGCTCTATTGAGAATGTTTTACTAGTTGAAGGTCTTGATCATAATCTCTTGAGCATAAGTCAACTATGTGACAAAGGCCTTAAAGTAATTTTCAATTCTGAATCATGTGAAATTGTTGAAAAAGATAATGGAAAAATAAAATTTCTTGGCAAAGAATAAACAATGTTTACTTGGTCGATTTGGATAGTCATCAACCTGAAAATTTGTGTCTTGTTGCCAATCAGCATGATCTATTTCAACTGTGGCATAGAAGATTAGGTCATGCTAGTGAAAATGTTCTGAATAAGTTGTTAAGAAATTCTCTTGTGAATGGTCTGCCAAAAATGAAGAAAAAGAAAAAATGCAATGATATGTGCTTCATGTGCCCAAGGCAAACAAACTAGGAAATCTTTCAAATCAATTGCATCCTTAATCACATCCAAACCTTTTGAATTGTTGCATATGGACTTATTTGGTCCAACTAGGACACTTAGTCTTAGTGGACATAGATTTGGATTTGTGATTGTGGATGATTTTTCTAGATTCACATGGGTGTACTTTCTATCTCACAAGAGTGACACTTTAGAAAACTTCAAAGAATTTGTTGATAAAATTGAAAATGCAAAAATAAATAAAATCCATTCTATCCTTACTGATCATGGTGGAGAATTTGATATAATTCATTTTTTATTTTTGCAAGAATAAGGAATTGAGAATAAATTTGCTTCTCCAAGGACTCCTGAACAGAACGAAGTAGTGGAAAGGAAGAATAGGACTCTAGTTGAAATGGCAAGAACCTTGTTGATTGAAAGTAAGCTTCCAAAAAAATTCTGGGCAGAAGCTGTCAATACATCATGCTATATCCTCAACAGGGTAATGGTAAGACCAGTCCTTAAGAAAACTTCCTATGAACTTCT
The DNA here is from genome assembly GCA_014218235.1 of Colocasia esculenta. NCBI lineage: Eukaryota > Viridiplantae > Streptophyta > Magnoliopsida > Alismatales > Araceae > Colocasia > Colocasia esculenta. The sequence continues at coordinate 119,412,041 of CM024758.1, read as the reverse complement.
GAAAGGTAAGAAACCTCACATTGTATATTTTAGAGTCTTTGGATGTAAAGTTTTCATTCACAACAATGACAAATATGATCTTGATAAATTTGAAAAGAAAAGTGATGTAGGCATCCTTCTTGGATATTCTGAAAATTCAAGGTCATATAGAGTTTTTAACAATGAATCAAAAATTGTAGAAGAAACTCCTCATGTCATCTTTGATGAGAATATTGAAAAATCTACTAACATTACCTTGTTCAGGAATCAAGAAGAAGATGTTGACATTCTTATGAGAAAAAGATCAATTGTGGAAAATGAAGAAGTTGTTGAACCTGAAAGTGTGTCGACACCACTGGACACTGAGTCGACACCAGAGCAGGTAAGCACAGCAACAGGAGGTAACTTCAAATACTCTAAAGACCATCCTCTTGAGAATGTTGTTGGAAATGTTCATGACAGAGTTCATACAAGATCTCATTTTAGAAATATCATTGAACAAGATCATATGGCTTTTATTCTCAAATAGAACCCAAAAACATTGAAGAAGCACTAAAAGATGATTCTTGATAGAAGCCATGCATGATGAACTGAACCCATTCAAAAGAAATAAAGTTTGGAGTCTAGTTCCTAAAAATTCTGAAAACTCAATAATTGGAACTAGATGGGTGTTTAGGAATAAATTGAATGAGGAAGGAAAAGTTGTCAGAAATAAAGCTAGATTGTTGCAAAGGATATAACCAAGAATTTGGAATTGATTTTGAGGAATCATTTGCACCAGTAGCTAGATTAGAAGCAGTAAGAATTCTCTTGGCCTATGCATGTTCCAAAAACTTCAAATTGTTTCAAATGGATGTGAAAACTGCTTTTTAAATGGTTATATTAAAGAAGAAGTTTTTGTTGCTCAACCTCCTGGATTTGAAGATCTTGATAAACTTAACCATGTTACAAATTGCATAAAGCTCTTTATGGTTTAAAACAGGCTCCGAGAGCATGGTATGATAGATTGAGCAATTTTCTGGTTAGTAAGAATTACTCCAGAGGTAAGGTGGATCAAACTCTTTTCACAAGATCAATTCATAATCATATCATTATAGTTTAAGTGTATGTAGATGATATCATTTTTGGATCCACTAACCCTTCACTGTGTGAAGAATTTTCTAATCTAATGCACAGTGAATTTGAAATGAGCCTAATGGGAGAATTACAATTCTTTCTTGGCTTGCAGATCAAACAACATCAGGATGGATTCTTTATTAATCAAGCCAAATATGTCAAAGAGTTGCTCAGAAATATCACTTTGAACAAGCTAAACCAGCACTACTCTCATGAGTACAAGCATCAAATTGGAAAAAGATGAAAAAGGTAAACTGGTTGATGCAAAGCAATACAGAGGTATGATTGGATCTCTTTTGTATCTTACTGCAAGTAGACCAGATATTCAATTCAGTGTGTGTCTTTGTGCTAGATTTCAGTCTAGTCCAAAGAGAGTCATTTGCTTGCAGTTAAGAGGATTTTTAGATATCTCTGTGGAACTTGTGATTTGGGTCTATGGTTTCCGATTGGATGTCATGCTAATTTAATTTCATATTCTGATGCTGATTATGCTGGATGTAACTTGACAGGAAGAGTACTAGTGGATATGTCAATTCCTTGGAAATTGCATGATAACATGGGCATCCAAGAAGCAACACTCAGTTGCACTATCTACTGCAGAAGCAGAATATGTTGCTGCAGGAAGTTGTGCAACTCAAGTGTTGTGGATTAAAAGTCAATTGCTTGACTACAACATTGATATTGGATGTTCATCTATCATGTGTGACAATACTAGTGCAATCAATCTTTCCAAAAATCCAATTCAACACTCTAGAACAAAGCATATTGAAATCAGGCATCATTTCCTAAGAGATGAAGTTGTAAATAAAAACATTGAATTAGAATTCATCCCTACTGAAAAACAATTGCAGATATTTTCACAAAACCTTTGGCTGAAGATAGATTCACTTCCTTAAGAAGAGAACTTGGAATAAAATAAAATTTGATAAGAACCCTGTGATTTGTTATGCTAAGATTATGAGGTATATCAAATAGTGATTAGTAGAAGAACAAGTTATGCTTGTTTGAAAGCTATCATTATGTGTTGAGGAAATTCCTTCACCTAGTACCCATGATCTAAAATGTGTAAGAATCATTCTGTTCTTTCTTTTGTAATGTGAATGATCATGTTTGTGTTCTGATGATTTGTCTGCCAAAATCTGAATGTTGAATGGCGAGTTAATTCATAAATTGAGGGGGAGCTTGTTGCTTAAGAATCATACATGCTTATGATGACAATTAGATGAGATCAATAACTCAGGGGAGCTAAAGAATTTAGTACCATTCTCTATCATTAAACCAGAGTTAATTCAGTGTGCTGATGAATCTTTACATGAAATGTTCATTCAATATTCTGAAGAACATAAGAGATGATTTCTTAAATTCTATAACAGTTCTTTCTGTTAATACTCCTTTTTACTTTGAATTCCTCAAGTAATTTGATTTCTTTCATGGATTTTTACTCATCATGTATTGATTTTAAACACTTACTTCAAGACTGATGAAAGGGCAAAGCTGTGTCAAAATCTCAATGTTCATTAAAAAAAAAGAGGTTTTACAGAGCAATGGCATAACACTGAGAAACTGCACTCCTTCACAAACAGTGAAGTGCCATGTATCATGAAGTGCTGTGTTATCTCTGTTCTAAGGGGTAAATTTAATAATATATATATATATATATATTATATATCCAATGTTAACTGAGTAACTGGAAATATTGGCATCTAATAAACGTATATTTCCATGTAAAAAGGTTTTCATTCACCCCTTGAGGCAGGATAATTAGTAAATCTCTAGTAATCAGGGATTCTGGTGTGTAAACACATGTTTACTTGAGTGAAAAATGTTGGGTTCTCATTATTCATGATCTTTATTGTGCATGCTAATCTAACAAGTCACAAGTGTGTTTTTGATGCTAGTCATTTCATGGACAAAATTTATGATGAAAACATGGTGAAAATGGTTTATGAATGCGAATAGAACAAACACTTCATTTGAGCATATTTAATGTCACTATGTCTCACTAACTATGTTCATTACTTTAGGTGAGATGTCAAGCAAGACATGTACAAAGAACAAGGTTCAAATGATGAAGATATACATTAAAAGCAAGTACCTATCGACAGCAGGAAAGATCCCTGTCGACAGCTACACACAAGCCAGAAGGCCAATCTTCTATACAGATGTGCCTGTCGACAGCACCCCAGCTACCTGTCGACAGGAAGAGGCTCCCAGAACCCCCTAGTCTTCTGTCTGCCTGTGCCTGTCGACAGCACCCAGTCGCCTGTCGACAGCAACTGCCTTCCAGGGCCTGAGTCTTCTGCTTGCTTGCGCCTGTCGACAGGAGCACCCAGTGCTGTCGACAGACGGAGAGAATCTTCAAATACGGAAAGTCTTCAAGTTGACATAGATGGTGTTTCCACATACAACGACTCTCCATATGTAAACACCTCTATTTAAGCATCTTTTGAAGACAATCACGTACACAAGCAGCCTCCTTCAAAGAACCCTAAAGAGCTCTCCAGAAAATCTTGTTCTGCTGCTCTGTTCAACCTACCGCCCAGAACCAAGAACGAAAGTCTTTTGCAGCGGAAGGTGAAGTGCGAACGTCTTGGATTCAAGCATCTACAATCAACATCTGATCTCAAAGTCGAAGCTTGGACTCCAGGAGGACGTTCAGAGGAAGAGTTTGCTTATTGGATTTGTTTCTTCAACTCTCAACCCTTCCCTGTTCTTTCTATTCCATACTTGTGTGTGTGTGGTGGTGTTCAAGCGGTTGTTGTTGTGCTTGATACACATGTGTGTGTGTTGATCTGATCGTGGGTTCACATCAGATAAACACGTGTGTGAGTTGTAGTTCGTGAACTAGCTCATAAGCAGGTGATTCTGTGTGTGTGTGTGGCCCGTGGATGTAGGATACACGAGTTGTGTACTCCGAACCACGTAAAATCTACGTGTCTCGTGGTTTGCACGAATTTGCGTTAGATGTTTGGTAGGCACGACACATTTATACACGTTTGAGTACTTGCTTATTCATCTGTTAATCACTCACACACACCCACACATAGTCCGATCATTGCCAACACTTCAATTGTCTGTGCTATTGCAAAAAGAGGGCGTTAAGCTTTTAAATTGTCCGTAATCTATTCAACCCCCCTTCTAGATTACCATTTAGGGAATTCTGCAACTCTTCAATTGGTATCAGAGCTGAGTTTCTCCGATTTACTGCTTTATCTATTTGATCTTACGATCAGGAGATTCTCGATCAAATGGAGTCTAACAAGGGGTACATGGCTGAGGGACACTCAGTGACCCGGCCACCCTTCTTTGATGCACTGACTATCCGTATTGGAAAAATCGGATGCAAGTTTTTCTCCCCGCACAGAATTTTGAATTATGGAAAATAGTCAAAAAGGGAGCATATGAACTGCCTGAGGACGAGGATACCTGAACGAAGGACCAAATCTCAAAGGGGACACTCAATTGGAGCGCCCTCAATATGATGCAGTGTTCGGTCCATCCGAAGGAGTACTCAAGAGTCTCCACATGCACCTCAGCTAAGGAGATGTGGGACAAGCTTGAGCTCATCTATGAAGGTACGTCCGAGGTAAGAGAATCAAAGGTAAGCATGCTGGTTTCAGAATATGAAATGTTCAAGATGAATAATGATGAAACCATTTCAGACATGTTTGCTAGATTCATGATAATCATAAATGGATTGAAAGGTCTCAAAAGGAATACTCGGAGAGTGACTTGGTGAGGAAGATACTTCGGTCTCTTCCATCCACTTGGAACACCAAGGCCACTGTCATTGAAGATTCCAAAGACCTCTCAAAAATGAAAGTGGATGAATTAATTCGCTCCTTGATGACTTATGAGTTGAATGTTAAAAGAAAGAAACTGAAGAAAATCCTAGGAAGCCACTTGCCTTGAAGGCTTCCAGGAGGACTTCTTCAGTTTCCAAAAAGGAATTAATTCAGGAAAGTGAAGTCAGTGAATCGTCTAGTGAGAGTGACAATGATGAAATGGCTATGCTCACTAGACAATTCAAGAAATTTCTGAAGTTCAAGAGGAGAGGTATAGGTAACTCTAAACCTTTCCAAAAGAAAGGCTTTTCTAACAAGTTTGATTCTAACAAAAAGTCTGAAATGTTTGTTATGAGTGCAAGAAGCAAGGGCATATGAGAGAGAGAATGCCCGAGCTCAAAAAGAAGCTCAAGAAGGACAAATTCACCTTCAAGAAGGCCAAGGCAATGGTGGCCACTTGGAGTGATGAGGATGATGATCAGAACAGTCAAGCTACCTCTGGTGATGATGAAGTCCACTGTCTCATAGCGAGAAGTGATGACTCGAATGAGGTAAATTCTTCTTTTGAAACATACTCTATTATTCAATGGGAAGAAGCTTACACTGTTCTATTTGAAAAATACTGTGAATTTAAGTCTGAAAATAAAGCACTCAAGAAAAAATTCAATTCCCTTGTTCATGAGTCAAACAACCATGATGAAATTGAATCCTTGAATAAGGTAATTGAAATGATGAAAATAGATGAACAAACACACAGTGATGAATTGGACAGCATGAAACTTAAATTTCAAGAAGTTCAAAAGGAAAGAGATGAATTAATGAACTCTCTTAAAAGCCTTAATAGTGAGCATGAAAAGCTAAAGAAGAAATTGGAAAAAGCTGAAAATGACTTAAAAGGTAAGTCAAAAGATTTATCTAGTTTTGTCAAAAGTAAGCAAAATCTGGATGCCATTTTAGGTTCAAATGTTTATGTTGCTAGACATGGGATCGGGTTTCAAAAAGTAAAGCCAAAGGAAATTGGCAAAAATCTGTTGACAAATTTCATTGATAACAGCCCAAGTTCAAGCAAACAAATCCCTTCAAAGAATAGGAAAAATCCTTCCAAGGGAAAGAAACAAGAATCTAAAATGGTAAAGTTTGTTTCTGGGCAATCTAAGGAATTTGCAACAAGCTCAAGACAGGACAAACAGCAAACTCCTAAAGCTAAATTTACAAGGCAACAAAAAGGAAAAATGCCAATGCATGCTCCCACAAAGGTAAAGCTGAATGTTGTTCAAAAACCACCATCATGTAACATATGTAAAAAGGTTGGGCACACTGAAAAACAATGCTGGAATAGCCCAAATCAAATGAAAATCAAACAAGTTTGGATTCCTAAGCATTTGTTATTTGGCATGAATGATACAATGGGACCCAAAGTAATTTGGGTACCAAAACCTCTCGTCTGATCCACATGTGCAGGAATGCCTAGCAGCCCACAATCAAAACAAATGGTTCCTGGACAGTGGCTGCTCGAGGCATATGACGGGCGACAAAGCTAAATTCAGTTTGCTCGTGGAAAAAGACGGAGGTCAAGTGATCTTTGGAGGTAACAACAAAGGCCAGATCATCGGCTCAGGTAAAGTTGCAAACAAATAGGACGAGCTTAAGTTGTGGCATCGTAGGCTCGGTCATGCAAGTTACAATGTATTGCACAAAGCTCTCTATGGTTTGAAACAGGCACCCCGAGCGTGGTACGACAGGCTGAGTACCTATTTGGTAAGCAAAAATTACTCAAGAGGTCAAGCAGCTTGAAGATGGATTCTTTATAAACCAAGAGAAATATGTAAAAGAACTGCTCAAAAGGTTTCAGTTCGAACAAGCCAAGCCCACTTCAACACCAATGAGCACAAGCATTAAGCTAGAAAGTGATGAGAAAGGTAACCGGTAGATGCCAAACAATTTCGAGGTATGATTGGCTCACTCCTTTATCTTACTGCAAGTAGACCAGACATACAATTCAGTGTTTGCCTTTGTGCTAGATACCAATCTAGTCCAAAGGAAAGCCATTTAATTACAGTCAAGAGAATCTTCAGATATCTCTCAGGTACGTATGACTTGGGTCTTTGGTATCCAGCTGGTAGTAGTTTTGAATTGATTTCTTATTCTGATGCAGACTACGCTGGTTGTAAAATTGACAGGAAAAGCACTAGTGGCTATTGCCAAATGCTTGGTGGTTGCATGGTTTCGTGGGCATCCAAGAAGCAACACTCGGTTGCACTCTCTACTGCAGAGGCAGAATATGTTGCTGCAGGGAGTTGTGCAACACAAGTATTGTGGATAAAAAGTCAGCTGTGTGACTATAATATCGATATTGGATGCACACCTATCCTATGTGACAACACTAGTGCAATCAATCTATCAAAGAATCCCATTCAACATTCCAGGACGAAACACATAGAGATTCGTCATCATTTCTTGAGAGATGAGGTAGCCAATAGATCATTGGAAATCAGTTTCATACCCACAGAGAAACAGTTGGCTGATATCTTTACCAAACCTCTAGCTGAAGATAGATTCACCACATTGCGAAGAGAGTTGGGGTTGTGCAAATTGCAATGAAACTTAACATAAATGTTAAGCATATGTCCCTTGTGTGCACTAAATGTGAGGTATATCAAATGGTGATGTGTGGAAGAATAAGTCATGCTTGTTTGGAAACTCTCATTATGCGTGAGAAATATTCTCCGCCAAGTATCCATAGTAATGTGACATAAAAGGGATATGTACTCTCCATTTGGAATGAGTTTCTTTATAATTTTGCCTATTCAAAATCTCTTTAACATTTTGAAAACACTTGATGGTTTGTCTTTCTACATGCTTGGTGTTCTTAATTGCTTGGTCTTTGTGTGCATATTGTCTTCATGAACTTGAGTCCTTTTGTATCAAATGGCACACATTATGGGGGAGCAACTAAGGGTTAGATGAATGCAAATGTGAAGGAAATTATTCAACTCTTGTCCATCTCAACTCCCTCACAAATGTTGATCACTTCAGACCTTCATTCTACCATTAAAACTGCTTTGAACATGTCCCTGTCGACAGGCTACATGAGCCCTGTCGACAGCTAAGCCAAGACAGAACTCTCAATCTTCTGCTGTGTACATCTGTCGACAGGCCCCCTACCTGCTGTCGACAGATGCACACAGTTTCTGCCTCCCCGAATTCTGCAACTTCTGTCTGTGTGTTCCTGTCGACAGGTCTTTTCTCTCTGTCGACAGACACACTGAATCTTGGAACTTCATGCTTATCTCTTCACCCATTCAGTGAGCAACTTCATGTTTATCATATAAGGTGTCTATTAGGTGTAAATGCATGTTTGACCACACTATATACAAATGATATTTGAGCTATTCTTCATGCCACTATGATTTTCACATACTATTCATGTTGGATTTAGGTTCTATCATTTAGGAAACATTTCATAACTCTCAAGGATATCCACCTCACTCCTCTACATTAATTCTTTGTGGGCAAACATAGTCTCATTTCCCTGATAAGCCTTTTGGTCATGAAAGTGCATGTCTAATATTGATAGGTAATCATATCACCCACTTGATATTGGTTTTTACAACAATACTTGGAGAACAGCTACCTATTTCTGAAAAATCTTTCACAAGAAGAACAAAATAAAATAATATAAATTAAAAGGCTTATCATATCACCCACTTGAATATAGAGCAATGTTGGGTTATGCTGAGTAACCGGGGTGATGGGCATCACAAATGTCTGCCCTCGCGTCAAAAGGCTAACTCATCATCTCTGTACAACGGTATGATAGAAACTTCCACTGAGTAACTGGGGGTATGGGCACTTGTAACGTTTATCCTCACGTCAAAAGGTGTGACGTCTTCTTAAGTACCATTTCCTCCCACTGTTCTTCTAAATTACTCAAAAACAAAAAAAATATAGTGTGAAGCTCCACTGAGTCATAATTTCCAAAGTCATTGGTCTTGTGATTGTCTTGACATATAGATATCATTTCATGCATCATTTGCCTATCAACAAAATGGGGCTTGTGTTGTCTTACATTGCATTTATACAACGAGGGTGAGTGTGCATTCTTCTTTATTTAAGTGAGTGTTTTCTTAATGCTTTAACCATAAATTCCTTGGGTATTATGTTAAAACCATTGAGGAAAATGATATGGTTTATTATATCCTTGCATATGGTAGGTTAACATACATGATTCACCTCTTATACACCTTCATCAAACACCTAGAAGACATTGCTCAGACCTTCAGTTCACAAAATCACCAAAAACACATAATTGGCCATTTTCTGAATGCGCATGTCGACAGGCACCAAGGGCCCTGTCGACAGCACGCGGCCAGAACCCAAACGGGAAGCCCAAAGGGCAAGGGTTTAAACCGGGTTTTTGTGGGGCCAACCTTTAAAATTCTTTCTCAACTCTTTAAAAAGGCTCCCACACCCCTTTCCCCTTCTACCTCCTTCCATAAACCCTTTCCTCCTTCCACCCAAAACCCTCCCTCTCCAGGGCGCAGGAAGAGATCCCGCCTCCCTTGCGGATTCTCTCTGTCCCGTGTCTCTTCTTCCTCCGCCCATCTCCTACGAGCTACATCTCCCAATGGCTCCACAGGCAAGGAAGATGGTCTCCCGTCGCCGTCCTCGGTCTCCTCACGCCGGACAGGGCTCCAGGGCATCCACCGAACGTCGCACAAAGCACCGGGAGGACCGTCTGCCAGAGCTGCTCATCCCTCCTAATCTCCAGTTCAAAGTCACTCATGCCACCTACACAAAGGTCATGCAGCCTCGCTACGTTGACTTCATCTCCCTGCAGGATCTCTTTCCAGGTCTTCTGCCTCTCTTTGACACACAAGGTTGGTCACCTTTTTGCTATAGCCACAAAACATACTCCTCCTCTGCCGTCACGGAGTTTTACCACAATCTCCGGGAGACTACCACAGGTGATCTTTATACCAGAGTCAAAGGGAACTCCTTTCGCATTTCCCCTAATCTACTTTCAGTATCCTTGCAAATCCCAAACACCGGGGTTGACATCTTGGCACATCACCCTACCCCCGAGGAGTACTATACCCTCATTACTTCACAGCCTTACGACCCCACGGATCGGAAGCCACTGAATGCAAATTCCTTCCCTCCACTTCACCGTCTCATCCACCACATTTTCACCACCCTTATTGTCCCAAAAGATGGAAGTAGGGAACTCGTCACCTCAGTTCACAAGTCCCTCCTCCATAAGTTTTTGCGTTGTGAACTCATTAATCTCCCTCAACTCATGTGTTCCGTCCTACGGATATGCCTTGGTAACGCAAAGAGGTCCATGCCTTACGCATGTCAGCTCACCTCCCTCTTCTTGTTCCTTGGCATCATAATTCCAGAAGGGGAGATGACTGTCTTACTGGCCCGTAGCTCCTATGATCTGACTGCTGCACAGCGGATGGGCTACAAGTTCGTGGATGGCGTCGTAACTAGGGATCTCAAGGGAAAGGGACAAGCTGTCCCTGTGGATGATGAAGAAGCTGATGCAGCTGATGAAGAAGTCGATGAAAATGAAGCCGAAGAAGAAGACTCCCACTCTGAGCCACTAGATGCTCTGGGAGATGATGCAAGTCAACCTATGGATGACATTGCCACTGAGCCCTCTATCTGCGATCTCCTAGCTCAGTTGCAATTGCATATGACCACTAGATTTGCAAATATCAATGCACGCTTGGACAAAGTGATACAAGCTTGGAAGCATTGGCCGATAACCAAGTTCGGATCAATCACCGACTCAACAGACTCTCCACTCCTGCTCCACAGATTCCTCCGGCCCCAACACCACCGGGACCTCATGATGATTAAAGAGTCTAGGTGTCCCATGTCATGTCCAAGTCTACTTGATGTATCTTGTTTTCAGAGACTTTTTTGTCATGTTTCTTTTGTCCAATGTGCTACAATGTACTGAATATCTTCTAATGAATGCACATTTTCTCTTCCTGTGACATTGACTGTGCCAGTGACTGTTTTCTTTTGATGTTGTCAAAAGGGGGAGAACAACTTGAGAATTCAATGTGGCTAAATTTCAAATTTTGTCATCATCAAAAAGGGGGAGAATGTTGGGTTCTCATTTTTCATGATCATTTATTGTGCATGCTAATCTAACAAGTCACAAGTGTGTTTTTTGATGATAGTCATTTCATGGACAAAATTTATGATGAAAACATGGTGAAAATGGTTTATGAATGCGAATAGAACAAACACTTCATTTGAGCATATTTATATGTCACTATGTCTCACTAACTATGTTCATTACTTTAGGTGAGATGTCAAGCAAGACATGTACAAAGAACAAGGTTCAAATGATGAAGATATACATTAAAAGCAAGTACCTGTCGACAGCAGGAAAGATCCCTGTCGACAGCTACACACAAGCCAGAAGGCCAATCTTCTATACAGATGTGCCTGTCGACAGCACCCCAACTACCTGTCGACAGGAAGAGGCTCCCAAAACCCCCTAGTCTTCTATCTGCCTGTGCCTGTCGACAGCACCCAGTCGCCTGTCGACAGCAACTGCCTTCCAGGGCCTGAGTCTTCTGCTTGCTTGCGCCTGTCGACAGGAGCACCCAGTGCTGTCGACAGACGGAGAGAATCTTCAAATACGGAAAGTCTTCAAGTTGACATAGATGGTGTTTCACATACAACGACTCCCATATGTAAACACCTCTATTTAAGCATCTTTTTGAAGACAATCACGTACACAAGCAGCCTCCTTCAAAGAACCCTAAAGAGCTCTCCAGAAAACCTTTGTTCTGTTGCTCTGCTTCAACCTACCGCCCAGAACCAAGAACGAAAGTCTTTTGCAGCGGAAGGTGAAGTGCGAACGTCTTGGATTCAAGCATCTACATCAACATCTGATCTCAAAGTCGAAGCTTGGACTCCAGGAGGACGTTCAGAGGAAGAGTTTGCTTATTGGATTTGTTTCTTCAACTCTCAAACCCTTCCCTGTTCTTTCTATTCCATACTTGTGTGTGTGTGTGTGGTGTTTCAAGCGGTTGTTGTGCTTGATACACGTGTGTGTGTTGATCTGATCGTGGGTTCACATCAGATAAACATGTGTGTGAGTTGTAGTTCGTGAACTAGCTCATAAGCAGGTGATTCTGTGTGTGTGTGTGGCCCGTGGATGTAGGATACACGAGTTGTGTACTCAGAACCACGTAAAATCTACATGTCTCGTGGTTTGCACGAATTTGCGTTAGATGTTTGGTAGGCACGACACATTTATACATGTTTGAGTACTTGCTTATTCATCTGTTAATCACTCACACACACCCACACATAGTCTGATCATTGCCAACACTTCAATTGTCTGTGCTATTGCAAAAAGAGGGCGTTAAGCTTTTAAATTGTCCGTAATCTATTCAACCCCCCTTCTAGATTACCATTTAGGGAATTCCGCAACTCTTCAAAAAAGATTTACTATATTTGACTGCTCATTACTTCAAAGTGACAAATAAAAAAAAATTCAAAGAAAATGAACAGCTTAACCCTGCATTGATTCTTATAAAAGTGTTCAATCTCTATATGTGTTGTCTAAATCCTAAAGCAATCAGCTCACTTATGGTACGAAAAGTGGAAAAGGTTGACACTGACTGTATAGAATAGTTTATATCACTTAAGCAATCACTTTAATTCCTCAGAATTTCTTGGTGATTAATTTCTTGTCAGATATCCTTCAGCCCACTCATTACTAAATGGGATAATGTTGAAAAAAGGATATGCTTTCTTTATCATATTAAAAATCCCTAAATAATTGATTTCAGATTTGATCATCATACCCTACCACTTCTGCTTGATATCCTTTTGGATGATGTCAAAGGGGGAGAAGGATCATGTTGATTAACTTTTTAGGTTGATTCACTTTTTAGGCATGCATCTCTGGGAAATACATTTCTTGCAAGCATATTTCTTGAATTGCTGAATGTTTGTATGGCTGAGTTGTCACAAGTGAATGATATGGTTGTTTGCCAAGAAATGAAAATGTTTGGATGATGTTAATGGAAATTGTGGGTGTACTTATCATGTCTATGACTTTCTTTGAAATTGGTCATATCTGTGAAAAAGTTAAAGTCACTTAATGAATCACAGTTGCCATCATCAAAAAGGGGGAGATTGTTGGATCTCTGATTTTGATGATAGCCAAATGTGATTCATTAATACTTTGAAACCATGCTTATCATGCTTACATTTTTATCTCACAATGTTTCCTTTAGTTTCCTTCTCATTTACAGCTCAGAAATTACTCAGTGGTGTCGACACAACTCAACTGTGTGTCGACACTAGTGCATTGTCCCAGATCAAGTCATCTGTAATTACCCAGTGGTGTCGACACAACCTAGTTGTGTGTCGACACTAGTTCAAGATTCCAGGGGACAGTTTTTGTGATAACTGGGACAGGGTGTCGACACATAGGTAAGGTGTGTCGACACAGTCTGTCTAATTTTTCTTCTTCTTTTTGATTTGATTAACAGGGACACGTGGAAGCTTTTGGGAAAGGTCTTTTTGGGCGGGAACTTCTATGCCCACATATCCCAAGATATTTTGTGGACCCATGGGCTATAAATACCCCTTATCCATTGGCCTTAAGAAGAAGTCGAGCCATATACTTCTGTTCTAAAAGACTCCAGAAAACTCCGATCCATTTTCTGAAGAAGGCTTCAACCTGGCGAATTGCTCCCAGATCTGAAGGAACCCAAGGTATGCATACCTTGGACGATCCAATTGGAGGAAAATTTCGATCCATCTGAGTCTTCTTCCTGGAGCTGAAGCAGAGAAGCTGATCCCCATTCTTGGAGCAGAAACAGGGATCTTCGAACCAGTCCTCTTCAATTTGGAATTCAATTGCTCCGACTAGTTTCTCATTTCAATCTCATTCTACATGTGTGTTTTTGTGAAAGTGGTGCAATCCTTGTGCCCAATTTCACTTGTGTGTGGTTGAATCTGAGATTTCGAAATCTCAGAGTGTGTGTGGTTCTTTGTGTCTTTTTTGAACTGGCAAGATAAGCCAATTGTGTGTGTGTGTGGATGGTGGATGTAGGATACACTGTTGTGTAATCCGAACCACCCTAAATCTTTGTGTCATTGTGGTTTTCTTATCTCTTGCGCTAGATGCTTGATAGGTTCATCTAAATCTTATCATCTAGCTTGCCTGATTTGTTTAGAATTTCCATTAACACTCAGATTTCACAATCAATCAAGTTTCTCGAAGTTTCACTTTAAGTGAATTTTAAAATTTGTAGAAATCTATTCAACCCCCCCCTTCTAGATTTCTGATAGCAGTGTTTTCCGCAACATTTCACCCCCTACCTTCACGAAGAACGCAAAGAACGATGACCACCCGACGTTTCCCCGCTCCGTGCAACGTCCTCGCGGCGAGAACACGCCACATACTACCTCAAATCGTCAAATCGCCCAAGAAACCCACGAAATCTCCTCCTCCTGGCCGAACAGAGCTTGCTGGAGCTCTGTTTGGCTGACCTACCTAAAAACACTTCGGAGATGGGAATGCGACGCACCCTCCCGTCGCGACAAGAACACGACGTATGTGGTTGTCGCCTTCCCACTGCCGACATCAGCAAGTCTGCCCAGCGCGCGACACGCGGCGGACATGCAGACGAAGGCCCTCAAGCGTCGGTAACCTGAACGTGACACCCAGGACAATCGCGTTCAGAATGCGATGCCAGGCCCTATCGCGTTCACAGACAGAGAGCCAGTGAGCGCTTTGGGCCCAACTTGCCGGCCCACAAAGCCCCACAACCTGCGCAAACACCTGTAACGCATATCATTGGCCACACACCAGCCTCCACAACCACTAAGCATGGATCCACGAGGATCCGAAAAATGCGCTACGTTACACCGGTTCTCACCGTTCCGACTGTTGTCCTTTCTGTCAGAATGGCCTTGTCGGGTGTCAGGCGCCTATAGTGTTGACGTGACCTGGTAGGCTGTCGCGTTCAGGTTTTCCCGATCTTCGAGGTTTGACTACTTTTGGTGTCGCGTCGGGGTAGGTGGTCACGACTTGGTCGCGACCTGCAGGGTGGTCGCGACAAGGTTGTTGTAGTGCCGGCCCGACCCGTCGCGTCTCTAGGCCCGTCGGTTCAAAATTGAGGCCTGCAACCCTTTTCCCTCTCTCACTTTTCTTTCTTCTTCTTCTCCCTTCTTCTTCCCCCTCCAAGCCCTTTGCTTCTTCGGTGATTCTTGGGTGTTTTGGGTGAGGAGGTGACGCCCCATTCTTGTAGGCGGCATCTGTGTGGTGCTAGGAGCGAGGAGGATGTGGCCATCTCGACGTGAAGGCCCCAACGGGTCGGCTCTACTCCTTGAGGTAGGGACCCCTCTTCCCTCTCATTCTAGCATGCTCCCCTTCCCCATGAGATCCTTGTTTCTCTGTGGTTTTGGGGACGTGGGGTGTGTGAGATCCATGCTCATGGTGAGTGAGGTTTCCTCGAGTGTAGATTTCCTTGTAATGCATGCTTTATGGGGTTTGAGGGTGGTTTGCCTTGATTAGAAGTTTCTATAGTGTTTCCCATACTCCCCTCCCTCTGTGGATGTGTTTTGTGCAGTTTTGGGGTGGGCCTTGGGAGGACTGTCCCAAGACCCCTCTCGACTGAGATCACGACCGGCATAGGGGACGCGATGAGTCGCGACCGGCACGGCCATCGCGACATCATCGCGATGCCTTGGGGCATCGTGACATGGTCGGGATCGGCCTTGGCATCGCGACAGTGTCGCGATAGCCTGTGCGTCGCGACAGCATCAGAGACAGGTAAGTCTTGTGAAGTTTCGTTTCTCGTGGAGTCTTCGCCGTTTCCGGTTCTTTCTATACCCATGGCACCAGTGCTAGTTTCCTAGTACAGTCCTACACTAGTCGTTCGCCTGTGCTCGGCACCTGAGGGCTTGTCTCGTGAGAGAGGTTGTTACCATTACCTAGGACCCCCGTCCCCGTGCGCCTGTTCAGGGAGTGCTCCGGGCGGCGGGCGTGCTCGAGTCACGGACTCTAGAGCGGAGGGGAAAATGATGGTTAGGACAGCAGCGTTGAGTCATTTGCAAAGCTCTCTTGGTTGGTCTAGGACGCCAAGGACATTTTGGAGTCTTCCCGGCGCAGGCCAGTCAGTCCTTCTTCTCACTGCCTCGCTCTTTGTGGCCCCTGAACCACCTAGGGAGGCCAAGCGTGGGACCATAGTCGGCCAGACTACGACGATTACTATTGTGTTACTTTGTGTTCCTGCCCCCACTCTAACGAGACGTGGAGGTTTGGACCTGGGTCGAGGGTAAGACGTCAGTGGATGCTCTTGACCGGTTGACTAGTGGTAGCAATTTCCGTAGCTAGTGTCTCTTGTCCAGGCAGAGTTCCTCTGTTTGTGTTACCAGTCGTGTGGTGGTCACGACGTGCAGGTCGTACAGAGTTTCCGACTGTGGTGTCCTTCCGTGCCATTGCTAGTTAGTTGGCTTTGCTTTCAGCGCTTTCCCGCCTGTTAGAGCTAGTAGGATATGGTAGTCCTTACTGAGCTTCTGTTGTGAAGCTCATCCTTCCTTTTCCAGGTGAGACTTCTCAGCAGCGGCCGGGTGCACGTCGGGCGGAGGAGGCGGGGCGATAGTCGTCATCCTCATAGCTAGCATTGGGTTTCCCCCTTCAGTTGTACTTCACCCTCGGGTATGCCCCTAAGGGCTCTGTCCTCCCTCTTTTTACTTGTGCTAGTTGTGTGTGTGTTGAGACTATACCTAGAGCGATATGCTGCGGTCTCGCTCTTCTTTCTGCTTCCGCGTGTGTGCTCCTAGTTCAGTAGTTGACGTTTATTTCCCTTACATATTCTGTTAAACTTGTGTTATAGCCCTTCCGGGTCCCCGAATCCGTGGGCGGTGACCGCGAAAATCGGGTCCTCGGCTTGGGCCGAGGGTCGGGTTCTCGGGGTTATTACAGAAACTAGGTGTTGTATCTTTGACAAAGATAGTGAAATCCTAAATGATTGGTTTGGAGACTGGACATAGGACTTCTATTGGAGAGAAGATCCGAACCAAGATAAAAGACAACACATTTAACGTCTTTTAGTGCTTCTTATTTTAAAAGTTAGCTTCCGCAAAAAAAAAACACATATTCAACCCCCCCCCCCCCTCCCCACTTCTAAGTGAAAAGTACTACCGCCACCGATCCAATAGAGAAAATGAGTGTGTGTATGCACTAGAAACGACTGTAATCACCAAAAACACATGGATTTTAAGGAGAAGAAAAGAAGTGATCGCTTACCTTTACTTGAAGAGTAGGATTTGTTTGTTGACTCTTACTTCTTCTCTCGGCCAGCCGATGAAGCAGGTTTCGATTTGGTTACCCTGCAAGAAAGAAAACAACAAGAAAATAAAAGTGGATTAGAGACCAAGTGGCATATAGTGTCAATTCTAAAAGAAAAGAAAATAAAGAACATATGCATGAACACACCTTGTGGTGGTTTTTAAACCCTTAAGTGTAAGCGGTGTGTGTGTGAATGATGGATGTGTGATTAATGAAAACAAGAGGTAAATAAAAAGGGATGATGTATGCAACTAGAGATAAACAAAAGAACAAATAAAGAGAGCAAAGAGAGAGGATGGCGCTGAGAGGGAGAAGCTGGCATTGAAGAATGTTGAAGAACCCCTCCTCGTGCTCCAACTAAGCTCTAGCGATGAGGCAGTGATGTGGTGACACCTCCCCTCCGCAAAGGAGATCTCAAAGGGAAGAGCTTAGACTCTTACGTACTGCACCCAAAGGTTGGGCATCATTTAAAAACGAAGACATAGGAGGTATTTATAGGAGTCTCGAGTTTAAATTCCAAGGAGGAGTAAAACAACTAAATTGTGTCATCTCCAATGGACATGATTTAAAAACATGTCCAGACAAGTAGATGTATTTACAGAATTTCCAAATTTCGACTAAGACGCTTAAAATAGAAAGATTTTAAATCGCAACTATTAACTTGAAGTGGATTCTGAATTTCCAAAATCGATTCGGACGCTTGCCAAAAATCTAAAAGTGGAAGGCTCAAAATGCATCCAGTTGACCCGACGCCCTTCAAAATAATTAATTATTTTCGAGAAGTCAATCACATCAAAATGCAAAGTCAAAATTGTGTCGACTTTGGCAGACGCAGATCAATTTTGGTAATAAAATTATTTCTAAAAACCAAAAGGAAATTCCTGAAATCGATTAAGGAAACTTGAATTGCATCGACCTAATCAGTCGTAGATATCTAGAGAAACGTGTCCTGAAGCTGACACGTATTTAAATTTCTGCTTATTCCTCCACAGCACATTTGAAAAATGCCTAAAAATACAATAAAATTGAGAAAAATAGATAAAAAATACTCAAAAGATTAAATGAAAAGATCAATTTGGGACATTATAGTATAACATAAAATTACTTAAAATTATGGTGTCTATACTTGCCACCTCCCTACCCACGCCCCCCGCCACTCCGTTAATCACTCTCTACCCCCCATCTAATCTCTTTTTTTTAGAAAAATAAATAAATATTTTTTAATGCGGTGTGAATTTGGATTAGCATGAATTAAATTAAGTAATATTAATATGAAGTCCTTAAATAACATATTTTTAACTTGTTTACCACCTTATTAAGTGAGATGTAGAGAATCTAATTCCCACAAGGTAAAGGTTGGACAAATAATTTATTGTATTCTTCCATTCAAGTTTCAAAAAGAGTGCATTAAAGAGCGTAGAGGAATAGAATCTAGAAACTTCAAATTCTACATAAATTTAAGTATCACTATGCTACATTTCTTGTTATTTAAAAAAGAGCATGGAAGATGGGACTTCAATTTTCTCTTATTAAAATACTTATTTGTGAAATGTTATATGTTGACTGGGGGAACATTAATGGCACAAGATGCGCATCTATAAAAAGCACTTCCCACTTGTTTTTTTTTCTTTCCAAAAAAGCACTTAAATTTTAAAAAACCAACAAATGCCCCTCTCTCAATTAAATTAGCTTTGCTTGGACGGTGTAAAGGTAGTAATTGCAAATATATCCCCAAAGCTAGCTAAACTTGGCCTCTTTGGTAACGGGATAAGGGGATTTATCCCCCTTTTATCACATAGTTTTAACTCAACAGGTAGTTTGGAAATGTGTTTAGTTTAACTTCGGGTGATAAAAATTATTCAGGATAAAAAAGTGATAAATGGGGGATAACTATCCCACCTATGGAGGGGCTATAAAAGTTATCCCTAGGGATAACTCATTAATTGTAACAATTTATTCTAAAAAATTGTGTATCTCTCTATACACATTTAAATGGTGTCAAACTAGGTAGAAGTGATAACTGTTGACTCCTTCATCTCCATGATTATAATTTTAATAATAACAAAACTTATCAGAATATTTTTTATTTATCTAAATTATGAGTATTTACCTTAACTTTATTTTGGTTAAGTCTGTCAATAGGAAACTCAAAGGAAATAAAAATTACATTTAGGATCACTATTGTAAGTATTCCTAATATTTTTAAGTCCATTAGGATATATATATATATATATATCTTTGCGGGTCTCACTCCGACTCTTCAGAAGTCGAAGTGTGATATCGATTGTCATATCGTTTATCGATTGTTGTATCGGTTGATTGATTTCACTCCGACTTTTCTCCAATCGAAGTTTCATATCGATTGCCTTACTGTTAGACATCGACTGTCTTAGACATTGATTCCGTTTAAACATAGATTACCTTTCTCTTAAAATATCGATCACCTTGCACTAAAACATTGATTACCTTTCTCTTAAAACATTGATTACCTTGCACTAAAACATCGATTGCACTAAAACATCGATTACCTTTCTCTTAAAACATCGATTACCTTGCACTAGAACATCGATTACCTTTCTCTTAAAACATCGATTATCTTGCACTAAAACATCAATTACCTTTCTCTTAAAATAGCGTTTACCTTGCACTAAAACATCGATTACATTTGTCTTAAAACATCGATTACCTTGTACTAAAACATCGATTACTTTTCTCTTAAAGCATCGATTACCTTGCACTAAAACATCGATTACCTTTCTCTTAAAACATTGATGGTCTTGCATAAACATCGATTACCGTTTTAAATCACATCGATTGCTTTGTACTAAACATCGATTACTCTTTGAACATTGATTGTGTCTTAACATCGATTACTCTTTGAACATCGAATGTGTCTTAACATCGACTACTCTTTGAACATCAACTGTGTTTTAACATCAATTGGCTTTATATTATCCATTGCTATTTCAGATATATTAGTTTCAAATACCTTGATAATTATTTGTGCAATAACCTTACCGATTATGGTTGAAATTATAATGATTGCCCTTATGATTAATCTTTGTTATGAACATAACTTGGCGCGCAATATTTTCAAATAATTTTTAAAGATGTGCAGTTCAAATTTCCCGCTATCTGTTACATATCCTTCTTACAAAAGCTTTCAAGGATATCTTCTTATAGTATGACTTTTTGACTGACTACTATTTTTATGGTAAGTCTTCTAATACTTTACGTGTGAACATAAAGGAACATATCTGTCTGTGGCTTACTTAGTCATGGGACACAGTTCTCTTGCAGAAAGCGCTTTACGATTTTTCATTCTTATAATAAGTCTTGTTATGATTTATATGGTGATAGAATGGACATATCTATTTCTGTATAACACATTTTTCTTCGTTGATTGAAGATCTCTCTCTTAGCATTTAATACCTACAGGTTTCGGTAGTCACATGTTATACAATGTAAGACCTACTGCGACTGCATGGAAACGAGCACCAAGGAATAAGAGACAATGGACACTTCAACGGACACTTCAATAGACACATCTGAAGAAAGCTGAAATGCTTATAAGAAGACGATGGCTATGAAGAACAAAGAAAGCATACACAAGCAATACATGCGGATTCACACAAGCCTTCACAACCACCATTGAGAGCAGTGCACCTTCACTCCAAGTCCATCTGCTCCAACTTCTCATGAAGCCCTCACTTCTTTTCTTTAAGATCCAGTTGTTCTGAGAGGATAGCATCATAGTCTATATTCCACTTCTCTCAGTTCGTGCCTCAGATCAAGCAAAGCTTGTTGTATAAGCTTGATCTAGGGGCCATCCCTACAACTCTTCTTTAAGAGTGTTCCTCTTCCTGTGAGAAGAAAAGACATGCTGTGAGTAGGTGGTTTTATTCCCCTTACTAAAGGGAAGACATGTTGCTACAGGTGGTTGTATTGCCTCTTCGTGGGTTGAAGAGAAGGTCAGCCAGTGTTGGATGTGTAAGTGTCCTTGAGGGGACTGTACCCTTGATTAGTGAAAACCCAAGTAGTTTCTTGGGGACTGGACGTAGGACTCCTGGTGATAGAAGGTCTAAACCAAGATAAAAATTCTTGTGCATTTTGTGTGATTGTTTTTATCTTACTTCCGCTACTCACTAACTCTAACACTTGCGCTTAGTTTGTTTCTGTCTAAAGTTATTTTAAGCAGGAAAATTTTAAGATATTTTTTAAGCAACCCATTCACCCCCCCCCCCCCCCCTTTGGGCTTGCAACCTGGTCAACAATGACTATACACACTCTATCACATCACATTAAAAGTTATCCCCTTCCTAACTATCTCTCATTTAAATCATCTCAAAGCAAAAAACTCCTAAATATGAATAATCTATCCATGATTACTTATCCTTGATCCCCTTATCTCGTTATCAAAGAGGTTCGTAAGTACTTGAAACCGGTCTTCAGGAAATAGCCGTCTCATAAAAGTCTTGGACTTTTTGATCGATCACGGCAGTCCATCGGCACTCTATCAAAGTGTTCCACTTGTGGGCCCAACTTTCTATCACATATACTTGGTAACTCCAAGGGGTCCCACAACCGGCGACGGTCGTGATGTGGCGGCAAGTTGTGATCAAATGCTTTTGAATCCCACCATCCCCCGTCAATTGGTTAAAAAGCCAATCCCTTTTAGATTGTATACTAAAGTATCTATTTTTTGGTATTTGGTACAATAAGCTTGGAAATAATATATCTATAAATTGTTATTTGGTATTTGGGACTAGATATAATTTATGTTCTGTTATTTTAACGCTAATCAACACGGGGGTGTGATTTCATATATTAATGGCATGTACTTTATTTATTTTAATTATTTATATATCAATATAGATTAAATTCTTCATTTAGATTTTTTTAAGTTTGATGTTATTTAATTACCTATGTATACATAAATATCATTTCTTTTCATGCCAACTTACAATAGTTTCTTGCAAGTTCAACTTTTGTTAATGATTATGGTAATGTTCTGGTATTAATGGTGGTGGATCTATCTTATGTCATGACATGTTAATACATCGACATTAAGTTAATTCGATGTTCTTTAATCTATCGATACATGTTAACATGTTTGAAGTTCTTTATTTGAATGTTCTTTAAATTAGTTGTTGTTCAATTCGATGTATGCATGTATATTAATGAGTAGGTTTTTTAATTTGATGTTATTTAATTACTTAGGTTGTTTTATGTGAGCTGAGATGCGTGAGTGCAAGCTAACATTATATGCACTTCAAGAGAGCGTGTTAAGCCTGTGTCAATGAACCTACCTGTTCAAGACTTTGGAATTGATGTGTTTGTTCTCATCATTTTGATGATAGCGTATATATCTAACTCAAAGTCTTGAATCGTCCCATTTGGACAGTCCGTAAATGTTTGATCGCACTTAAGTGGTCACTTATTATATGTGTCTGTACTATATTTTGAAATTTTTTATTGCATCTACTCACTCCTCTCTGGTATACTTTTATTGGTTTTAAGTATTTTCTTAACCACTTACTAGTAAGTGTTTAAGAAAATTTCTTATCAATAAATATTTGTAGTACATCAGAGAGGTGTGGGGAGATGCTACTGAAACTTTCAGCATATTGTACAACACATATAATAATTGTTCGGGCAATAAAACCTTGGATGGGTTAAAAAGTGATAATTTAAATAATATTCTCTTCCTATATGTGTTGTCTAAGTCAAATGATGTGAGGGTGGGCCAGGTTTTCTTTAGATTTTATGAATTCCAAAATTGCTTGTGAGTTAACATTTAATGGGTGTAGGGAATATGTCTCAAAAATGTTCATGGATGTACTGTAGAATAGTTGACTAGGTGGTGTCAGAAAGTTTAGAGATGGAATTAACAGTTTCATTCAGTGTGCATTGAGGAATCCAAGTGTAGTAGTAGACAAGTAGGTTAACATCTGATGCCCCTGTTTAGGTTGCAAAAACTTAAGGTGGATTTCACCATGGGATGTGCAACATCATTTGTGCACGAAATGATTTGTTCTAAATTATGAGTTTTGGACATGTCATGGTGTGAATGTCCGGTCATATAAGCCCACCAATATTGCAGGCACAGGTCATACATGGATATGGTTGTAGATGTTGTTGGTCCGGACTTTAATATTTACAAGGAGAAATACAACGAAGAGACATCGAACATGATAGTTAAAAGATTTTATCAATTACTTCGGGATACTAATGAGCCATTGTGGGATGGTTGTGAAAAGCACATTCGATTATCTGTGGCCTCCCAATTAGTGAATTTGAAATCTGAATTTCATATCAATGAGACTTGATTTGACCGGCTCCTCCTACTCATCAAGAGTATGTTTCCTCGATCTGAGAGGTTGCCTGCAAATGTTTACCGTGCAAAGAAGATGGTAAATGATCTAGGACTTGGATTCTTGAAAATCGATAAATGCCCTAATTATTGTATGTTATATTATAAAGATGATGCAGAGAAGATATCATATTCTATTTGTCAGCACGATAGATTCAAGCCTAGGAGAGGGACAATTCAAAGCAAAAGGATGTATCTTACAAGTTATTGTGATACTTTTCTCTCACGTCCAAACTGTAGTGGGTGTATATGTCCCCAAAGACAGCTCGGTATATGAGATGGCATATGGAAAGAGTACATTTTGATGATGATGAAATCAGTCATTTTGCTAATGGTGAAATTTGGACTCACTTCAACCGTGCTCTTTCTTCATTATCAAGGGAGCCACATAATGTTAGACTGGTTTTATGCACTGATGACTTCAATACATTCGTAGGTTCGGTGGCATCTTACTATTGTTGGTTATGTTCCTAACATCATGCAACCTTCTACCGGGCATGTGCATGAAGCGAGAGAATTTATTTTTATCCTTACTGATTCTTGGTCCAAGAAGTTTGGGAAAAATTTTAGATATATACCTCAAACCCTTGATTGATGAGCTGATATTATTATGGTCAGATGGAGTTGTTACTTATGATGTATCTAGAAAGCTGAATTTCACTATAAAGGCTGCACTAATGTGGACAATAAGTGACTTCCCTACATATGGCATGCTATTGGCTAGAGTACACATGGGAAATTGGCATGTCCTTATTGTATGGATGAAACCAAATCATTTGTGCTGAAATATGGTGGAAAATCATGTTGGTTCGATTGCTATTAGCAGTTTCTACTAAGTGACCATCCTTCCGAAGGCAAAGTGACTCATTCCTAAATAATACAATTGAAATGGATGAAGCAGATTTGGAATGGGTGTTTGTTCGATATATGGCGAGGTGGGTACCAAACGTATCAGATATAATACAATTGGCTGGAAGTACACGACAACTTCCAAGATTTGAAAAGGATCACAACTAGGTGAAGAAAATCATTTTTTGGGAATTGCCTAATTGGTCAACTCTTTTGATACGACACAACCTAGACATCATACATACTGAGAAGAATGTCAATGATAATGTGTTCAACACGATCAAGAATATAAAAGGCAAAACAAAGGACAATGTCAAAGCGCGTATGGACTTGAAAATACTTTGCAAACGTCCAGAGCTAGAACTACATCACATATATAGAAAAATTGTGCAACTAAAAGCATCTTACATGCTTGGGGATAGACATGTTAAGGTAGTGTGTCAATGGATGAAACAGTTGAAATTCCCATATGGGTATGTGTCTAACATTGTCCGTTGTGTGAATGCCAATGAGGGAGAAGTATATGGAATGAAGAGTCATGATTGTCATGTGTTAATGCAAAGTTGGTGCTAATTGCATTTCGTGACCTACTGTCGAAGCCTATATGGAGAGCATTGATCGAACTGGGTCAAATTTTTAAGATTTTATGTGCATCAAAATTTCGACTTCATAAAGTGCAAACTATTTAGTAGAATGTAGTGTAGACAATTTGCAAGTTAAAGAAGATATTTCCTCCTGCATCCTTTGATTTAATGGAACACATGATGATCCATTTATCGTATGAGGCTAGAGTCAAAGGACCAGTACATTTTCGATAGATGTATTCATTTGAGAGGTATATTCGCATCTTTAAGTTTTTGTCCCCTTATGACGACTATTTGTGTTTCATATGTACTTGTCCTTTGAATTGTGGTCGCAAATGCATGCATGATTTGAAATTGAAAGTTTGCAACAAAGTGAGAGTGGAGGGTTCGATTACCCATACATACATTATTGAAGAAATATCGAACTTTTGTTCAATGTACTTTGAATTTGAGGTACAAGCTCAGCGCATTCAACCTCCACGTAATGATAATGGGGGAGATACTATTGCGTTCGACTAACTCTCTATATTTAAGCATCTTGGATGTGCGCTCAGATATCTTCGACTCACATACTCAAAGAAAGAGAGTTACACGCCGCAAAGATCTATATCCTTATGAATTTTACTAATATTGAACCTTATATTGAGTAAGTCCTCAACTCGCATGTCTTTATGTACATAAGTTGTTTGTCCTTCTTCTCCTCATTTAAGATAGTGTTGCATTCACATTGTAGAGAGTTTGGCTCAAAATTACTCCAAAGAAATCCACATCTCATTATGTGGAGGTTGAAAAGGAACAAGAGAAGTCTTTTACTAGATGGTTAAGATATCAAGTAAGTGTCAAAGATTTTATACATAAGTGCGCAAGTGAATTATGTTGATGGTAATTGTTTAATTTTTATGTAGGTTGAAGAAGGTTTTATTATTGATGAAAGAGTTTATGAGATAAGTTAAGGGCCCTAAAAACTACACATGTCTATTTAGGCTTCATTGTCAATGGATATCGATTTCACACGAGGCATTATTAAGTCTACGATGAACAACAACGTATGTGTGAAGGGAATTATGTACAATGAAAATGAATTAGACTGTTATGGCATTCTAGAAGAAGTCTTGGAATTGCAACATTTAGGACAAGACATTCATATATTATTCTTTAAGTGTCATTGGTTTGATCTTATTTTTGTTTGAAATGACACAACATATGGAATTGTCTGTAGGATCGAATAGGTGGATGGATCAGATCTAGAATGGAGGGTTGAATAGATCTGACACCAATTACTGCGGAAGCTTAAGCAATTTAAAATTACTTCGAATCAGAGATCAATTCAGACAAGCAATTTACTGATCTAAAGTGTGGGTGTGTGTAGATGATGTGTGAAGCAATTAAACACTTAGTGTGAAAGCGAAATCATATGCAAGCATCTAGCGCAGACAAGAAGATCAAACCATTGCACAAAGGATTTTTAGGTGGTTCGGAAATCACACCAGTGATTCCTACATCCACCCCTCACACAGTGAGGCTCCACTACTCAAAAGAGTACAACTCACACCGAAGCACGACGACTCCAAACACCATTGAGCACGACGGCTCAACACACAACCTTGAGTTCAACGACTCACAAACTGAGCACGACGGCTCAAACAACAACTGGAGCACGATGACTCCAATTGAGCACGACGGCTCAAACCATATAGTGAGTGCGACGACTCACAAACCAGAGCTCGACGGCTCACAATACAAAAGCTAGATCAAACACGAAAGAAATCAGATCCTCTAGCAATGATCTGATTCACAGACTCAATAAACTCAGAAATCTGTACAGAACTTCATGTACAGATCTCACAAGAAGAAATAAGATGAGCACTCCAAGAATTGGGTGAAAGAGGTATGAATTGCATGTTCTTCGGTGAAGAAGTCTTGCAGATGCTTTAATTGAGGAGCCTTGATGGAATTCGATGGAGATTCTCCTCAATCGGCGATACTCTGCTTTTATGGCATCTGAAACGCCAGAAATCCTTCTTCTACTGCTCCTCTTCAGTTGGATCTGCTCCCTTTCCTAGCACAGCAAACTTCTCTCTAAAGATTCCCCTTGATTCCCACGTCCTTCCTCTTGAAAGGATGGCCTGCAGCTTCTGGAGATGGAGCCAGATCTGGAAAAACCCCTTTTTGCCGCCAAAAAGCTTCTTCTGGAAGTGTATGGGCTCTCTCCTTTTTTAGAGCACAAGAATCATGGGTATTTATAGCCCCATATGTCCATAAGGTGCCTTGGGGTGCATGGGCACGGAAATCTAGGTCAAATCCCTTGATTCCTAAGCAGCCACGTGTCCAGAAAAATTCACGTTTTTGAGTTTCAGTCGAAGTGTGTCGACACACAGGCAGACTATGTCGACACCACTGGCTACTGCTTCAGAACAGACTTCTAGGACAGTGAACTAGTGTCGACACACAGGTGCACTGTGTCGACACCATAGGCAGACTGTGTCGACACACAGGCAGACTGTGTCGACACCACTGGCTACTGCTTTAGAACAGGCTTCTGGGACAGTAAACTAGTGTCGACACACAGGTGGACTGTGTCGACACCACTGTGACAAATTTGTGTAAACCTGAAAATATAAAGTGTAAACCATTAATACAAGATATTATCATTAAAATGTGAGATATTAAACATCAAAAACATGTTGTTTAAGCATTGTTGTGATATGTATAAAATGTATAACATGTTCAATATGTCATCATCAAAATCAAGGTATGAGTGATGTTCATTGGTCATCATTAAAGTACAACTTTAGGAAATTCCAAAACACACTCAACCCAACATTCTCCCCCTTTTTGATGATGACAAAATATATGCACAATCTCCCAATAGCCTGACTCCTCACCCTTTGAACAACTTTCTCCCATAAGAAACTTTCTCCCCTTTAAAGAACTTTCTCCCCCTTTTTGACAGTATCAAAAAGATAGATAAGAGAGAGAAACAAAGATTGTAGGAGATCAAGAAATGAAATGTAAGAAATGAATTGTCAGAAAGAATCAAAATAAGTGAGGCAAAATGATATTGACATATGAGAGAAGTTATTGTGTGTTTTTGTTATTGTGCAACAAAGTTTAATCACAAAGATACACTCAACACAAGGTATTGCAAGATATAATGATCTGAATGTAGTTAAAATAATGAGCAAATGTGAAGTAAAGTGACATATATGAGTGAGCAGAAGTATTTAACAAGGATGTTAGGAGCTTTAATTTTAACACAATGTAGAATAATAGGTCTAAACTCAGTATGCATGAACTTTATTAAGGTCTTAAGCTTTTCCATCTTGTCAATTTGATTTTCTTTCATTTTTAACTGGGAAAGAATACAAGAATAAATTAGTTAAATCTCACTTTTCAGTGCAAGAGATCACATTGATCAAATGCAAGACCTCCTGATTACTCAGTAGTTTAACTTTCATTATCTTATACAGAATTGAAATTTTTTATTTCCACTTTTTGACGCGAAACAAATCACTTTTTAGGTGAAATGGCCCGGTTACTCAGTGGTTCAAGAATTTGCATTGCTCTGTTTGTATCTTTCTAGATTGTTGATCATTTTCTTTTGATGTTTTACAAGAATATGTTTACTTTAACCAGAAAAGTCATGACTACGAATTTAGAAAAAGTATTCTTAACATATGGTAAAAATGAAGCTTAAACATGCACATGTTAAATAATAAAGCCACTCATGTGCCTACAAGTGTTTTGCAAGTCATTTTAAAGATATTCAGTATTAAGATTGCTTAACCTTGAAATGATAATGAATCTTTGAAATTAAACTAAATGCATAATGAGTTTAGTTTCGATGTCTTAATTCTCTCATAAGAAAATAGCACAATGGCTCAAAATTCTGATAATCTGGGGTTCAAGATAGACAAGTAAGGTTAAGGAATGTGACAATGACTCTCCCTTTCATGTATCTCCCCCTCACAAGGTGAACATGAAGATTATTGAAGAAATAGGAATGGAATGAAGTGAAAATAGAATGAACAAGAATGTTTTATGGAAAGACAAGGACTCCCCCTCAACAATTGCATACAAGATTCTTGATACTTGGCGGAGACATATACTCACGCATAGTGAAAGTGTCTAGACAAACCTGACTTGTCTTTCTTCAAATCACCATTTGATATACCAAGAATACCAATGCAATGTGAGAGTGAGGAATTTATTTGCAAGAACAGGAAGACTTTTATTTGCAAAAAGAGATAGAAGATATCAAGAATGTAGAAATTTGCACAAACCAAGCTCTCTTTTTAAAGATGAGAATTTGTTTTCTGGAAGAGGCTTAGTGAAGATATCTGCAATTTATTTTTCAGTTTCAATGAAGTGAAGTTCAAAAGATTTCTTAGCGACCTCAACCGTTAGAAAATGGTGTCTTATTTCAATATGCTTTGTTCGTGAATGCTGAATTGAGTTTTTAGACAAATTAATAGCACTAGTGTTATCACAAAAAATAGGAATACAACCCAATTGTGATTATAGTCTAGGAGCTGATGTTTCACCCAAAGAACTTGAGTGCCACAACAACCAGCTGCAACATATTCAGCCTCTGCAATTGATAGAGCTACTGAATGTTGCTTTTTGGAAGCCCAAGAAATTAAGCATCCACCTAGATATAAACACAAGTCACTAGTACTTTTTCTATCAAGCTTACAACCAGCATAATCAGCATCACAGTAAGCAGTTAAATCTAACTTGCAACCAGCAGGATACCAATTCCAAGTTCACATGTTCCAACAAGATATTTAAAAATCCTTTTGACAGCTAACATGTGACTTTCTTTAGGATTGACTTGAAATCTAGCACACATGCACACACTATATTGAATATCTGGTCTAGAGGTGGTGAGGTAAAGTAGAGAACCAATCATACCTCTGTAGTCTTTGGATCTACTGACTTACCAAATGAATCTTCCTCTAGTCTTACATTTATTGCCATTGGTGTGCTTGAATGCTTGAGGTGCTGAAAGTCAAACCTTTTCAGAAGTTCTTGCACATACTTTGTTTGGCTTATAAAATCCCTTCACTGGTTTGATGTACCTCTTGGATGCATTCAGTTCTGGAAACAATATTACCTGAACCACTTGTGGTAGGTGATTGATTGTCCAGATTTTCAAATGGATCTACATCCTCTTCAACAGTTGGTGAAGATTCGACAACGAAGTCATCCTCTTCATTATTTTGAGGAACCCTGCAAGATGTAGAGTCATCAGTTTGATATGAGTTTTCATCAAAAACTACATGTGGAGATTCTTCCACAGTTTTATTCTTGAGAATGTAAACTCTATAAGCTCTAGAAATTTCTGAATAGCCAAGAAAAATGGCTTCATGGCTTTTGGCATCAAATTTATCAAGATTTTCTTTATTGTTGTTATGTACAAAACACTTGCAACCAAAGAATTTAAAATAAGACAGAGTTGGCTTTTTGTTTTTCAAAAGTTCATAGGGTTTTTTATTTATTTTTGGTCTAACCAATGCTCTGTTCAAGATGTGATTTACTGTGTTCACAGCTTCAGCCCAGAAGGATTTGGGCAATTTACTTTCCAAGAGCATAGATCTAGCTATTTCCATAAGGGTTCTATTCTTCCTTTCCACAACTCCATTTTGTTATGGAGTTCTTGGAGAAAAGAATCTGTGGAAAATATTCAATTCAGCACATAAATAAGAAAAAGCTTTGTTTTCAGATTCTCCCCCATGATCAGTCAAAATGGATTTGATTTTATGTGAAAAACCCATTAAGGCAGTGGTGCAGAAATTCCTGAATTCTAAACAAGTATCACTTTTGTGGGATAGAAATATGACCCAAGTGTATCTAGTAAAATCATCAATGATGACAAATCTATATCTTTTACCACTAAGACTAAGAATTCTTGTTGGCCCAAAAAAGTCCATATGAAGTAATTCTAGTGGCTTAGAAGTGAGTACATCATTGAAATTTTTAAAAGATTTTCTGGTTTGTTTTCCTTGAGCACATATCCCACAAAGTTGATTTTCAACATTTGGAAAAGATTCAGGAACTCCTTTAACCAGATTTAGCCTTAAGAGTTTATTTATTGTGTTGAAACTTGCATGACCAAGTCTTTTGTGCCATGTCCATGTAATTTCATTTTTATTTGCCACCAAACAAATGTTTTCAGCAAAGTTTTTATCAAGATTGATCATGTAGACATTGTTTTCTCTTTTACCAAAGAATTTTATTTTTTTAGTTGAAGAATCAATTATTTTGCAGAAATCAGATTCAAAAACAATCTTGTGACCTTTGTCACACAATTGACTTATACTAAAAAGATTGTAGTCTAAACCATCAACTAACAGAACATTTTCAATTGAGTTTGAGGAGGATTTACCAACCTTTCTAGATCTAATGATTTTCCCTTTATTTCTACCTCCAAATGTGACAGATCCTCCTTCCTTTTCAATCAGAAATGAAAATTTTATTATGTCTTCTGTCATGTGTCGTGAACACCCACTATCAAGAAACCACACATTGGAACTGGGTGCACGACCTTCCTACATAAATCAGATCAGAGAAGAAAAGATTTTGGTACCCAAACATTGTTAGGACCATCAGTTTGTTTGAGCAAAAACAATAAATCTTTTCTGATCCATATTTGAGTTGTTTTTTGTTTTTGTTTTGTTTCAGTAATGATTTTCCCTTTTTGACATTTTAACATTCTGATTTGGAATGAAAACACCAGTGTTCTTTTTTCATAAGCATGGAAATTATGCATTTTAGCATGATTGTTCATGTATGGAAATCCAAACCAAGGATTCTATTGATATCTTGGAAATTTTAGATAAAAAGATTGTGAATGGTACCAATGAGGATTATGATACCATTGATTCCAAGAATTAATCCAATTAGATTGATATGATGTCTTGGATCTCCAATAATCATCATGAAAGTTTGTTTTTGTGTTTTTATGATTTTTCATATTTTTATTTTTATTTTTGTGAAACATCTTTTTGTTGTTTAGAAATGGGTACGTCGACCTGTGTTGAGGTAATGTCGACTCAACAGCCACGGTTTTGAATTGTGGTTATCTGGTGTCGACCTAACATCAATGTGTGTCGACCTATTTTGTTTCTTTTGATTGGAAACATTCTTTTCACTTTGGTTTTTGATTATTTCAGATATTTTCTTTGACACTTGCTTATTTTTGTTTTCTGGACTAGTACTTTTGACAATTTTATCAAAAAAATTTTGAAGGTTTTTCTTTCTTTTCACCAGATTTATTCTTCAATGATTTTTCTGTGGTGAAACCTAGTCCATGTTTTTCAGCATTCATTCTAAGTCCTAACAATGCATCAAGATTTTCTTTTCCATTTGTGAAGTTTTTTATCACTTGTTCCTTTTCACCCAACAACTTCTTAAGTTTCTGAATTCATCAATAGCTTGTTGCTTTTCTTTTTGTTGTAATTCCATTCTTTTAGAAAGCTTTTCAAAATCATTGTTGGTCTTTTGAGATGTAATTTTAAATTCATCAATTTCATTCAGAAGGTCTTCCTTTTCTTCATTAAGTTCAGATATTTTATTTTCCAGTTCAGAAATTCTTCTATTTAAGGAAGTATCATACATGAAATTTTCAATTTTATTTTTAAGATGTTTATTTTCTTTTCTTATTTCAGAATATTTTTCAACCAACTCAACATATGCATCTTGCCAATCTTCAACAGTATATTGTTCAAAAGAAGGACTTACCTTTCCATCACTGCTGTTTGCCATAAAGCATAACTCCTCATTTACAGAACTTGAGGAGTTCTCTTCTTCATCTTCACTTTGGTCTTCATCCGACCAAGTTGTTATCATGGCTTTTGACTTCTTCAATTTGTTGTTCTTCTTGTATTTATCCTTTTTGATCTCAGGACACTCACCCTTCATGTGTCATGCCTTGTTGCCCTGTAGCAAATAATACTTCATCAGTTTTCTGATTTCTACCAGCATTAAAATTTGAAGAAGAAGCATTCCTTTTACCAGAGGAATATTTTTTCTTTCCATTGAATTTTCCTCTTCTTGATTTTAAAAATTTTCTGAATTGACTAGTCATGAGGGCAAGTTCATCCTCATGGACTCAAACTCATCAGAACTTGATTTTTCTTGATTTTTCTTGATTTTTCTCTTTGTTGCTTGATGAAGACTTAAGTGCAACTTTTTAGCTTTAAGCAAATGTTCTTCACTTCTTTTCAGATTTATTTCATAAGTCATTAAAGATTCTTTGAGTTCATCCAAAGAAATTTTGGATAATCCTCAGAATCTTCAATCACTGTACCTTTGTGTGCCCAATAGATGATAGAGAACGCAAAATTTTTCTTACCAGATCAGCATCAGTGTATTCCTTACCTAGTGCCTTCAGTCCATTGACAATTATCATAAACCTAGCAAACATTTCAGAAATTGATTCATCAGATTTCATTATAAACAATTCATATTCAAAACAGTATATTTGCTTTGTTTCCCTAACTTGAGATGTTCATTCATACATTAATTCAAGTTTATCCCACATTTCTTTAGCTGATTTACACATATATTTTCTTGAATATTCTTTAGGGTGGACGCACACTGAAGCATATTCATGGCGCTGTAATTAAGAGTAGCTTTCCTAATCTGCTCTCTAGTCCAATTCTCCTCATCTCCCTGATTTTCATAAGACCCACTTCACTATCCTCCAGATTTCATAGTTTTGAGCCTAAAAAACTTGCATGTGATTTTTCCAATAAGAGTAATCAACCCATTAAAGAATGGTGGTCTATTATGAATGGCCCTCAGCTACAAATCCTCGAGAATTCATCAATCACAATGAGAGACAATGAAAGAGTAAGCAAACAATCCAAGCAATTACACAGAGATCAAACATGCAACTCAAATCAGATCAGAAACAGATATTAACCCGCTCTGATACCAATTGTAGGATCGAATAGGTGGATGGATCAGATCTAGAAGGGGGATTGAATAGATCTGCCACCAATTACTGCGGAAGCTTGAGCTATATTAAAATTTAAAAATACTTCGAATCAGAGATCAATTCAGACAAGCAATTTAGATCTGAAGTGTGGGTGTGTGTAGATGATGTGTGCAAGTAAGTAACACTTAGTGTGAAAGCGAAATCCTATGCAAGCATCTAGCGCAGACATGCCAGATCAAACCATTGCACAAAGGATTTTTAGGTGGTTCGAAATCACACCAGTGATTCCTACATCCACCCCTCACACAGTGAGGCTCCACTACTCAAAAGAGTACAACTCACACCGGAGCACGACAACTCCAAACACCCTTGAGCACGACGGCTCAACACACAACCTTGAGTTCAACGACTCACAAATTGAGCATGACGACTCAAACAACACCGGAGCACGACGACTCCAAATTGAGCACGCGGCTCAAACCACACAGTGAGTGCGACGACTCACAAACCAGAGCTCGACGGCTCACAATACAAATTAGATCAAACCCAAATAATCAGATCCTTTAGCAATGATCTGATTCACAGACTCAATAAACTCAGAAATCTGTACAGAACTTCATGTGCAGATCTCACAAGAAGAAATAAGATGAACACTCCAAGAATTGGGTGAAAGAGGTATGAATTGCATGTTCTCTCGGTGAAGAGTCTTGCAGATGCTTGAATTGAGGAGCCTTGATGGAATTCGATGGAGATTTCTCCTCATCGCGATACTCTACTTTGATGGCATCTGAAACGCCAGAAATCCTTCTTCTACTGCTCCTCTTTTAGTTGGATCTGCTCCCTTTCCTAGCACAGCAAACTTCTCTCCAGAGATTCCCCTTGATTCCCCACGTCCTTCCTCTTG
Organism: Colocasia esculenta; assembly: GCA_014218235.1. Classification (NCBI taxonomy): domain Eukaryota; kingdom Viridiplantae; phylum Streptophyta; class Magnoliopsida; order Alismatales; family Araceae; genus Colocasia; species Colocasia esculenta. Next base: position 119,377,161 of record CM024758.1, on the reverse strand, counting down.
AAAGGATGGCCTGTAGCTTCTGGAGATGGAGCTAGATCTGGAAAACCCCTTTTTTGCCGCCAAAAACTTCTTCTGGAAGTGTATGGGCTCTCTCCTTTTTGGAGGCACAAAATCATGGGTATTTATAGCCCCATATGTCCATAAGGTGCCTTGGGGTGCATGGCATGGAAATCTAGTCAAATCCCTTGATTCCTAAGCAGCCACGTGTTCCAGAAAAATTCACGTTTTTGAGTTTCAGTCGAAGTGTGTCGACACACAGGCAGACTATGTCGACACCACTGGCTACTTCTCAGAACAACTTCTGGACAGTGAACTAGTGTCGACACACAGGTGCACTGTTGACACCACAGGCAGACAGTGTCGACACACAGGCAGCCTGTGTCGACACACTGCTACTGCTTTAGAACATGGCTCTGGGACAGTGAACTAGTGTCGACACACAGGTGGACTGTGTCGACACCACTGTGACAAATTGTGTAAACCTGAAAATATAAGTGTAAACTATTAATACGATTATCATTAAAATTGAGATATTAAACATCAAAAACATGTTGTTTAAGATTGTTGTGATATGTATAAATGTATAACATGTTCAATATGTCAATCATCAAATCAAGGTATTAGTTGATGTTCATTGGTCATCATTAAAGTACAACTTTAGGAATTCCAAAACACACTCACCCACATTGTCCGATGTCAAACATAAGCCTAAATTGAATACTAGAGCCCTTTATTTTGGCCGTACAAACCCAGTAAGTAGTATTTATTTAACTATTCATCGCCCAAATAGAAAGATTGGTGGGCATTTTACACGTGGAAATAGGCTATTGTCAAAACTCAAGTTA
>CM024758.1:119299846-119376216 GCA_014218235.1 Colocasia esculenta | reverse complement strand
CTCAAGCTTAACTTATTGGGTTTCACATAGAAATAATGCTATTCTAATGTCTGCAAAATAATAATTGAATGTGCTGCACACTCCTTTTTTCTAGTTCTCAACTACTAATATCCTTATTTATCTGTCTGTAATCAATACATAATCTGCAACTTTCACTTTTCTTTATGATAAGCAATATTGAAATTTCTCACGAACAACTGGGTTGAATAAAACATTTCTCTAATAATCCCTGCAACCATTCCTTCAACTCTTATAATTTTTTTACGAAGTCCATCTTTCAATCTGCATTTTCGACATACTATTTTCATCGGAAAATTTGTCGGTAAAGTCTTAACTGATGGATTTTTGACAAAAATAGTTCATCGAAAAATCCGCATAGGAAATTACTGATGGAATTTTTTGTCGAAAAATCCATCAAAATTTTCAACGAATATTATATGTCAGAAAAATCGTTGAAATTTTTCGACAGTTTATTCCATCGAAAATTTCGTCTCGATAGAATTTACCGTCGAATAAAACCATCGGTAAATCCTTCAAAAAATTTGTTACCATTTTTTCTTCAATTTGTAATTTGTTAAAACATTTTTAACACCTGTTAAAAACAACAATATCCTCATTGATAACAACAAATAAAACAACAAACATTGCCAAAACAAATATCTATTATAAATTTATTTTAATAAAAAATTCACAATATCTATAAAAAATTTCACAATAAAAAATCAAGAGAGGTCTTCTGCATCGTCCATTTCCTCCCTACCCTCTCCATCTGGGTCATCATCGCCATGTACTGGAGGACCCTATATTACAAAAAATAACATTAGATACATGAATAAAAATTAAAACTAAATGAAATAATTTATTTGTTTGATAAAATTGAAAGAAGCTATGAACATGAATTCACTTAGTTAATTCAGATATTTGTTCTCTGAGTGCCAAGCTCAAACTGGGAATCCGATTTGGATTCTGTCAATTCTCGCATGTCACTTCACCATCACGGTCGTTTAAAACCTATCGACATGATGATCGGATCTATATTTCACATTTTAGACCCACAACTTAGTATTTTACTTTCTTTACACTAAATCAATTCGAGGATTGTTTCTTTGAGCACCGTACTCAACTCGAGAATCTGATTTAGATTCTGTCAATTCTTGCATGTCACTCTCACCATCCCGGTCGTGTAGGATCAATCGATACGTCGATCAGATCTGTATTTCACATTTTGGACCCCCGACTTGGTATCTTGCTTTCTTTACACTAAGTCAATTCGATGGTTGGTTCTTTGAGTGTCGTGCTCAAATCGGGAATCCGATTTAGATTTCATCAATTCTCGCATGTCATTCTAACCATCCTGATCATGTAAGAGTGATCAACACGTCGATCGGATCTATATTTCACATTTTATACCTCCAACTTAGTATTTTACTTTCTTTACACAATATTAATTCGGGGATTGGTTCTTTGAGGGACATGCTCAAACCAGGAATCTGATTTGGATTCTGTCAATTCTCGCATGTCACTCTCACCCCCCTGGTCATGTAGGACAGATCGACAAGTCGACGGATCTGTATTTCACATTTTGGACCCCTCGATTTGGTATTTTTCTTTCTTTACACTAAATCAATAAGGGGATCGGTTCTTTGAGCGCCGTGCTCAAACCAGAAGTTCGATTTGGATCCTGTCAATTCTCACATGTCACTTTCACCACCTCGGTCATGTAGGACCGATCAACACACCAATCAAATATATATTTCACATTTTAAACCCTCGAGTTGATATTTTACTTTCTTTATACTAAGTCAATTTGGGGATTGGTCCTTTGAGCACTGTGCTCAAATCAGGAATCTAATTTGGATTCCGTCAATTATTACATGTCACTCTCACCACCTCGGCTGTGTAGGTTGATCAACACATCGATCGGACTTGTATTTCACATTTTGGACCCCCGACTTGATATTTTGCTTTCTTTACAATAAGTCAATTTGGGGATTGGTTCTTTGAGCACCGAGCTCAAATTGGGAATCTGATTGGATTCTGTCAATTCTCCATGTCACTCTCACCACCCCTGTGTAGGACTGATCGACATATCGATTGGATATGTATTTCACATTTTTGACCCTCAACTTGATATTTGCTTTCTTTACACTAAGTTATTTATGCATGTCGTTTGTACCAATTCTAACTCTAGGTTATGAATTACATATTAGTAGTATAAGTCTAAATTATGTGAAATTAAAATGATAATAAACACTCATTTGAGGGGCTTGTGCGGCAGTGGATGCTCCCCTGCGACAAATCCCAGCCTGAGAGGGAGGGCGGTAACTCTTTTTGGCCCTTTCGGTATGGCAGCAAGCTAGCCTAGAGGGGGGGTGAATAGTTTTTCTGAAATCTGAAATAGAAACTTAAACACAGAAATTAACACTTGAAGGTTTGGTTAGTTTAGTGTGATAAAGAGTATCAGTGCGGAAGCAAATAACAATCACACAAATACACAAGAATTTTATCCTGGTTCGGCCCTTCCCACATGGAAGTCCTACGTCCAGTCCCCAAGCAACCTCTTGGGATTTCACTAACCGAAGGTACAGTCCCCCTCAAGGACACTACAACACCCTGGATACCCCACCAGGTCTTCTTCTCTTTCCGGGCAAGAAGGCAGCCCACTTCTTTTCTAGGCTCAGAAGCAAACCTACTGGAACAAACCCCAGTGCGGTTCTGCTAGACACTAACCTCTAGCTAGGTTACACACTGTATACAGTCCTACAGCTGGACAAGGGTCTTTCTTAGAAAAGAAAGAACAAGACTGAGAGCTAATACAAGATGAACACTATAGACTTAGCTCACAGTCACAGACTCTCCCTCAATTACAATGAGCATAGGGAGAATGGAAGAGAAGAAGTCTTGAAGGCGATGAAGACTTCTGTTTGAAAGCTTCTGTAGATTTTGGCTCGAGCTCTTCTCTCTTCTCTGAGTGTATGTGGCGTTTGAGGTTTCTCACTTGGATGTACACTCCTTCAAAGATGTTCAGAAAAGCCTTGTTGTTCTTCAGCAATGCTCCATCTTTTATATGAGCAGCTTTAGAATAGATCCGTTGAAGAGATCCGTTGGAGCTCTTCTAGTCGTTGCTGATCTTTCTCTTCGTTTGTCTTAATCAGACTCTGGTGGTCTTTGAGATCTGTCATCATAGAAGAGAGTGTTAGCATGAAAGAGTGTTTATGATAAACGATGCATAGTACTGTGCTTCTGCTATCATGCTGAAAATAGTAGTTCATATCTTTTTGACAAGACTCTGAAATATGCATGCAGCTTTTTCTGTCAGAAGATATTTTGACTTTTCATTTAAGCGCCAAGCATATTTGAAATATAAAGGCAATCTGTGTTTGAACAGAATCCATGAAGAAATCGTTATGAACATGACTTATGAAATCATTATGTGAAGAGTCGTTGCTCATTTGTAAAATCGTTGAACAATCGATGTGATCATTTATGAAATCGTTATGCAAGCAAATCGTTATGATCTTCTGAAGAATCGATGCGATCACTTATGAAATCGTTATGCAAGCAAATCGTTATGATCTTCTGAAGAAATCGATGCGATCACTTATGAAATCGTTATGCAAGCAAATCGTTATGATCTTCTGAAGAAATCGATGCGATCACTTATGAAATCGTTATGCAAGCAAATCGTTATGATCTTCTTAAGAAATCGATGCGATCACTTATGAAATCGTTATGCAAGCAAATCGCTGTGAGAGCAATCGATGTGAGGACAAATCGTTGCACTCACTTATCAAATCGTTATGAGCCTTAGCGAATCGTTATGGAATCGATTTCTTAACAAATTGTTATGGCCACTAAGAATCGTTGTGAGATCGATTTAACAAATCGTTATGGCCACTTAGCGAATCGTTAAAGCACTATATGAAATCAGATCAAATCGTTATAGCGCTTGTTACTATGGCACTTAAAAACTGAAATCGATGTATATGAATTAAACATCGACTTTATCATTATAGTGCGCCATATTGCATCAATGTGAGACTCAGCATTTTGCTATGAGATTGATGCGACACAGATGAAACAAAATATTCAAATTTATTTAATCAACAAAGATATGAATTAAATCATCATAAGTTTTGTTATCACCAAAATACAAGGACAACCATAAAGTGGTTCAACAATCTCCCCCTTTTTGGTGATGACAAAATTTATGTGAATTTTCTGATAAAAATATGTAAAGCATAGAGGTTTCAGAAAATTCATACAAACTCTCCCCCTTTTTGTCACAAACCAAAAAGGAAGGATCTTACCACGCATTTCTCTCCCCCTTTGAGAGAATTCTTACCATTGAGGGGTTCAACAATTGTTAGAAATAAAGACAAAAATGAATAACTCCCCCTTAGTCTGTGCTCCCCCTTAATTAGAGCTCCCTCTTTTTGTGAGAGGCTCTAACACTGCCTTGAGCATCCATTGTTCCTGATGCTCCAAGACTGTCCTGCAAACAACTTATTCAGAAGTAGGTACCCAAGCTTTTTTGGGTCCTTGATGGTTAGATGCATGAAAAAATCCTTTAGGGATCCAAACTAAGTGCCTTGTTGTACAGGTGTTTACAGTGTGTCCTAGTTTATTGCAATGAGAACAACAATGAATGTAGATTGTTTTGCTGTTCTTATTCTTTGTGTTGAGTTTTTAGAACATGATTTCTGTAAATTTTTTCTTTTACAGGGGCCATTTTCTGGGGCATCTTGGTTTCTTTTACAAATTTTGGTAGGGGATATTTTCTGGAATCATGGCTTGTTTTCCTTTTTCTGGAGGTATGTATCCAAGCCCTTGTTTGTTATTTCCAGATTTTGACCCTTTTAAACATAGAGCTAAGAAGTTTTTCCTTTTGTTAATTTTCTAACTGATTCTTTTAGGTAGAGATTTTCTTCAGTTAGAGTTTTTATTTTTCTTCTAACTCTAACATTTCATTGTCCTTATTTTTTAAATCTTCATTCAAAAGATAAATATTATCTTTATTGTCCTTTTATTGTTTCTAGTTGCTCCAGTTCGGATTTAAGATCAGAATTGGTGTTTTCTAAGCAAATAGTGTTGTTTTTCAGAATGTTTAGTTCTTTTAAACCCCTTTATGTTTTTCATACAGTTCATTAAAGACTTCTTCTAAGTCTTCTGATTCTGACCCTGAATCTGTGCAAGAATTAAAAAATGAGTCAGAATGTACCTCATCTAGTCCCACCATGAGGGCTAGATTTACCTGCTCCTTTTCGGAATCTGAGCTTGATGATTCTGAGCTTGTGACCTCATCATTTTCCAAGCAGCCGGCATGGCTCTTCTTTTAAATTTCTTGTGCTGCTTCTTGGGCTTTTCTGGTTGACCAGTTTTCTTCAGTCTAGGACAATCTGGTCTCAGATGTCCAGGTTTTCTGCATTTGTAGCAGACTGGTTCTTTCTCCTTTTTCTCTTTCTTTTGAGTCCTTCTTGATCCATTTTTCTTCTTCTTTAAAATCTTCTGAAGTTTGGACAGTACTTCATCAACATCATTGTCTTCAGATCCTGCAATTTGTGAGCTAGAAGAAGAAGAAGTGGAGGGAGCAGCTACCACTTTAAGAGCATTAGTACATTTCTTCTTAGATGAGCTTTCAGATAGACGCTCCATATTTATTTCATGTGCCATGAGAGAACCTATTAAATTATCAATTGACAGTTTAGTTAAATCATGGGCCTCTTCAATAGCAGTTACTTTAGGTGTCCATGAAATGGTTAAAGACCTAAGTATCTTCCTAACGGTTTCCTCATTAGAAAGAGTTTTACCAAGAGAGCTTAAACCAACTAGTATGCTTGAAAATCTATTATACATTTGCGTAATATTTTCGTTTGGAAGCATTTTAAATTGTTCATATTGTGAAACAAGAATATCTATTCTAGTTTGTTTCACTTTATCCGTTCCTTCATAAGTTATCTGTAGTTTCCCAAATTTCTTTAGCAGATTTGCATGCAGATACTCTACTAAATTCCTTTTTAGATAAAGCACAACATAAATAGTTTTTTGCTTTAAAATTTAGAGATAGTTTACTTTTATCAGCAGGTGTAATGGCAATAGTGCCTTCAGCAGGAATAACAACAAAATCACCTACCTCTATTACCTGCCACAGATCAAAGTCTGTGCCTCGAATGAAGCATTCCATTCTCATCTTCCAATATTGGTAGTCCTCTCCATCAAAGAATGGAGGTCTGGTGACTGATTGGCCTTCAGCATATCCTTGAGCTGCCATGGATCTTACTCTAAGATCGTTGGATCTTCTTTGAATGATCAGAGACCTGCTCTGATACCACTTGTGGCCCTTTCGGTATGGCAGCAAGCTAGCCTAGAGGGGGGGTGAATAGGTTTTTCTGAAATCTGAAATAGAAACTTAAACACAGAAATTAACACTTGAAGGTTTTGTTAGTTTAGTGTGATAAAGAGTAGCAGTGCGGAAGCAAATAAACAATCACACAAAGGACACAAGGAAATTTATCCTGGTTCGGCCCTTCCCACATGGAAGTCCTACGTCCAGTCCCCAAGCAACCTCTTGGGATTTCACTAACCGAAGGTACAGTCCCCCTCAAGGACACTACAACACCCTGGATACCCCACCAGGTCTTCTTCTCTTTCCGGGCAAGAAGGCAGCCCACTCTTTCTAGGCTCAGAAGCAAACCTACTGGAACAAACCCCAGTGCGGTTCTGCTAGACACTAACCTCTAGCTAGGTTACACACTGTATACAGTCCTACAGCTGGACAAGGGTCTTTCTTAGAAAAGAAAGAACAAGACTGAGAGCTAATACAAGATGAACACTATAGACTTAGCTCACAGTCACAGACTCTCCCTCAAGATTACAATGAGCATAGGGAGAATGGAAGAGAAGAAGTCTTGAAGGCGATGAAGACTTCTGTTTGAAAGCTTCTGTAGATTTTGGCTCGAGCTCTTCTCTCTTTCTCTGAGTGTATGTGGCGTTTGAGGTTTCTCACTTGGATGTACACTCCTTCAAAGATGTTCAGGAAAAGCCTTGTTGTTCTTCAGCAATGCTCCATCTTTTATATGAGCAGCTTTAGAATAGATCCGTTGAAGAGATCCGTTGGAGCTCTTCTAGTCGTTGCTGATCTTTCTCTTCGTTTGTCTTAATCAGACTCTGGTGGTCTTTGAGATCTGTCATCATAGAAGAGAGTGTTAGCATGAAAGAGTGTTTATGATAAACGATGCATAGTACTGTGCTTCTGCTATCATGCTGAAAATAGTAGTTCATATCTTTTGACAAGACTCTGAAATATGCATGCAGCTTTTTCTGTCAGAAGATATTTTGACTTTTCATTTAAGCGCCAAGCATATTTGAAATATAAAGGCAATCTGTGTTTGAACAGAATCCATGAAGAAATCGTTATGAACATGACTTATGAAATCATTATGTGAAGAGTCGTTGCTCATTTGTAAACAAATCGTTGAACAAATCGATGTGATCATTTATGAAATCGTTATGCAAGCAAATCGTTATGATCTTCTGAAGAAATCGATGCGATCACTTATGAAATCGTTATGCAAGCAAATCGTTATGATCTTCTGAAGAAATCGATGCGATCACTTATGAAATCGTTATGCAAGCAAATCGTTATGATCTTCTGAAGAAATCGATGCGATCACTTATGAAATCGTTATGCAAGCAAATCGTTATGATCTCTTAAGAAATCGATGCGATCACTTATGAAATCGTTATGCAAGCAAATCGATGTGAGAGCAAATCGATGTGAGGACAAATCGTTGCACTCACTTATCAAATCGTTATGAGCCTTAGCGAATCGTTATGGAATCGATTCTAACAAATTGTTATGGCCACTTAAGAAGTCGTTGTGAGATCGATTTAACAAATCGTTATGGCCACTTAGCGAATCGTTAAAGCACTATATGAAATCAGATCAAATCGTTATAGCGCTTGTTACTATGGCACTTAAAAACTGAAAATCGATGTATATGAATTAAACATCGACTTTATCATTATAGTGCGCCATATTGCATCAATGTGAGACTCAGCATTTTGCTATGAGATTGATGCGACACAGATGAAACAAAATATTCAAATTTATTTAATCAACAAAGATATGAATTAAATCATCATAAGTTTTGTTATCACCAAAATACAAGGACAACCATAAAGTGGTTCAACAACTGCCTGCATAATGCACTGCACACTGCTGGTCATCAGCAACTAAACACCAGCAGTAGAGGTGAGATAACAAACTATGTTCCTAATCTCACTCTGTCCACTGGGGGAGAATCATGAACACACTCGTACTGGCCAGGAGAGTGCCTGAACTCGCACACAATGACATCATTGTAGTAGTGTTTAGGCTGCCTCCAAACCCGTACAATCGGCCCTTTCTTGGTTGGATAGCTGCCGCCACCCACACCTCAAGATCCAACTCTGGATGTGACGTGTAAACCTTAAACTAAAAAATGTATATCTAACTTTCTGCAATCGAGAGAGCACTCTCACTGACAAATACATCAGTCCTCTTCCTCTTACGAGTCCTTTCAAACACCTTGCGGAAATAGGGGGGACGTTGGAGCTCTTATGTCTATTAAAATTCATAAAAGAATTAGAACACATAATAATAAAATATAAATCAATCATAAAGTTACTTATCATTTTACCTATATCGCTCGCATAAGACAAGGACCCACTTATGTGCATTTTTTTTTTCTGGTTGCATGGCCCAATTTGCTTTGGCTGTCTGAGGCTTTTCTTACCATTGGGAATCGACCCATCTGTCACAGAGGGGCTCCTAATACTCCCCCTCATCCAGATGAGTCATGCTCCTTCCATAGATTGGGATTCTGACTGCCAGAAAGTTTCATCGTCGCCTTGTCCCGGGCCTCCCACAATGTCTTTCTATAATTGGCCTGGGTAGTAGTCTCCTATATAGGTCAGCTCGTGGGGACATCCTCTTGTTGGCCCACTTGGTACGGTTGGCAACACACTATCTAGAGGGGGGGGGGGGTGAATAGATTCGCTGCAGAAAAAGAAACTTAAACACAGAAATTACCACTTAAAACTTTGGTTAGATAGTGTGATAGAGAGTAGCAGTGCGGAAGCAAATAAACAATCACACAAAAGAACACAAGGAATTTTATCCTGGTTCGGCCCTTCCAAATGAAAGTCCTACGTCCAGTCTCAAGCAAAATCTTGAGATTTCACTAACTAGGGTACAATCCCCCCAAGGATATACAAACCCCCAGCTCCCCGCTGGTCCTCTTTCTTTTGAATAGGAAGGATACTCACTTCTATTACAGGTCAAGAAGCTAACCTCCTGGAACAAATCTCAGTGCGGTTCTACTAAACTTAAACCCCTAGCTAGGTTCTATTGGTACAAACCCCAACTAGGTTCTGTTGACACTAACCCCAGCTAGGTTCTTCCCTAAAGGAAATGCTAAGAACAATCCTTTAGCTGGACCGAACTCTTACTTAGAAAAGAAAGAACAGGCTGAGAGTTGTATAGGATGTACACCAACTCAAAGACTCTCAGCCGAAAGACTCTCCCACAGATTTACAATGATACACAGAGAGAGTGAAGAGAAGCGAGGAAAGCTTGAATGCTAGGAGCTTTGGAATTCTTTAGCTCTGAAGGCTTCTCTAGAAAGGGCTCGAGCTCTTCTCTCTTGCTTGAGTGTATGTGGAGTTGAGGCTTCTCACAGGATGTACACTCCTTCAAGATTTTCAGGAAAAAGCTCTTTTTGTTCTTTAGCCTTTCTTCATCCTTTATATTTGAGCAGTTTTGAACAGATCCGTTGAAGGATGCAACGTTAGAGTCTTGGATCCGTTGGAGTTCTAGCCGTTGCTTATCTTTCTATTCTTCTTCTTCTGACTGACAGCCGCTTGGTGGTTTTCGAGGTCTGCAAGCATTGAAGAAAGTGTTTAGACTAGAGAAGTGTTTCTGTCAAAAGGATCATACCTCTGTGTTTCCTACTGACACCCAGAAGTGGTAGGTAATCTCTTTTTGTCTGACAGGAAGGAAGAGATCCTATGAGATAAGCAAAAGATTTTCTGTCAGAGAAATAGTAGGTTACGCATATGAAATGTTTTTGAGTTTTCATTGGGTGCCAAAGACAATTTGAAACGTTTGAAATATAGAGAAAATTGATGTTTAAGTATAATAGAGTCGATGTGAAAAATAGTCGATGTTCCAATGTAATTCATGTATGAAATCGATGTTTAAACAGAAGTCGATGTTTAAGTTGAATTGTTGTTGAGTGAAATCAATGTTGAGGGAAGTCGATGTTCAACAGAAGTCGATGTTTAAACTGAAATCGTGTATGAACAAAATCAATGTTCTAATGAAATCGGTGTTCAACAGAGTCGATGCTTAAACTGAAATCGTTGTTTGAACAAAATCGATGTTCTAATGAAATCGGTGTTCAACAGAGTCGATGTTTAAACTAAAATTATTGTTTGAACAAAATCGATATTCTAATGAAATTGGTGTTCAACAGAGTCGATGTTTAAGTAAAATCGATGTTGAACAAAATCATTGTTGAACAGAATAAAACGATGTTTACATGGAGTCGATGTTTGAGTGAAGTCGGTGTTCAATAGAAGTCGATGTTCTAATGAAATCGATGTTGAACAAAGTCGATGTTTACATGAGATGAACCATAATCAATGTATTTGTATGGAAGTCATTGTAGCACATAGTCAGTAATCGATGTGTATTGAACATCCATCGATTGGCTTTTCAGTGCAAATCACGAAGTGATAGTGCCATAAATTTAATTTATTAGGAAAATATGATATAAATATATTCAATAATATTTAATTAATCATGAGTTTTGTTATCACCAAAATAAAGGATAAAATATAAGAGTGCTTCAACACCTCTTCCCTTATGAACTCATATTAACGCTTTAAGGAAATTAAATTACATAAGTTAGTATAGTGAATGATAGAGATGGGAAAGACATGATTTAAAAGGATTAAATTTTATACTCTGAACACGTCGAACAATAAATCTCAGGCGCTTATAAAAAATTATCAACAAGAGAATAATGGCCCGAGGACATGTGCCTGAAAGAGAGTTGTAATGTAACGAGAAGCATCACCGAGCTCTAATTTGTCTCTGCAATTGCACATGTTAAAAAGGTTTGCATTACAAAATTTATGGAGTGATAACAAACATAAGTAATGGATAAATATGTTTACCTGGAAATCCAGCACAACAAACATCTGAGGCCGACCTTTACCCGATCGCCCTCGTGATGACTGTCGACATCTTCTTGCTGCGAGCCTGTTGCAAATAGAACAATAGTAGTTAAGCAGACTTTTTATTTGTAACCTATTATATCAACATCTAAAGATATAATTATAGGAAGAATCAAAATGTACATATGCCGGTCATTAGTGTGGAGGGCAATGACAATTGTTCTCTAGGGTCACTCGAGCCTATAAGAATCAAATGTCATAAGTAATTATTTTAATAAACAAATATTTACAATAAATAGTTGATATTGATAAACTTATGCCCAAAATAGAGCCAGATCCCCTCCCGGTAGATCCTATAAAAAATTCATCACATTAGCATATATTTAATTAATATACACATGTAGGTAAAGATTTGAGTCAATATACTTGTGCCTAGAACAGACGACATGAAGAAGAAAGTAGAGCCCCTCCCAGTGCCCTCCCCTCACGCCACCACTATGTGCTCCAGGGTCACTCAGGGCCTATAAGAATCAAATGGCATAAGTAATTACTTTGATAAACAAATATTTACAATAAACAATGGGCATTGACAAACCTATGCCCGAAATAGAGCCGACTCCTCTCCCGATAGATCTTGTAAGAAATACATCACATTAGTGGATATATAATTAATATACACATGTAGGTAATGATTTGAGTCAATATACTTATGCCTGGAACATACGAGGCAGAGGAGGAAGTAGAGCCCCTCCCAGTGCCCTCACTCCTTCCACCACCACTATGTGCTATGCAAACCATATCTTTAATGAGAACAACATAATTAAAACATATTAGTCCATAAATTTAAATTAGGTATCTGAAAAATATAAGACTCACAACGGTCATTATAAATTATGAGAGCAACTAAAATTTCTTACAAATTTTCAAATATTATCTATTTTCACCAGATACTGAAGATATGTCTAACTCAACCTCATATTCGTCATCCTCTTCATCCTCTTTAGATGTACACTCTTCCTCCTCAGAAGACTCCACCTCTCGTAGAACATCCTCATTTAGGTCAGTTGGGTCAACTTCTTCCACTTTATTCTCCTTATATAACCAAAGTGGCTCATCTGTTTGATCCAAAGGAAATGCGTAGAAGTAGCCAACTATACTGCGTCAATTTGCTCTGATTGATCATTAGTATCTTCATCTTCAATTTCAGTCGAATCTAACTTGTAGTTTGACAATAGCCTTATTTTAACCCTGTAAATTGCCCACCAATCTTTCTATTTGGGTGATGAATAGTTTAAATAATATACTTAATGGACTTGTACGGCCAAAATAAAGGGCTCATATGTATTTAATTTAGGCTTATGTTTGACATGACAATGTTGGGTTGAGTGTTTTGGAATTTCCTAAAGTTGTACTTCAATGATGACCAATGAACATCACTCATACCTTGATTTTGATGATGACATATTGAACATGTATACAATTTATACATATCACAAACAATGCTAAACAACATATTTTTGATGTTTAATATCTCACATTAATGATAAATATTCTGTATTAATGGTTTACACTTTATTTTTCAGGTTTACACAAATTTGTCATAGTGGTGTCGACACAGTCCACCTGTGTGTCGACACTAGTTCACTGTCCCAGAAGCCTGTTCTAAAGCAGTAGTAGCAGTGGTGTCGACACAGTCTGCCTGTGGTGTCAACACTAGTTCACTGTCCTAGAAGCCTGTTCTGAAGCAGTAGCCAGTGGTGTCGGACATAGTCTGCCTGTGTGTCGAACACACCTTCGACTGAAACTCAAAAATGTGAAATTTTTCTGGACATGTGGCTGCTTAGGAATCAAGGGATTTGACCTAGATCCGCCGTGTCCATGCACCCAAAGGCACCTTATGGACATATGAGGCTATAAATACCCATGATCTTGTGCTCCAAAAAAGGAGAGAGCTCATACACTTCCAGAAGAAGCTTTTTGGCGGGGTGAAAAAGAGGTTTTCCAGATCTAGCTCCATCTCCAGAAGTGCAGGCCATCCTTTCAAGAGGAAGGACGTGGGAATCAAGGGGAATCTCTAGAGAGAAGTTTGCGTGTGGAGGAAAGGGAGCAGATCCAACTGAAGAGGAGCAGTAGAAGAAGGATTTCTAGCATTTCAAATGCCATAAAAAGGAGTATCGCCGATTAAGGAGAATCTCGTGATGATCAGTCTGTCCCCATGTAATTTTAATCACAATTACATATATATATATTATATATATATTATATATATATATATATATTGATGATTAACAAAACCAAACAAGAGTTTATCGATTATATATAATGAATATTTCATAAGTCTTAAGTATAGGAAAAATACCAAGGTTAAACAAGCAATAAAGGTATGCATACTTCTCTGAAGCGTAATCTATTCCTCTAAGTCCATATCGATTTTGTTGAACATCATACCGATTCTTAGACTCGCAAGTCAACGATTTACTTTTATTAACGATTTGATAAGTGTTTCACAATGATTTCTTTAGTGAACACAACGATTTGCTTCTATAACGATTGTTAAGTGTTTCACAACGATTTTCTTCAGTGAACACAACGATTTGCTTCTATAACGATTTGATAAGTGTTTCACAATGATTTCTATAGTGAACACAACGATTTACTTTCTATAACGATTTGTTAAATGTTTCACAACAATTTCTTCAGTGAACACACGATTTGCTTTCTATAACGATTTGATAAGTGTTTCACAACGATTTGCTATATATAATAACGACTTGGTCAATTTTCTTATTCATAAGTCATATAGATAACATCTTTATAGTTTATATCGACTGATATTTAAAGCGTTGAATTGTCAAAGTCTTCTCTTATCTGTCTGACTGCTGTGCATTTAATGAAGACAGAACGTATCTACTGCATGCATGCAGATGATATCTTTTCATTATCGTGCATACTCTGTCAACATCTTTTAGATCAAACTATTTGGCATTGATATTTTGGTGAAAACTCATGTCAATGTTTGACAACAAGAGACAGCCTAGCTGTCTACTTTTCTAGCATTTAATGTGTGCAGGGTCCTAAAGATGTTCTGTCATACAACGTGTTGGACCATACTAACGCCAGAAGACATTATCTCGTTGCGTGCTCAAATGGATAAAAAGATTGTTGAAGCTCCAAATGTCAAGCAGTCTAACTCTACCTATCTAAGAGACAACGGTTACTTCAACGGCCGGATTTCAAAAGAAGATATAAATTCAAGACAGAAGAGAGAACAAGAAAACGAAGTAGTGACGATCACTCAAGCTATTCAAATCTTCTGCCAGAATCTAAGAGCCAAGAACTCATTCCTCTTGTGTTGCTTTGCTCTCCACTCTGTAGTGAAAATCTTGAGAGAGCCTGTGCAGTTCTGAGAGTGCGTTTAGCTTTGAGTTCTTCCTCTCAGTTCTAGTTGCTTCAGATCCTTGCTTATCAAAAGCTTGATCTAGGGGCTTGAATTCATTCAATTCTGTTTGAGTTGTGTTTCCCTTCGGTTGTGAAGGAAGACCTGGTGGGGTATCCAGGGTGTTGTTTCCCTTCGGTTGTGAAGGAAGACCTGGTGGGGTATCCATGGTGCTGTTTCCCTTCAGTTGTGAAGGAAGACCTGGTGAGGTATCCAGGGTGTTGTTGTTCCTTCGGGTGTGAAGGAAGACCAACCGAGCTGGGTGTTGTAGTGTCCTTAGGGGGACTGTACCCTAGTTAGTGAAATCCTGAGTTGTTGCTCAGGGACTGGACGTAGGACTCCTAAGGAAAGGAGGTCCGAACCAGGATAAATCTTGTGTTGTGTGATTGTCTTCTTTGTGTGTTGATATTTAAACTAACAGTCACTAACCTCCTTCGAAGAACGTTTGTGTGAATATTGTTTGTTACAGGTATTGTAGATTATTTTTAAAAGACCCATTCACCCCCCCTCTGGGCTCGTCAACTGGGCAACAAGTGGTATCAGAGCGAGTCTCTTCGACAAAGAAAGGATCCAACGATCTGAAGAGTAAAGATCCATGGCAGCCCAAAGACACAACGAAGGTCAGTCTGTCAACCGACCACCATGTTCGATGGAGAAGATTACACATATTGGAAAACCATATGGAGTATTTTCTACAGGGCCACGACTATCAAATTTGGTCCATAATAGAAGAAGGTGATCTCCTGGTCACAAAATGAGAAAGCTCAATGGACAGATGATGACCGAAAAAGAAGATCTCCTTGAATTGCAAAGCAAAGAGCATCTTATGCTGTGCTCTAAGTAAAAAGGAGTTCAACAGAGTTTCAGCCTGCAAATCCTCAATGGAAATGTGGGAAAAGCTCAGGATCACTTATGAAGGCACAGACAAGGTAAAGGAGACAAGAATCGACATCTTGTCACTCAGTATGAGAGATTTCAGATGCAATCAGGTGAATCCATAACTCAAATGTTCAGTCGGTTCACTGACATCACAAATGGACTAGCTGGTCTAGGAAAACCTATGAAATGGGAGATATGGTCAGAAAGATATCTTAGACCTTACGTCCTCATGTCACAGCAATAGAAGAAGCTAATGACCTGAAGAGAATGTCAGTAGAAAAGCTCATTGGGTCCCTCATGGCCCATGAGATCAACATGGAAAGGCTAGGAGAGTCCTCTAGCAGAAAGAAGCACTCAACGCCTTAAAAGCTGAAGAAGATTCACCAGAAGCAAGTTCAGATGAGAGTGAAGTGATGTGGACAGCGAGAATGAGGAAGCAATGATGTCTAGAAGATTGCAGCGAATTTTGGCTAAGAAAGAAGAAGTTCCAATCTGGTAGAAGGCACTTCAAAAGGAATAAGGACTTCAAGAAGCCAGATGGAAAAGAAATGAAAGAAAGAGAGGAGAACCCATCTGCTATGAATGTAAAAAGCCAGGACACATCAAAGCTGAGTGTCCAAAGATCAAGAACCGGAAGTCAGGAAGAAAGATAGCTCCAAGAAGTTCAGAAATACAAAAAGAAGGCAATGGCAGCAGCATGGGAAAACAGTAGCGACTCAGACAGTGAGTCAAGCTCCTGCAGCGATGAAGAAGAAGCCAATTTGGCTCTCATGGCAATATCCGAAGACAAGGTAACTTCTGACTCTCTTTTGATTCATGCAATGGTTTAGATTCTGATAGTTTAGAAGAGCTTTCAACGAACTATATGAAAAATATAAAGAGTAACCAACTATTAAAAGTAAGCAAGAAAAAACATAGTCTGTATAGAAAATACAAACTCAGATCTAAAATCAGAAAATGAACAATTAGAAGAAAATAACTGAACTTAAAAAGAAGAAATGAAATGTTATGTGAAGACCTAAAAGCTAAGAATGAACAAATAACTAAATTAGAGAAAACAGTAAGTTCAGATGAACTGAAGACTGAAATCAAAACACTAACAGAAGAAAATATACAGTTATCTAGCACATTAGAAAAATTCACCAATGGTAAAAACTCCCTCATATTAAAAGGTGCTAGAAGATCAGGTAAGAAGAAAAATGGATTAGGATACACCCCCAGATAATGAAGAAACCATAGTTTATCCTAAAACATATCCAACACCAAAATTGTACCTGAACAAGATATAACATATAACACTGATTTCAAATATATAGAAAAAGTAACCAAATTATCCTGCTGTAGTCACTGCAACAAGTTAGAACATATCATAACGACATGCCCAACAAGACATAAGAAATGGATAATAAAAGGTAAAATCAATGACACTAACCATCAGGACCCAAAAGAATGGGGTACCTAAAACTTGATGCTTTTATTTCAGGTTAACCTCGAGCATCCAAGTGGTATTTGGATAGTGGGTGCTCAAGGCACATGTCAGGAAACCAGAAGTTATTCTCTCATCTCCAAGCTGAAGAAGGAACAGTCACTTATGGAGATAATGGGAAAGGAACAGTGATAGGCAGTGGCTCTGTGAATAACACAAGGAAAAAACAGTCATAGAAGATGTGTTATTAGTCAAGGGATTGAAGCACAATCCATTAGCATCAGCCAGCTGTGTGACAGAGGCCATCCAGATCAAGTTTCAAGAGTCAAAGTGCAGCATACAGAAGGATGGAGCAGTCATCTTTGAAGCTAATAGAGAAAAGAATTTGTATGTGCTCTATCTTGAGGAACTCAAGGAACCAAAACGTCTGTCTGGCAGCAAATAAGGATAAATCTACAGAATTATGGCACAGACGACTAGTCATTGCAACATAGATGGCATGAGAAAATTGCTGAAGAAGAATCTTGTGGAAGGTCTACCAAAGGTCAGTGCAAAAATGGATGGTGTCTGTAAACCTGTGTGCTAAGGGAAAGCACACCAAAGCTCCTTCAAGTCAAAGACAGTGGTGACCACCTCAAAACCCTTAGAGCTCCTTCATATGGATCTATTGGGCCAATGAGGACTACCAGCCTTGGAGGAAAGAACTTTGGATTTGTCATAGTCGATGACTTCTCAAGATTCACATGGGTATCTTCCTAGAGCATAAAGATGACACATTCGAAAACTTTGTCATTTCAGCAAGAAAGTCAGAAAAATCAGAAGTTCAGCATTTGTCTATCCGATCAGATCATGGTGGTGAATTCAGAATGAAAAGTTTGCTAGATTCTGTGATGATCAGGGAATTGAGCATAATTTCTCAGCACCAAGAACACCACAGCAAAATGGTATTGCTGAGAGAAAGAATAGAACCCATTGATATGGCAAGAACTTATGGCTCAGAATATGATCTGCCAAGATATTTCTGGGCTGAAGCAGTCAACACAGCAAGCTACATTATCAACGAGTAATGATCAGGCCAATCTGAAGAAGACTGCATATGAACTGTTCAAGGGAAGAAGCAAAGATCAGCCACTTCAGGACTTTTGGATGCCTTGTTTCATCCACAACAATGGAAAAAGAGACATTGGTAAGTGGATGCCAAATCATATGAAGGTATCTTCATGGGGTAAGCCTCTAAACCAAAGGCTATAGAGTATTTAATAACACACTTTATTAATTGAACAGTCTGTACAATTATTTTTATGAAACTAACCTTCCTTGAGAAAGGAAGAAGATAGTGATAATGATGAACAGATGAGCTGTCCAAGAAACTAAAGAATACATCAATTGAGGACAAGGAGATCCACCTCTGGAAGACATGCAACAAAAGGAAATTACACATGAAAATCTTCCAAAGGAATGGAGACACACAGAAAGATCACCCACTCGAAAATATTATTGGTGAGCCATCTGTAGGGGTAAGAACAAGAGGTAATGTAATTCCATGTGATTACCTAGCTTTTATTTCTCAAATAGAGCCGAGGACAGTCAATGAAGCTCTTTGTGATGAATCTTGGATATTAGCCATGCAAGATGAACTAAATCAGTTCAAGAGAAACCAAGTATGGTCACTTGTTCCTAGACCATCAGACCATCCAGTCATTGGCACCAAATGAGTGTTCAGAAATAAATTGGATGAAACTGGTGTAATCTAAGAAACAAGGCCAGATTGGTAGCTCAAGGCTATTCTCAAGAGGAAACATGATTTCGATGAAACCTATGCACCTATGGCTAGACTTGAGGCCATTAGAATATTATACATATGCATCAGCATTAAACTAAAACTATTTCAAATGGATGTTAAATCTGCATTCTTAAATGGTTTTTATAAAAGAGGAAGTTTATGTGGAACAACCCCCGGGTTTTGATGACACAGAATTTCCTAATTATATTTTTAAACTTCATAGACATTATATGGTTTAAAGCAAGCACCTAGAGCCTGGTATGAAGGCTTAGTTCTTTTCTTTTAAACCATGGTTTTAGTAGAGGTCAAGTAGATAGTACTCTTTTCATAAGTCAAATGTCAAACACATTCTACTAGTTCAAATTTATGTAGATGATATTATTTTTTGTTCTACTGATGAATCCCTTTGCAAGTACTTTGAAAAGTTGATGCAGGGAGAATTTGAAATGAGCATGATGGGAGAACTTAATTATTTCCTTGGACTACAAATCAACAAGGAAAGGAAGGAACTCACATCTGTCAAGCAAAGTACACAAAAGAACTTCTGAAGAGTTTGGGTTCGAAAATACCAACCACTGCCAACCCAATGAGCACATCAACGAGGATGGACAGTGACAAAGATGGTAAGAAGTAGATCAAAAGATCTACAGAGGTATGATAGTTTCACTACTCTATTTGACAGCTAGTAGACCTGACATCTTGTTTAGTGTATGTATGTGTGCTAGGTATCAAGCAGATCCTAGAGAATCACATTTAATTTCTGTAAAAGAATATTAAGATATTTAGCTAGAACTCAAGACTTAGGTCTGTGGTATCCAAATCCTGTGAAATCAATTTAGTAGGATATTCTGATGCTGACTATGCTGGATGCAAATTATAGAAAAAGCACCAGTGGTTGTTGTCAATTCTTGCAGGATGTTTGATATCTTGGTCTTCAAAGAAACAAAATTCAGTGGCACTATCTATAGCTGAAGCTGAATACGTAGCTGCTGGAAGTTGCGTACACAACTCTTATGATAAAGCAACAACTTGAAGATTTCGGATTAAACATCAATCTATCCCACTGTTGTGTGACAACACCAGTGCCATTAATCTCACCAGAATCCAGTTCAACATTCAAGGACAAGCATATTGAGGTTAGATATCATTTTATTCATGATCATGTAGCAAATGGTAATATTGAAATATCTTTTATTGATACAAATGGTCATTAGCAGACATTTTCACAAAAGCCTTACCCGAGGAGAGATTCACATCTCTTAGAAGGGAATTAGGCATGTGCAATTTGTGAAAAAGGTTTTGTTTAAACTGGCACATTAATTTTAGAATAAGTAATTTTCCCTCCATGCCTTTAAGCAAAAGAAATTCAAATTATCCTTTGTAACCGCTCTCTCATTGAAGTCGTTTGAATAGTCAAACTCTTTTGTCTTCTTCTGCCGCCATTTGGCGCCTCACTTTCCACAACGCATTAATTTATTCCTAAAAAATTGAATAAGAAACGATTCATATCTCGTCTTCACCTTTTCCCCTCTTTCGTCTGATACTCAAGCCGTTGCCCTAGCGATTTCGACATCGACTCTCTGCTATTTTTGAAGCTTCTCTCCTCTTCCCGCGAAATTTTTGAGGGCTTTCACTCCTCCTTCCTTCTCAACCCTCCAGAAAAACTTCCTTGCCTGATTCCATGGCCGCATCAGCCGTTCCCGGGAGTTTGGGTGGCTACAGTGCCGAGTCCTCACTCCTGAGCAGCAGGAGAGGTTCAGTTCGTGAAGACCAAAGTGTGTGGGAACAAGCAGTGGACGTTGCTGATCTTGAGAAGAATGGTATGCACAATGTTATTGAAGCGTTGATCAGGATGAAATGGATGGACGTAACAACCTTCTCTGAGGTAAGTTATCCAGACCTCGTGAAGGCCTTTTATGTATGCTTGAAGACTCAAGAAGATGGGTCCCTGGTTTCATATGTCAAGGGAACCCAGATTAAGATAGATAATGAGCTATTGCATGAGTTGTTTGGAGTAACAACATCAGGGCATGGGGTTTCACTTCGTGAACGCCCAAGTCAAGGGTCTTGGCATTGTAGGGCCGGGATACAGATTAAGAATGGAAAATTGGACATCACCAACTAATGCTTCAAAATCAACCGCCTCCTTCACTTCATAGTATGTCAGATTTTGGTTCCAAGAAGCGCCACATTCTTCACCTGTTCAAAGGCAGATTCTGACATGATGTTTTGGGCCATACAGAACAAGGAATCAACATGGCCGCAGTGATGATGGAAAGAATGACTTTTGCCAGAGATCAGATTTGGGACACTAAATCCAAGCTAAATGTTTCCTTTCCGTATGCACATCTGCTTACCAAAGTTTTCAAGCACTTTGGTATTGATCTGGCATGAGCATTGTTGAAAAATGGGCCAATCAATTAGGTCCAGAAATCTCCGAAAAAGTGTTTTTTCAGTCATAGATGGTGTTTGGTTAAGACCACGTGGCCGAGGGAGAGCCATCATAGTTGATATTCCAGATATTCCTTTGTTCAGGTAGTAGCAGCAGAACCAGCAGCAGAGCAACCTCAAGCAGTCCAAGCAGTAGTATAGCAGAGAATGAGATTGAGCCAGCAGCTCTTCACCTCCAGCAGAATTAGTAGAGAAACTCAAGCAGAAGTTGAGCTGTAGGGTCACCCCTCATCCAAACAGTTTCGAAATCTCCAGAAAACCTGAAAAGAAGCAGTGGTAGGTGCAGCAGATAATCTGCCCACCTCCATTATTGCCTCCATTCTTAGAGATGTAGTAGATTCAGCTCTCATCTCTCCAGTCACCTCAGAGACTGGTGAAATTGCAGAAGAAGTTGTGGCATCAGGCCACATTGAGGAATCAGTAGCACAACATTTCAGAGGAGCATCTAGTGCTCCATTAAACGACATTTTCAAAGATGCTCCTGCTTAGGGGAGCAATCCAAGGAAGGTCAAGCAGAAGAAGCTGCTCACCATGATGAGCCAATGGATGATATACCTGTTGATGAAGACACTCATGATCAGGTGATGTCAGAGAATGGAGACAGCCAGCTCCTCAGATCAGATAATGATCAGCCTCCTCCAGCTTCCGAGGCTAGGCAGAAAGGAAAGAAGTGGAGCCTGAAATACCTCTCTTATCAGATACTCCTCATGAAGGCTATGAGGCAGAAGATTGTAATAATTTAAAGCCTGTGATTGAGAGCTAGATGCTCAAGGCCTATTCTGTGTTTCTCTCAGTCTGATGTTCCTCCATCTTCATGAGCCAAGCTTCAACTTCAAAGGATATCTCCAACATCAGAAATGCCATGAAGTGGTTTAATCAGGAAATGGGCACCATGAAAAATTTGCTGGGTGACATTCTCAAGGTGGTTGGAGCTCAAACTCCTCCTCCTCCTCCACCTACTGCAGCTCAGTTCCGGAGTAGGGGTTTCTAGGCCCTCAGTTCAAGAAGTAGGGCCATAGGGCCAGAAGCACAGCAGCACCAGCAGAGGCAGCAGTAAATGTTGAAGGGCATCTGGGCTAGATGATCAGGTTAAAGGGCCTCCAGGCCAGCATAGCAAGGTCAGGGCCATCAGGGCCATTGGAGAGTGAGTCTGTACAAAAGAGGCAAAGAGTCATTGGCCCAAGCCCCCAACTCCCTCTTATCCCTCTCACACACCTATTCCTCCAACTCCACCCTCAGCTCCTACAGCTCCTCCTGCACCACAAACCTTCAAGAGCCTCAATCCAGACCCGTTTCCTCTCCAGCACCTTTTCAGTCCACCTCATCTCCAGCCTCCTCTACTTCAATTCCTTCTTCTCTTCTCCTATACATGAGCCCCTCCACATCCTCAGCTGGAGCCTCCTCCTCCTCCTCTGGTCCCTCCCTTGGACCAGTTGATGACCTCCCAACTACTTCACACTATTTTCTTCATCCTACTCCTCCACCCTCTTTCATCACTATCATACCTGAAAGAGCCCAACTTAACTCTCCCTTTATGGAACAGATAAGGATGAGTTTGAGGAAGGCATTCTCAGGTCTGTGCTGAAGGTTGGGGAGCACATTCATAGGGCAAGACTCCTCCAGTCCTGCACCTAAGAAGAGGAAATTTCTTCTACATCCTCCATTTCCTCTGAACCTAAATATCCTCCCTTGTGGTTCTCTCTCACAGTGGACAACAAACATAACCCACTGTATAGGGAATACCTTTCCAAAGTTGTTCTTGCCACCATCATTAACCTTCCTTTTCAAAATCTTACAGATCATTTGAACACCATTCTACCCTACACTTCTCTTTCAAAATTAGAAAATCCAAAATATTTTCTCTTGCCCACTCCAAATCAGAGGATCAATGGGGCAAAGGTCATAAGGATCTCCTCAAGAAATTCATTCTTGCCCAAACTGCTAGATTCCCTCCAAGGGACCATTCCCTGACCTTATCTGAATGGTTCAGGATGTATCATCAAGAACTTTGGGCACCCTACATTCAAAAGGAAATCAAGATGGTCAGACACTATGTGTTGTTCAACAACTATAGATATGTCCATCGACTTCCTGAAGTTCAGCTCAGCCATTAAAAGGGCCATTTCAGCTCTCACTCCAGACATCTCACATACTTCAAATGTTCAGTAGATTTTGCTACCCTCCAAGTGCCTGAAGAGATAGCCCTTCCTCAAATCTATTTTCTAGTTATGGAATCCTCTGTAGGATCCATCATCTTTGAGCATTTTGCCAGAGTAATGGGCAGATTAAAGTACAGATCCTAGATTCCTATTTAGGAATATCACCAGGCATGTAAGTGCTGAACTTCTCTCCCCATTCTGTCTGAATGTGAAAGGCTGACATCCTCAGAATGGTCCAAGTTCTATCCTTTGTCAGCTCAGCAGTTGTTTGCACTCAATGAAGCTCAGGCCAGGGAAGGCAAACCAGCCATTTCTCTAGCTACTTTCTTGGATATGAATCTATTCATCTTGTTAATGACCCTTTCAAAGTCTGGGAGGAAGATACAAATTTATGTGGCTATGCACAAGGCTCTCAGAGATAACCACAACCACTATCCTGTGACTATGGACCAATTCCTCACCTGTGCCAGCTTTGGGACTCTCGTTTCTTCAAGATGACCATGGACAAGAATGCATATGCTGATCTCCTTTATCAGCACCTAGATCTTCATCTCAAAAGGATGGCTTCCTCCATGGGACCAACCTACTCTTTGTCTTTTGGAGTCTTTAAAACTCATTTTGAAGAGCAGGAAGCACAGGCATGGGAAACCATCTCCCATTTTGCCTCTCTTTTGTCTCCTGCTTTCTATTTACCTGTACCTCCCCAGCAAGTTAATGAAATCCATTTCTTTGTGTACTCCTATTTTCTTTCTCTCTTCTTTCTCTATCGAAGATTGTCTTTTTGCTCAATGACAAAAAAGGGAGAAAATTTGCATGTCTGAAATACATTCCTATAATTTTTTTTTCTTAGGAAGAAAAATTCATGTCATATCTTCAGACTGATTTTAGATATTTTTTCATCCATGCTTATTGTTCAGTTTTGTCATCACCAAAAAGGGGGAGATTGATGATCAGTCTGTCCCCATGTAATTTTAATCAATTACATATATATATATATATTTTGATGATTACCAAAACCAAACAAGTTTATCAATTATATCTAATGATATTTCATAAGTCTTAAGTACAGGAAAATACCAAGGTCAAACAAGCAAATAAAGGTATGCATTACTTCTCTGAAGCTTTAATCTATTTCTCTAAGTCCATATCGATTATGTTGAACATCATAACGATTTCTTTATAAGACTGAAAAGTCATGTTGTTTCAAACAAGTCGATGCAGTAACGATTCTATAAGTCATCGCAACGATTTCTTTAGAAAGCGTAACGACTTGCCTGTCATAACGATTCTATAAGTCATCGCAACGATTTCTTTAGAAAGCGTAACGACTTGCCTGCCGTAACGATTCTATAAGTAATCATAATGATTTCTTTAGAACTCGCAACGACTTGCTCGCCGTAACGATTCTATAAGTAATCATAACGATTTCTTTAGAACTCGCAACGATTTGCTTTCTATAACGATTTGATAAGTGTTTCACAACGATTTCTTCAGTGAACACAACGATTTGCTTTCTATAACGATTTGTTAAGTGTTTCACAACGATTTCTTCAGTGAACACAACGATTTGCTTTCTATAACGATTTGATAATGTTTCACAACGATTTCTTCAGTGAACACAACGATTTGCTTTCTATAACGATTTGTTAAGTGTTTCACAACGATTTCTTCAGTAACACAACGATTTGCTTTCTATAACGCTTTGATAAGTGTTTCACAACGATTTGCTATATCTCATAACGATTTGGTCAATCTATCTTATTCTACGTCATATAATACATCGTTATAGTTTATATCGACTTGATATTTAAAGCGTTGAATTGTTAAAGTCTTCTCTTATCTGTCTGACTGCTGTGCATTTAATGAAGACAGAACGTATCTACTGCATGCATGCAGATGATATCTTTTCATTAATCGTGCATACTCTTCACATCTTTTAGATCAAACTATTTGGCATTGCTATTTTGGTGAAAACTCATGTCAACGTTTACTGACAACAAGAGACAGCCTAGCTGTCTACTTTTCTAGCATTTAATGTGTGCAGTCCTAAAGATGTTCTATCATACAACGTTGGACCATACTGACGCCAGAAGACATTATCTCTTTGCGTGCTCAAATGGATAAAAGATTGTTGAAGCTCCCAAATGTCAAGCAGTCTAACGTCTACCTATCTAAGAGACAACGGTTACTTCAACGGCCGGATTTCAAAAGAAGATATAAATTCAAGACAGAAGAGAAGAACAAGAACTAACGAAGTAGTGACGATCACTCAAGCTATTCAAATCTTCTGCCAGAATTCTAAGAGCCAAGAACTTCATTCCTTCTTATGTTGCTCTTTGCTCTCCACTCTGTAGTGAAAATCTTGAGAGAGCCTGTGCAGTTCTGAGAGTGCGCTTAGCTTTGAGTTCTTCCTCTCAGTTCTAGTGCTTCAGATCCTTGCTTATCAAAAGCTTGATCTAGGGGATTGAATTTCATTCATTCTGTTTGAGTTGTTGTTTCCCTTCAGTTGTGAGAAGACCGGTGGGGTATCCAGGGTGTTGTTTCCCTTCAGTTGTGAAGGAAGACCTGGTGGGGTATCCAGGGTGCTGTTTCCCTCGGTTGTGAAGAAGACCTGGGGGTATCCAGGGTGTTGTTGTTCCCTTCGGTGTGAAGGAAGACCAGTCGAGCTGGGTGTTGTAGTGTCCTTAGGGGGACTGTACCCTATTTAGTGAAATCCTGAGTTGTTCCTCAGGGACTGGACGTAGGACTCCTAAGAAAGGAGGTCGAACCAGGATAAATCTTGTGTTGTGTGATTGTCTTCTTTGTGTGTTTGATATTTAAACTAACAGTTATTAACCTCCTTAGAAGAACATTTGTGTGAATATTGTTTGTTACAGGTATCTTGTAGATTATTTTTAAAAGACCCATTCACCCCCCATCTGGGCTTGTCAACTGGGCAACATCTCCATCGATTCCATCAAGGCTCCTCAATTCAAGCTCTGCAAGACTTCTTCACCGAAGAACATCCAATTCATACCTCTTTCACCCAATTCTTGGAGTGTTCATCTTATTCTTTTGTGAGATCTGTACATGAATTCGTACAGATTTTATGAGTTTATTGAGTCTGTGAATTCAGATCATTGCTAGAGATCTGATTTCTTTTGTGTTTGATCTAGCTTTTGTATGTGAGCCGTCGAGCTCTGGTTTGTGAGTCGTCGCACTCACTGTGTGGTTTGAGCCGTCATGCTCAATTTGGAGTCGTCATGCTCCAGTTGTTGTTTGAGTCGTCGTGCTCAGTTTGTGAGTCGTTGAACTCAAGGTTGTGTGTTGAGCCATCGTGCTCAAGGTGTGTTGGAGTCGTCGTGCTCCGATGTGAGTTGTACTTTTGAGTAGTGGAGCCTCACAGTGTGAGGAGTGGATGTAGGAATCACTGGTGTGATTTTCGAACCACCTAAAAACTTTGTGCAATGGTTTGATCTGCTTGTCTGCGCTAGATGCTTGCATAGGATTTCGATTTCACACTAAGTGTTTAATTGCTTCACACATCATCTACACACACCCACACTTCAGATCAGTAAATTGCTTGTCTAAATTGATCTCTTATTCGAAGTAATTTTAAATTGCTGAAGCTTCCACAGTAATTGGTGTCAGATCTATTCACCCCCCCTTCTAGATCTGATCCATCCACATATTCGATCCTACAATTGGTATCAGAGCGGATTAATATCTGTTTCTGATCTGATTTGATTGCTTCTGTTTGATCTCTGTGTTAATTGCTTGAATGTTTGCTTGCTCTTTCATTGTCTCTCGTGATTGATGGATTCTCGAGGATTGTAGCTGAGGCCATTCCTGTAATAGACCACCATTCTTTAATGGGTCTGATTACTCTTATTGGAAAAATCGCATGCAAGTTTTTCTTAGGGCTCAAACTATGAAATCTGGAGGATAGTTGAAGTGGGTTCTTATGAAAATTAGGGAGATGAGAAGAATTGGACTAGAGAGCAGATTAGGAAAGCTACTCTTAATTACGCCATGAATATGCTTCAGTGTGCTGTCCACTCTAAAGAATATTCAAGAATATCCTGTGTAAATCAGCTAAAGAAATGTGGGATAAACTTGAATTAATGTATGAAGGAACATCTCAAGTTAGGGAAACCAAAGCAAATATACTTGTTTCTGAATATGAATTGTTTATGATGAAATCTGATGAATCAATTTCTGAAATGTTTGCTAGGTTTATGATAATTGTCAATGGACTGAAGGCACTAGGTAAGGAATACACTGATGTTGATCTGGTAAGAAAAATTTTGCGTTCTCTATCATCTATTTGGCACACAAAGGTTACAGTGATTGAAGATTCTAAAGATTATCCAAAATTTCTTAGGATGAACTCAAAGGATCTTTAATGACTTATGAAATAAATCTGAAAAGAAGTGAAGAACATTTGCTTAAAGCTAAACCAGTTGCACTTAAGGCTTCA
Organism: Colocasia esculenta; assembly: GCA_014218235.1. Lineage (NCBI taxonomy): Eukaryota > Viridiplantae > Streptophyta > Magnoliopsida > Alismatales > Araceae > Colocasia > Colocasia esculenta. The sequence goes on along the minus strand of CM024758.1, from coordinate 119,348,400 downwards.
TCAAGTAACAAAGAGAAAAATCAAGAAAAATCAAGTTCTGATGAGTTGAGTCCAATGAGGATGAACTTGCCCTCATGACTAGGCAATTCAGAAAATTTTTAAAATCAAGAAGAGGAAAATTCAATGGAAAGAAAAAATATTCCTCTGGTAAAAGGAATGCTTCTTCTTCAAATTTTATGCTGGTAGAAATCAGAAAACTGATGAAGGTATTATTTGCTACAGGTGCAACAAGGCAGACACATGAAGGGTGAGTGTCCTGAGATCAAAAAGACAAATACAAGAAGAACAACAAATTGAAGAAGTCAAAAGCCATGATAGCAACTTGGTCGGATGAAGACCAAAGTGAAGATGAAGAAGAGAACTCCTCAAGTTCTGTAAATGAGGAGTTATGCTTTATGGCAAACAGCAGTGATGGAAAGGTAAGTCTTCTTTTGAACAATATACTGTTGAAGATTGGCAAGATGCATATGCTGAGTTGGTTGAAAAATATTCTGAAATAAGAAAAGAAAATAAACATCTGAAAAAGAAAATTGAAAATTTCATGTATGATACTTCCTAAATAGAAGAATTCTGAACTGGAAAATAAAATATCTGGACTTAATGAAGAAAAGGAAAACCTTCTGAATGAAATTGATGAATTTAAAATACATCTCAAAAGACCAACAATGATTTTGAAAAGCTTTCTGAAAGAATGGAATTACAACAAAAAGAAAAGCAACAGGCTATTGATGAATTCAGAAACTTAAGAAGTTGTTGGGTGAAAAGGAACAAGTGATAAAAAATTTCACAAATGGAAAAGAAAATCTTGATGCATTGTTAGGACTTAGAATGAATGCTGAAAAACATGGACTAGGTTTCACCACAGAAAAATCATTGAAGAATAAATCTGGTGAAAAGAAAGAAAAACCTTTAAAAATTCCTTTGATAAAATTTGTCAAAAGTACCAGTCCAGAAAACAAAAAAAAGCGAGTGTCAAAGAAAACATCTGAAATAATCAAAAACCAAAGTGAAAAGAATGTTTCCAATCAAAAGAAACAAAATAGGTCGACACACATTGATGTTAGGTAGACACTAGAGAACCACAAGTTCAAAACCGTGGTGCTGAGTCGACATTACCTCAATACAGGTCGACCTACCCATTCTAAACAACAAAAAGATGTTTCCCAAAATTCAAATAAAATATGAAAAATCATAAAAACAAACTTTCATGATGATTATTGGAGATCCAAGACATCATATCAATATAACTGGATTAATTCTTGGAATCAATGGTATCATAATCCTCATTGGTACCATTCACAATCTTTTTATCTAAAATTTCTAAGATATCAACAGAATCCTTGGTTTGGATTTCCATACATGAACAATCATGCCAAAATGCATAATTTCCATGCTTATGAAAAAAAGAACACTGGTGTTTTCATTCCAAATCAGAATGTTAAATGCCAAAAGGGAAATCATTGCTGAAACAAAACAAAAACCAAAAACAACTCAAATATAGATCAGAAAAGATTTATTATTTTGCTCAAATAAACTGATGGTCCTAACAATGTTTAGGTACCAAAATCTTTTCTTCTCTGATCTGATTTATGCAGGAAGGTCGTGCACCCAGCTCCAATGTGTGGTTTCTTGATAGTGGGTGTTCACGACACATGACAGGAGACAGAACAAAATTTTCATTTCTGATTGAAAAGGAAGGAGGATCTGTCACATTTGGAGGTAAAAATAAAGGGAAATCATTGGATCTAGAAAGGTTGGTAAATCCTCCTCAAACTCAATTGAAAATGTTCTGTTAATTGATGGTTTAGACTACAATCTTTTTAGTATAAGCCAATTGTGTGACAAAGGTCACAAGGTTGTTTTTGAATCTGATTTCTGCAAAATAATGATTCTTCAACTGAAAAAATAAAATTCTTTGGTAAAAGAGAAAACAATGTCTACATGATCAATCTTGATAAAAACTTTGCTGAAAACATTTGTTGGTGACAAATAAAAATAAAATGTATGGACATGGCACAAAAGACTTGGTCATGCAAGTTTCAACACAATAAATAAACTCTTAAGGCTAAATCTGGTTAAAGGAGTTCCTGAATCTTTTCCAAATGTTGAAAATCAACTTTGTGGGATATGTGCTCAAGGAAAACAAACCAGAAAATCTTTTAAAATTTTTAATGATGTACTCACTTCTAAGCCACTAGAATTACTTCATATGGACTTTTTAGGCCAACAAGAATTCTTAGTCTTAGTGGTAAAAGATATGGATTTGTCATCATTGATGATTTTACTAGATTCACTTGGGTTATATTCTATCCCACAAAAGTGATACTTGTTTAGAATTCAGGAATTTCTGCACCACTGCCTTAATGGATTTTTCACATAAAATCAAATCCATTTTGACTGATCATGGGGGAGAATCTGAAACAAAACTTTTTCTATTTATGGTTTGAACTGAATATTTTCCACAGATTCTCTTCTCCAAGAACTCCAGAACAAATGGAGTTGTGAAAGGAAGAATAGAACCCTTGTGGAAATGGCTAGATCTATGCTCTTGGAAAGTAAATTGCACAAATCCTTCTGGCTGAAGCTGGAACACAGTAAATCACATCTTGAACAGAGCATTGGTTAGACCAAAAATAAAAAAAAACCCCTATGAACTTTTGAAAAATAAAAAGCCAACTCATCTTATTTTAAAATCTTTGGTTGCAAATATTTTGTACATAACAACAATAAAGAAAGTCTTGATAAATTGATGCCAAAAGCCATGAAGCCATTTTTCTTGGCTATTCAGAAATTTCTAAAACTTATATAGTTTACTTTCAAGAATAAAACTGTGGAAGAATCTCCACATGTAGTTTTTGATGAAAACTCATATCAAACTGATGACTCTACATCTTGCAGGGTTCCTCAAAATAATGAAGAGGATGACTTCGTTGTCGAATCTTCACCAACTGTTGAAGAGGATGAAGATCCATTTGAAAATCTGGACAATCAATCACCTACACAAGTGGTTCAGGTAATATGTTTTCCAGAACTGAATGCATCCCAAGAGGTACATCAAAACCAGTGAAGGGATTTTATAAGCCAAACAAAGTATGTGCAAGAACTTCTGAAAATGTTTGACTTTCAGCACCTCAAGCATTCAAGCACACAATAGCAATAAATGTAAGACTAGAGGAAGATTCATTGGTAAGTCAGTAGATCTAAAGACCTACAGAGGTATGATTGGTTCTCTACTTTACCTTACCACCTCTAGACCAGATATTCAGTATAGTGTGTGCATGTGTGCTAGATTCAAGTCATCCTAAAGAAAGTCACATGTTAGCTGTCAAAAGGATTTTTAAATATCTTGTTGGAACATGTGAACTTGGAATTTGGTATCATGCTGGTTGCAAGTTAGATTTAACTGCTTACTGTGATGTTGATTATGCTGGTTGTAAGCTTGATAGAAGAAAAAGTACTAGTGACTTGTGTTTATATCTAGGTGGATGCTTAATTTCTTGGGCTTCCAAAAAGCAACATCAGTAGCTCTATCCACTGCAGAGGCTGAATATGTTGCGGCTGGTTGTTGTGGCACTCAAGTTCTTGGGTGTGAAAACATCAGCTCCTAGACTATAATCACAAATTGTGTTGTATTCCTATTTGTGTGATAACACTAGTGCTATTAATTTGTCTAAAAACCCAATTCAGCATTCACGAACAAAGCATATTGAAATAAGACACCATTTTCTAAGGGTTGAGGTCGCTAAGAAATCTTTTGAACTTCACTTCATTGAAGCTGAAAACAAATTGCAGATATCTTCACTAAGCCTCTTCCAGAAAACAAATTCTCATCTTTAAGAAGAGAGCTGGTTTGTGCAAATTTCCACATTCTTGATATCTTCTATCTCCTTTTGAAAAATAAAAGTCTTCCTGTTCTTGCAAATAAATTCCTCACTCTCACATTGCATTGGTATTCTTGGTATATCAAATGGTGATTTGAAGAAAGACAAGTCAGGTTTGTCTGGACACTTTCACTATGCGTGAGTATATGTCTCCGCCAAGTATCAAGAGTCTTGTATGCAATTGTTGAGGGGGAGTCCTTGTCTTTCAATAAAATATTCTTGTTCATTCTATTTTCACTTCATTCCAATATTTCTTCAATAATCTTCATGTTCACCTTGTGAGGGGGAGATACATGAAAGGGGGAGTCATTGTCACATTCCTTAACCTTACGTCTATTTTGAACCCAAGAATTATCAAAAGTTTGAGTCATTGTGCTATTTTCTTATGAGAGAATTAAGACATTGAAACTAAACTCATTGTGCATTTAATTTAATTTTAAAGATTCATTATCATTTCAAGGTTAAGCAATCTTAATACTGAATGTCTTTAAAATGACTTGCAAAAACACTTGTAGGCACATGAGTGGCTTTATTATTTAACATGTGCATGTTTAAGCTTCATTTTTACCACATGTTAAGAATACTTTTTCTAAATTCGTAGTCATGACTTTTCTGGTTAAAGCAAACATATTCTTGCAAAACATCAAAAGAAAATGATCAACAATATGGAAAGATACAAACAGAGCAATGCAAATTCTTGAACCACTGAGTAACGGGCCATTTCACCTAAAAAGTGATTTGTTTCGCGTCAAAAAGTGGAAATAAAAAATTTCAATTCTGTATAAGATAATGAAAGTTAAACTACTGAGTAATCAGGAGGTCTTGCATTTGATCAATGTGATCTCTTGCACTGAAAAGTGAGATTTAACTAATTTATTCTTGTATTCTTTCCCAGTTAAAAATGAAAGAAAATCAAATTGACAAGATGGAAAAGCTTAAGACCTTAATAAAGTTCATGCATACTGAGTTTAGACCTATTATTCTACATTGTGTTAAAATTAAAGCTCCTAACATCCTTGTTAAATACTTCTGCTCACTCATATATGTCACTTTACTTCACATTTGCTCATTATTTTAACTACATTCAGATCATTATATCTTGCAATACCTTGTGTTGAGTGTATCTTTGTGATTAAACTTTGTTGCACAATAACAAAAACACACAATAACTTCTCTCATATGTCAATATCATTTTGCCTCACTTATTTTGATTCTTTCTGACAATTCATTTCTTACATTTCATTTCTTGATCTCCTACAATCTTTGTTTCTCTCTCTTATCTATCTTTTTGATACTGTCAAAAAGGGGGAGAAAGTTCTTTAAAGGGGAGAAAGTTTCTTATGGGAGAAAGTTGTTCAAAGGGTGAGGAGTCAGGCTATTGGGAGATTGTGCATATATTTTGTCATCATCAAAAAGGGGGAGAATGTTGGGTTGAGTGTGTTTTGGAATTTCCTAAAGTTGTACTTTAATGATGACCAATGAACATCACTCATACCTTGATTTTGATGATGACATATTGAACATGTTATACATTTTATACATATCACAACAATGCTTAAACAACATGTTTTTGATGTTTAATATCTCACATTTTAATGATAATATCTTGTATTAATGGTTTACACTTTATATTTTCAGGTTTACACAAATTTGTCACAGTGGTGTCGACACAGTCCACCTGTGTGTCGACACTAGTTTACTGTCCCAGAAGCCTGTTCTAAAGCAGTAGCCAGTGGTGTCGACACAGTCTGCCTGTGTGTCGACACAGTCTGCCTATGGTGTCGACACAGTGCACCTGTGTGTCGACACTAGTTCACTGTCCTAGAAGTCTGTTCTGAAGCAGTAGCCAGTGGTGTCGACATAGTCTGCCTGTGTGTCGACACACTTCGACTGAAACTAAAAAACGTGAATTTTTCCGGACACGTGGCTGCTTAGGAATCAAGGGATTTGACCTAGATTTCCGTGCCCATGCACCCCAAGGCACCTTATGGACATATGGGGCCATAAATACCCATGATTCTTGTGCTCTAAAAAAGGGGAGAGCCCATACACTTCCAGAAGAAGCTTTTTGGCGGCAAAAAGGGGTTTTCCAGATCTGGCTCCATCTCCAGAAGCTGCAGGCCATCCTTTCAAGAGGAAGGACGTGGGAATCAAGGGGAATCTTTGGAGAGAAGTTTGCTGTGCTAGGAAAGGGAGCAGATCCAACTGAAGAGGAGCAGTAGAAGAAGGATTTCTGGCGTTTCAGATGCCATAAAAGCAGAGTATCGCCGATTGAGGAGAATCTCCATCGAATTCCATCAAGGCTCCTCAATTCAAGCATCTGCAAGACTTCTTCACCGAAGAACATGCAATTCATACCTCTTTCACCCAATTCTTGGAGTGCTCATCTTATTTCTTCTTGTGAGATCTGTACATGAAGTTCTGTACAGATTTCTGAGTTTATTGAGTCTGTGAATCAGATCATTGCTAGAGGATCTGATTTCTTTCGTGTTTGATCTAGCTTTTGTATTGTGAGCCGTCGAGCTCTGGTTTGTGAGTCGTCGCACTCACTATATGGTTTGAGCCGTCGTGCTCAATTGGAGTCATCGTGCTCCAGTTGTTGTTTGAGCCGTCGTGCTCAGTTTGTGAGTCGTTGAACTCAAGGTTGTGTGTTGAGCCGTCGTGCTCAATGGTGTTTGGAGTCGTCGTGCTTCGGTGTGAGTTGTACTCTTTTGAGTAGTGGAGCCTCACTGTGTGAGGGGTGGATGTAGGAATCACTGGTGTGATTTCCGAACCACCTAAAAATCCTTTGTGCAATGGTTTGATCTTCTTGTCTGCGCTAGATGCTTGCATATGATTTCGCTTTCACACTAAGTGTTTAATTGCTTCACACATCATCTACACACACCCACACTTTAGATCAGTAAATTGCTTGTCTGAATTGATCTCTGATTCGAAGTAATTTTAAATTGCTTAAGCTTCCGCAGTAATTGGTGTCAGATCTATTCAACCCTCCATTCTAGATCTGATCCATCCACCTATTCGATCCTACAGACAATTCCATATGTTGTGTCATTTCAAACAAAAATAAGATCAAACCAATGACACTTAAAGAATAATATATGAATGTCTTGTCCTAAATGTTGCAATTCCAAGACTTCTTCTAGAATGCCATAACAGTCTAATTCATTTTCATTGTACATAATTCCCTTCACACATACGTTGTTGTTCATCGTAGACTTAATAATGCCTCGTGTGAAATCGATATCCATTGACAATGAAGCCTAAATAGACATGTGTAGTTTTTTAGGGCCCTTAACTTATCTCATAAACTCTTTCATCAATAATAAAACCTTCTTCAACCTACATAAAAATTAAACAATTACCATCAACATAATTCACTTGCGCACTTATGTATAAAATCTTTGACACTTACTTGATATCTTAACCATCTAGTAAAAGACTTCTCTTGTTCCTTTTCAACCTCCACATAATGAGATGTGGATTTCTTTGGAGTAATTTTGAGCCAAACTCTCTACAATGTGAATGCAACACTATCTTAAATGAGGAGAAGAAGGACAAACAACTTATGTACATAAAGACATGCGAGTTGAGGACTTACTCAATATAAGGTTCAATATTAGTAAAATTCATAAGGATATAGATCTTTGCGGCGTGTAACTCTCTTTCTTTGAGTATGTGAGTCGAAGATATCTGAGCGCACATCCAAGATGCTTAAATATAGAGAGTTAGTCGAACGCAATAGTATCTCCCCCATTATCATTACGTGGAGGTTGAATGCGCTGAGCTTGTACCTCAAATTCAAAGTACATTGAACAAAAGTTCGATATTTCTTCAATAATGTATGTATGGGTAATCGAACCCTCCACTCTCACTTTGTTGCAAACTTTCAATTTCAAATCATGCATGCATTTGCGACCACAATTCAAAGGACAAGTACATATGAAACACAAATAGTCGTCATAAGGGGACAAAAACTTAAAGATGCGAATATACCTCTCAAATGAATACATCTATCAAAAATGCACTGGTCCTTTGACTCTAGCCTCATACGATAAATGGATCATCATGTGTTCCATTAAATCAAAGGACGTAGGAGGAAATATCTTCTTTAACTTGCAAATTGTCTACACTACATTCTACTAAATAGTTTGCACTTTATGAAGTCGAAATTTTGATGCACATAAAATCTTAAAAATTTGACCCAGTTCGATCAATGCTCTCCATATAGGCTTCGACAGTAGGTCACGAAATGCAATTAGCACCAACTTTGCATTAACACATGACAATCATGACTCTTCATTCCATATACTTCTCCCTCATTGGCATTCACACAACGGACAATGTTAGACACATACCCATATGGGAATTTCAACTGTTTCATCCATTGACACACTACCTTAACATGTCTATCCCCAAGCATGTAAGATGCTTTTAGTTGCACAATTTTTCTATATATGTGATGTAGTTCTAGCTCTGGACGTTTGCAAAGTATTTTCAAGTCCATACGCGCTTTGACATTGTCCTTTGTTTTGCCTTTTATATTCTTGATCGTGTTGAACACATTATCATTGACATTCTTCTCAGTATGTATGATGTCTAGGTTGTGTCGTATCAAAAGAGTTGACCAATTAGGCAATTCCCAAAAAATGATTTTCTTCACCTAGTTGTGATCCTTTTCAAATCTTGGAAGTTGTCGTGTACTTCCAGCCAATTGTATTATATCTGATACGTTTGGTACCCACCTCGCCATATATCGAACAAACACCCATTCCAAATCTGCTTCATCCATTTCAATTGTATTATTTAGGAATGAGTCACTTTGCCTTCGGAAGGATGGTCACTTAGTAGAAACTGCTAATAGCAATCGAACCAACATGATTTTCCACCATATTTCAGCACAAATGATTTGGTTTCATCCATACAATAAGGACATGCCAATTTCCCATGTGTACTCTAGCCAATAGCATGCCATATGTAGGGAAGTCACTTATTGTCCACATTAGTGCAGCCTTTATAGTGAAATTCAGCTTTCTAGATACATCATAAGTAACAACTCCATCTGACCATAATAATTTCAGCTCATCAATCAAGGGTTTGAGGTATATATCTAAAATTTTTCCCAAACTTCTTGGACCAAGAATCAGTAAGGATAAAAATAAATTCTCTCGCTTCATGCACATGCCCGGTAGACGGTTGCATGGTGTTAGGAACATAACCAACAATAGTAAGATGCCACCGAACCTACGAATGTATTGAAGTCATCAGTGCATAAAACCAGTCTAACATTATGTGGCTCCCTTGATAATGAAGAAAGAGCACGGTTGAAGTGAGTCCAAATTTCACCATTAGCAAAATGACTGATTTCATCATCATCAAAATGTACTCTTTCCATATGCCATCTCATATACCGAGCTGTCTTTGGGGACATATACACCCACTACAGTTTGGACGTGAGAGAAAAGTATCACAATAACTTGTAAGATACATCCTTTTGCTTTGAATTGTCCCTCTCCTAGGCTTGAATCTATCGTGCTGACAAATAGAATATGATATCTTCTCTGCATCATCTTTATAATATAACATACAATAATTAGGGCATTTATCGATTTTCAAGAATCCAAGTCCTAGATCATTTACCATCTTCTTTGCACGGTAAACATTTGCAGGCAACCTCTCAGATCGAGGAAACATACTCTTGATGAGTAGGAGGAGCCGGTCAAATCAAGTCTCATTGATATGAAATTCAGATTTCAAATTCACTAATTGGGAGGCCACAGATAATCGAATGTGCTTTTCACAACCATCCCACAATGGCTCATTAGTATCCCGAAGTAATTGATAAAATCTTTTAACTATCATGTTCGATGTCTCTTCGTTGTATTTCTCCTTGTAAATATTAAAGTCCGGACCAACAACATCTACAACCATATCCATGTATGACCTGTGCCTGCAATATTGGTGGGCTTATATGACCGGACATTCACACCATGACATGTCCAAAACTCATAATTTAGAACAAATCATTTCGTGCACAAATGATGTTGCACATCCCATGGTGAAATCCACCTTAAGTTTTTGCAACCTAAACAGGGGCATCAGATGTTAACCTACTTGTCTACTACTACACTTGGATTCCTCAATGCACACTGAATGAAACTGTTAATTCCATCTCTAAACTTTCTGACACCACCTAGTCAACTATTCTACAGTACATCCATGAACATTTTTGAGACATATTCCCTACACCCATTAAATGTTAACTCACAAGCAATTTTGGAATTCATAAATTCTAAAGAAAACCTGGCCCACCCTCACATCATTTGACTTAGACAACACATATAGGAAGAGAATATTATTTAAATTATCACTTTTTAACCCATCCAAGGTTTTATTGCCCGAACAATTATTATATGTGTTGTACAATATGCTGAAAGTTTCAGTAGCATCTCCCCACACCTCTCTGATGTACTACAAATATTTATTGATAAGAAATTTTCTTAAACACTTACTAGTAAGTGGTTAAGAAAATACTTAAAACCAATAAAAGTATACCAGAGAGGAGTGAGTAGATGCAATAAAAAATTTCAAAATATAGTACAGACACATATAATAAGTGACCACTTAAGTGCGATCAAACATTTACGGACTGTCCAAATGGGACGATTCAAGACTTTGAGTTAGATATATACGCTATCATCAAAATGATGAGAACAAACACATCAATTCCAAAGTCTTGAACAGGTAGGTTCATTGACACAGGCTTAACACGCTCTCTTGAAGTGCATATAATGTTAGCTTGCACTCACGCATCTCAGCTCACATAAAACAACCTAAGTAATTAAATAACATCAAATTAAAAAACCTACTCATTAATATACATGCATACATCGAATTGAACAACAACTAATTTAAAGAACATTCAAATAAAGAACTTCAAACATGTTAACATGTATCGATAGATTAAAGAACATCGAATTAACTTAATGTCGATGTATTAACATGTCATGACATAAGATAGATCCACCACCATTAATACCAGAACATTACCATAATCATTAACAAAAGTTGAACTTGCAAGAAACTATTGTAAGTTGGCATGAAAAGAAATGATATTTATGTATACATAGGTAATTAAATAACATCAAACTTAAAAAAATCTAAATGAAGAATTTAATCTATATTGATATATAAATAATTAAAATAAATAAAGTACATGCCATTAATATATGAAATCACACCCCCGTGTTGATTAGCGTTAAAATAACAGAACATAAATTATATCTAGTCCCAAATACCAAATAACAATTTATAGATATATTATTTCCAAGCTTATTGTACCAAATACCAAAAAATAGATACTTTAGTATACAATCTAAAAGGGATTGGCTTTTTAACCAATTGACGGGGGATGGTGGGATTCAAAAGCATTTGATCACAACTTGCCGCCACATCACGACCGTCGCCGGTTGTGGGACCCCTTGGAGTTACCAAGTATATGTGATAGAAAGTTGGGCCCACAAGTGGAACACTTTGATAGAGTGCCGATGGACTGCCGTGATCGATCAAAAAGTCCAAGACTTTTATGAGACGGCTATTTCCTGAAGACCGGTTTCAAGTACTTACGAACCTCTTTGATAACGAGATAAGGGGATCAAGGATAAGTAATCATGGATAGATTATTCATATTTAGGAGTTTTTTGCTTTGAGATGATTTAAATGAGAGATAGTTAGGAAGGGGATAACTTTTAATGTGATGTGATAGAGTGTGTATAGTCATTGTTGACCAGGTTGCAAGCCCAAAGGGGGGGGGGGGGGGGTGAATGGGTTGCTTAAAAAATATCTTAAAATTTTCCTGCTTAAAATAACTTTAGACAGAAACAAACTAAGCGCAAGTGTTAGAGTTAGTGAGTAGCGGAAGTAAGATAAAAACAATCACACAAAATGCACAAGAATTTTTATCTTGGTTTAGACCTTCTATCACCAGGAGTCCTACGTCCAGTCCCCAAGAAACTACTTGGGTTTTCACTAATCAAGGGTACAGTCCCCTCAAGGACACTTACACATCCAACACTGGCTGACCTTCTCTTCAACCCACGAAGAGGCAATACAACCACCTGTAGCAACATGTCTTCCCTTTAGTAAGGGGAATAAAACCACCTACTCACAGCATGTCTTTTCTTCTCACAGGAAGAGGAACACTCTTAAAGAAGAGTTGTAGGGATGGCCCCTAGATCAAGCTTATACAACAAGCTTTGCTTGATCTGAGGCACGAACTGAGAGAAGTGGATTATAGACTATGATGCTATCCTCTCAGAACAACTGGATCTTAAAGAAAAGAAGTGAGGGCTTCAGGAGAAGTTGGAGCAGATGGACTTGGAGTGAAGGTGCACTGCTCTCAATGGTGGTTGTGAAGGCTTGTGTGAATCCGCATGTATTGCTTGTGTATGCTTTCTTTGTTCTTCATAGCCATCGTCTTCTTATAAGCATTTCAGCTTTCTTCAGATGTGTCTATTGAAGTGTCCGTTGAAGTGTCCATTGTCTCTTATTCCTTGGTGCTCGTTTCCATGCAGTCGCAGTAGGTCTTACATTGTATAAACATGTGACTACCGGAAACCTGTAGGTATTAAATGCTAAGAGAGAGATCTTCAATCAACGAAGAAAAATGTGTTATACAGAAATAGATATGTCCATTCTATCACCATATAAATCATAACAAGACTTATTATAAGAATGAAAAATCGTAAAGCGCTTTCTGCAAGAGAACTGTGTCCCATGACTAAGTAAGCCACAGACAGATATGTTCCTTTATGTTCACACGTAAAGTATTAGAAGACTTACCATAAAAATAGTAGTCAGTCAAAAAGTCATACTATAAGAAGATATCCTTGAAAGCTTTTGTAAGAAGGATATGTAACAGATAGCGGGAAATTTGAACTGCACATCTTTAAAAATGATTTGAAAATATTGCGCGCCAAGTTATGTTCATAACAAAGATTAATCATAAGGACAATCATTATAATTTCAACCATAATCGGTAAGGTTATTGCACAAATAATTATCAAGGTATTTGAAACTAATATATCTGAAATAGCAATGGATAATATAAAGCCAATTGATGTTAAAACACAGTTGATGTTCAAAGAGTAGTCGATGTTAAGACACATTCGATGTTCAAAGAGTAATCGATGTTAAGACACAATCAATGTTCAAAGAGTAATCGATGTTTTAGTACAAAGCAATCGATGTGATTTAAAACGGTAATCGATGTTTATGCAAGACCATCAATGTTTTAAGAGAAAGGTAATCGATGTTTTAGTGCAAGGTAATCGATGCTTTAAGAGAAAAGTAATCGATGTTTTAGTACAAGGTAATCGATGTTTTAAGACAAATGTAATCGATGTTTTAGTGCAAGGTAAACGCTATTTTAAGAGAAAAGTAATCGATGTTTTAGTGCAAGATAATCGATGTTTTAAGAGAAAGGTAATCGATGTTCTAGTGCAAGGTAATCGATGTTTTAAGAGAAAGGTAATCGATTTTTAGTGCAATCGATGTTTTAGTGCAAGGTAATCAATGTTTTAAGAGAAAGGTAATCAATGTTTTAGTGCAAGGTGATCGATATTTTAAGAGAAAGGTAATCTATGTTTAAACGGAATCAATGTCTAAGACAGTCGATGTCTAACAGTAAGGCAATCGATATGAAACTTCGATTGGAGAAAAGTCGGAGTGAAATCAATCAACCGATACAACAATCGATAAACGATATGACAATCGATATCACACTTCGACTTCTGAAGAGTCGGAGTGAGACCCGCAAAGATATATATATATATATATATCCTAATGGACTTAAAAATATTAGGAATACTTACAATAGTGATCCTAAATGTAATTTTTATTTCCTTTGAGTTTCCTATTGACAGACTTAACCAAAATAAAGTTAAGGTAAATACTCATAATTTAGATAAATAAAAAATATTCTGATAAGTTTTGTTATTATTAAAATTATAATCATGGAGATGAAGGAGTCAACAGTTATCACTTCTACCTAGTTTGACACCATTTAAATGTGTATAGAGAGATACACAATTTTTTAGAATAAATTGTTACAATTAATGAGTTATCCCTAGGGATAACTTTTATAGCCCCTCCATAGGTGGGATAGTTATCCCCCATTTATCACTTTTTTATCCTGAATAATTTTTATCACCCGAAGTTAAACTAAACACATTTCCAAACTACCTGTTGAGTTAAAACTATGTGATAAAAGGGGGATAAATCCCCTTATCCCGTTACCAAAGAGGCCAAGTTTAGCTAGCTTTGGGGATATATATGCAATTACTACCTTTACACCGTCCAAGCAAAGCTAATTTAATTGAGAGAGGGGCATTTGTTGGGTTTTTAAAAAGGCTCTTTTTGGAAAGGAAAAAAAACAAGTGGGAAGTGCTTTTTATAGATGCGCGCTTGTGCCATTAATGTTCCCCCAGTCAACATTTAACATTTCACAAATAAGTATTTTAATAAGAGAAAATTGAAGTCCCATCTTCCATGCTCTTTTTTAAATAACAAGAAATGTAGCATAGTGATACTTAAATTTATGTAGAATTTGAAGTTTCTAGATTCTATTCCTCTACGCTCTTTAATGCACTCTTTTTGAAACTTGAATGGAAGAATACAATAAATTATTTGTCCAACCTTTACCTTGTGGGAATTAGATTCTCTACATCTCACTTAATAAGGTGGTAAACAAGTTAAAAATATGTTATTTAAGGACTTCATATTAATATTACTTAATTTAATTCATGCTAATCCAAATTCACACCGCATTAAAAAATATTTATTTATTTTTCTAAAAAAAAGAGATTAGATGGGGGGTAGAGAGTGATTAACGGAGTGGCGGGGGGCGTGGGTAGGGAGGTGGCAAGTATAGACACCATAATTTTAAGTAATTTTATGTTATACTATAATGTCCCAAATTGATCTTTTCATTTAATCTTTTGAGTATTTTTTATCTATTTTTCTCAATTTTATTGTATTTTTAGGCATTTTTCAAATGTGCTGTGGAGGAATAAGCAGAAATTTAAATACGTGTCAGCTTCAGGACACGTTTCTCTAGATATCTACGACTGATTAGGTCGATGCAATTCAAGTTTCCTTAATCAATTTCAGCAATTTTCTTTTGGTTTTTAGAAATAATTTTATTACCAAAATTGATCTGCGTCTGCCCAAGTCGACACGATTTTGACTTTGCATTTTGATGTGACTGACTTCTCGAAAATAATTAATTATTTTGAAGGGCGTCGGGTCAACTGGATGCATTTTGAGCCTTCCACTTTTAGATTTTTGGCAAGCGTCCGAATCGATTTTGGAAATTCAGAATCCACTTCAAGTTAATTAGTTGCGATTTAAAATCTTTCTATTTTAAGCGTCTTAGTCGAAATTTGGAAATTCTGTAAATACATCTACTTGTCTGGACATGTTTTTAAATCATGTCCATTGGAGATGACACAATTTAGTTGTTTTACTCCTCCTTGGAATTTAAACTCGAGACTCCTATAAATACCTCCTATGTCTTCGTTTTTAAATGATGCCCAACCTTTGGGTGCAGTACGTAAGAGTCTAAGCTCTTCCTTTGAGATCTCCTTTGCGGAGGGGAGGTGTCACCACATCACTGCCTCATCGCTAGAGCTTAGTTGGAGCACGAGGAGGGGTTCTTCAACATTCTTCAATGCCAGCTTCTCCCTCTCAGCGCCATCCTCTCTCTTTGCTCTCTTTATTTGTTCTTTTGTTTATCTCTAGTTGCATACATCATCCCTTTTTATTTACCTCTTGTTTTCATTAATCACACATCCATCATTCACACACACACCGCTTACACTTAAGGGTTTAAAAACCACCACAAGGTGTGTTCATGCATATGTTCTTTATTTTCTTTTCTTTTAGAATTGACACTATATGCCACTTGGTCTCTAATCCACTTTTATTTTCTTGTTGTTTTCTTTCTTGCAGGGTAACCAAATCGAAACCTGCTTCATCGGCTGGCCGAGAGAAGAAGTAAGAGTCAACAAACAAATCCTACTCTTTAAGTAAAGGTAAGCGATCACTTCTTTTCTTCTCCTTAAAATCCATGTGTTTTTGGTGATTACAGTCGTTTCTAGTGCATACACACACTCATTTTCTCTATTGGATCGGTGGCGGTAGTACTTTTCACTTAGAAGTGGGGAGGGGGGGGGGGGGTTGAATATGTGTTTTTTTTTTGCGGAAGCTAACTTTTAAAATAAGAAGCACTAAAAGACGTTAAATGTGTTGTCTTTTATCTTGGTTCGGATCTTCTCTCCAATAGAAGTCCTATGTCCAGTCTCCAAACCAATCATTTAGGATTTCACTATCTTTGTCAAAGATACAACACCTAGTTTCTGTAATAACCCCGAGAACCCGACCCTCGGCCCAAGCCGAGGACCCGATTTTCGCGGTCACCGCCCACGGATTCGGGGACCCGGAAGGGCTATAACACAAGTTTAACAGAATATGTAAGGGAAATAAACGTCAACTACTGAACTAGGAGCACACACGCGGAAGCAGAAAGAAGAGCGAGACCGCAGCATATCGCTCTAGGTATAGTCTCAACACACACACAACTAGCACAAGTAAAAAGAGGGAGGACAGAGCCCTTAGGGGCATACCCGAGGGTGAAGTACAACTGAAGGGGGAAACCCAATGCTAGCTATGAGGATGACGACTATCGCCCCGCCTCCTCCGCCCGACGTGCACCCGGCCGCTGCTGAGAAGTCTCACCTGGAAAAGGAAGGATGAGCTTCACAACAGAAGCTCAGTAAGGACTACCATATCCTACTAGCTCTAACAGGCGGGAAAGCGCTGAAAGCAAAGCCAACTAACTAGCAATGGCACGGAAGGACACCACAGTCGGAAACTCTGTACGACCTGCACGTCGTGACCACCACACGACTGGTAACACAAACAGAGGAACTCTGCCTGGACAAGAGACACTAGCTACGGAAATTGCTACCACTAGTCAACCGGTCAAGAGCATCCACTGACGTCTTACCCTCGACCCAGGTCCAAACCTCCACGTCTCGTTAGAGTGGGGGCAGGAACACAAAGTAACACAATAGTAATCGTCGTAGTCTGGCCGACTATGGTCCCACGCTTGGCCTCCCTAGGTGGTTCAGGGGCCACAAAGAGCGAGGCAGTGAGAAGAAGGACTGACTGGCCTGCGCCGGGAAGACTCCAAAATGTCCTTGGCGTCCTAGACCAACCAAGAGAGCTTTGCAAATGACTCAACGCTGCTGTCCTAACCATCATTTTCCCCTCCGCTCTAGAGTCCGTGACTCGAGCACGCCCGCCGCCCGGAGCACTCCCTGAACAGGCGCACGGGGACGGGGGTCCTAGGTAATGGTAACAACCTCTCTCACGAGACAAGCCCTCAGGTGCCGAGCACAGGCGAACGACTAGTGTAGGACTGTACTAGGAAACTAGCACTGGTGCCATGGGTATAGAAAGAACCGGAAACGGCGAAGACTCCACGAGAAACGAAACTTCACAAGACTTACCTGTCTCTGATGCTGTCGCGACGCACAGGCTATCGCGACACTGTCGCGATGCCAAGGCCGATCCCGACCATGTCACGATGCCCCAAGGCATCGCGATGATGTCGCGATGGCCGTGCCGGTCGCGACTCATCGCGTCCCCTATGCCGGTCGTGATCTCAGTCGAGAGGGGTCTTGGGACAGTCCTCCCAAGGCCCACCCCAAAACTGCACAAAACACATCCACAGAGGGAGGGGAGTATGGGAAACACTATAGAAACTTCTAATCAAGGCAAACCACCCTCAAACCCCATAAAGCATGCATTACAAGGAAATCTACACTCGAGGAAACCTCACTCACCATGAGCATGGATCTCACACACCCCACGTCCCCAAAACCACAGAGAAACAAGGATCTCATGGGGAAGGGGAGCATGCTAGAATGAGAGGGAAGAGGGGTCCCTACCTCAAGGAGTAGAGCCGACCCGTTGGGGCCTTCACGTCGAGATGGCCACATCCTCCTCGCTCCTAGCACCACACAGATGCCGCCTACAAGAATGGGGCGTCACCTCCTCACCCAAAACACCCAAGAATCACCGAAGAAGCAAAGGGCTTGGAGGGGGAAGAAGAAGGGAGAAGAAGAAGAAAGAAAAGTGAGAGAGGGAAAAGGGTTGCAGGCCTCAATTTTGAACCGACGGGCCTAGAGACGCGACGGGTCGGGCCGGCACTACAACAACCTTGTCGCGACCACCCTGCAGGTCGCGACCAAGTCGTGACCACCTACCCCGACGCGACACCAAAAGTAGTCAAACCTCGAAGATCGGGAAAACCTGAACGCGACAGCCTACCAGGTCACGTCAACACTATAGGCGCCTGACACCCGACAAGGCCATTCTGACAGAAAGGACAACAGTCGGAACGGTGAGAACCGGTGTAACGTAGCGCATTTTTCGGATCCTCGTGGATCCATGCTTAGTGGTTGTGGAGGCTGGTGTGTGGCCAATGATATGCGTTACAGGTGTTTGCGCAGGTTGTGGGGCTTTGTGGGCCGGCAAGTTGGGCCCAAAGCGCTCACTGGCTCTCTGTCTGTGAACGCGATAGGGCCTGGCATCGCATTCTGAACGCGATTGTCCTGGGTGTCACGTTCAGGTTACCGACGCTTGAGGGCCTTCGTCTGCATGTCCGCCGCGTGTCGCGCGCTGGGCAGACTTGCTGATGTCGGCAGTGGGAAGGCGACAACCACATACGTCGTGTTCTTGTCGCGACGGGAGGGTGCGTCGCATTCCCATCTCCGAAGTGTTTTTAGGTAGGTCAGCCAAACAGAGCTCCAGCAAGCTCTGTTCGGCCAGGAGGAGGAGATTTCGTGGGTTTCTTGGGCGATTTGACGATTTGAGGTAGTATGTGGCGTGTTCTCGCCGCGAGGACGTTGCACGGAGCGGGGAAACGTCGGGTGGTCATCGTTCTTTGCGTTCTTCGTGAAGGTAGGGGGTGAAATGTTGCGGAAAACACTGCTATCAGAAATCTAGAAGGGGGGGGTTGAATAGATTTCTACAAATTTTAAAATTCACTTAAAGTGAAACTTCGAGAAACTTGATTGATTGTGAAATCTGAGTGTTAATGGAAATTCTAAACAAATCAGGCAAGCTAGATGATAAGATTTAGATGAACCTATCAAGCATCTAGCGCAAGAGATAAGAAAACCACAATGACACAAAGATTTAGGGTGGTTCGGATTACACAACAGTGTATCCTACATCCACCATCCACACACACACACAATTGGCTTATCTTGCCAGTTCAAAAAAGACACAAAGAACCACACACACTCTGAGATTTCGAAATCTCAGATTCAACCACACACAAGTGAAATTGGGCACAAGGATTGCACCACTTTCACAAAAACACACATGTAGAATGAGATTGAAATGAGAAACTAGTCGGAGCAATTGAATTCCAAATTGAAGAGGACTGGTTCGAAGATCCCTGTTTCTGCTCCAAGAATGGGGATCAGCTTCTCTGCTTCAGCTCCAGGAAGAAGACTCAGATGGATCGAAATTTTCCTCCAATTGGATCGTCCAAGGTATGCATACCTTGGGTTCCTTCAGATCTGGGAGCAATTCGCCAGGTTGAAGCCTTCTTCAGAAAATGGATCGGAGTTTTCTGGAGTCTTTTAGAACAGAAGTATATGGCTCGACTTCTTCTTAAGGCCAATGGATAAGGGGTATTTATAGCCCATGGGTCCACAAAATATCTTGGGATATGTGGGCATAGAAGTTCCCGCCCAAAAAGGCCTTTCCCAAAAGCTTCCACGTGTCCCTGTTAATCAAATCAAAAAGAAGAAGAAAAATTAGACAGACTGTGTCGACACACCTTACCTATGTGTCGACACCCTGTCCCAGTTATCACAAAAACTGTCCCCTGGAATCTTGAACTAGTGTCGACACACAACTAGGTTGTGTCGACACCACTGGGTAATTACAGATGACTTGATCTGGGACAATGCACTAGTGTCGACACACAGTTGAGTTGTGTCGACACCACTGAGTAATTTCTGAGCTGTAAATGAGAAGGAAACTAAAGGAAACATTGTGAGATAAAAATGTAAGCATGATAAGCATGGTTTCAAAGTATTAATGAATCACATTTGGCTATCATCAAAATCAGAGATCCAACAATCTCCCCCTTTTTGATGATGGCAACTGTGATTCATTAAGTGACTTTAACTTTTTCACAGATATGACCAATTTCAAAGAAAGTCATAGACATGATAAGTACACCCACAATTTCCATTAACATCATCCAAACATTTTCATTTCTTGGCAAACAACCATATCATTCACTTGTGACAACTCAGCCATACAAACATTCAGCAATTCAAGAAATATGCTTGCAAGAAATGTATTTCCCAGAGATGCATGCCTAAAAAGTGAATCAACCTAAAAAGTTAATCAACATGATCCTTCTCCCCCTTTGACATCATCCAAAAGGATATCAAGCAGAAGTGGTAGGGTATGATGATCAAATCTGAAATCAATTATTTAGGGATTTTTAATATGATAAAGAAAGCATATCCTTTTTTCAACATTATCCCATTTAGTAATGAGTGGGCTGAAGGATATCTGACAAGAAATTAATCACCAAGAAATTCTGAGGAATTAAAGTGATTGCTTAAGTGATATAAACTATTCTATACAGTCAGTGTCAACCTTTTCCACTTTTCGTACCATAAGTGAGCTGATTGCTTTAGGATTTAGACAACACATATAGAGATTGAACACTTTTATAAGAATCAATGCAGGGTTAAGCTGTTCATTTTCTTTGAATTTTTTTTTATTTGTCACTTTGAAGTAATGAGCAGTCAAATATAGTAAATCTTTTTTGAAGAGTTGCGGAATTCCCTAAATGGTAATCTAGAAGGGGGGTTGAATAGATTACGGACAATTTAAAAGCTTAACGCCCTCTTTTTGCAATAGCACAGACAATTGAAGTGTTGGCAATGATCAGACTATGTGTGGGTGTGTGTGAGTGATTAACAGATGAATAAGCAAGTACTCAAACATGTATAAATGTGTCGTGCCTACCAAACATCTAACGCAAATTCGTGCAAACCACGAGACATGTAGATTTTACGTGGTTCTGAGTACACAACTCGTGTATCCTACATCCACGGGCCACACACACACACAGAATCACCTGCTTATGAGCTAGTTCACGAACTACAACTCACACACATGTTTATCTGATGTGAACCCACGATCAGATCAACACACACACGTGTATCAAGCACAACAACCGCTTGAAACACCACACACACACACACAAGTATGGAATAGAAAGAACAGGGAAGGGTTTGAGAGTTGAAGAAACAAATCCAATAAGCAAACTCTTCCTCTGAACGTCCTCCTGGAGTCCAAGCTTCGACTTTGAGATCAGATGTTGATGTAGATGCTTGAATCCAAGACGTTCGCACTTCACCTTCCGCTGCAAAAGACTTTCGTTCTTGGTTCTGGGCGGTAGGTTGAAGCAGAGCAACAGAACAAAGGTTTTCTGGAGAGCTCTTTAGGGTTCTTTGAAGGAGGCTGCTTGTGTACGTGATTGTCTTCAAAAAGATGCTTAAATAGAGGTGTTTACATATGGGAGTCGTTGTATGTGAAACACCATCTATGTCAACTTGAAGACTTTCCGTATTTGAAGATTCTCTCCGTCTGTCGACAGCACTGGGTGCTCCTGTCGACAGGCGCAAGCAAGCAGAAGACTCAGGCCCTGGAAGGCAGTTGCTGTCGACAGGCGACTGGGTGCTGTCGACAGGCACAGGCAGATAGAAGACTAGGGGGTTTTGGGAGCCTCTTCCTGTCGACAGGTAGTTGGGGTGCTGTCGACAGGCACATCTGTATAGAAGATTGGCCTTCTGGCTTGTGTGTAGCTGTCGACAAGGATCTTTCCTGCTGTCGACAGGTACTTGCTTTTAATGTATATCTTCATCATTTGAACCTTGTTCTTTGTACATGTCTTGCTTGACATCTCATCTAAAGTAATGAACATAGTTAGTGAGACATAGTGACATATAAATATGCTCAAATGAAGTGTTTGTTCTATTCGCATTCATAAACCATTTTCACCATGTTTTCATCATAAATTTTGTCCATGAAATGACTATCATAAAAAAACACACTTGTGACTTGTTAGATTAGCATGCACAATAAATGATCATGAATAATGAGAACCCAACATTCTCCCCCTTTTTGATGATGACAAAATTTGAAATTTAGCCACATTGAATTCTCAAGTTGTTCTCCCCCTTTTGACAACATCAAAAGAAAACAGTCACTGGCACAGTCAATGTCACAGGAAGAGAAAATGTGCATTCATTAGAAGATATTCAGTACATTGTAGCACATTGGACAAAAGAAACATGACAAAAAAGTCTCTGAAAACAAGATACATCAAGTAGACTTGGACATGACATGGGACACCTAGACTCTTTAATCATCATGAGGTCCCGGTGGTGTTGGGGCCGGAGGAATCTGTGGAGCAGGAGTGGAGAGTCTGTTGAGTCGGTGATTGATCCGAACTTGGTTATCGGCCAATGCTTCCAAGCTTGTATCACTTTGTCCAAGCGTGCATTGATATTTGCAAATCTAGTGGTCATATGCAATTGCAACTGAGCTAGGAGATCGCAGATAGAGGGCTCAGTGGCAATGTCATCCATAGGTTGACTTGCATCATCTCCCAGAGCATCTAGTGGCTCAGAGTGGGAGTCTTCTTCTTCGGCTTCATTTTCATCGACTTCTTCATCAGCTGCATCAGCTTCTTCATCATCCACAGGGACAGCTTGTCCCTTTCCCTTGAGATCCCTAGTTACGACGCCATCCACGAACTTGTAGCCCATCCGCTGTGCAGCAGTCAGATCATAGGAGCTACGGGCCGGTAAGACAGTCATCTCCCCTTCTGGAATTATGATGCCAAGGAACAAGAAGAGGGAGGTGAGCTGACATGCGTAAGGCATGGACCTCTTTGCGTTACCAAGGCATATCCGTAGGACGGAACACATGAGTTGAGGGAGATTAATGAGTTCACAGCGCAAAAACTTATGGAGGAGGGACTTGTGAACTGAGGTGACGAGTTCCCTACTTCCATCTTTTGGGACAATAAGGGTGGTGAAAATGTGGTGGATGAGACGGTGAAGTGGAGGGAAAGAATTTGCATTCAGTGGCTTACGATCCGTGGGGTCGTAAGGCTGTGAAGTAATGAGGGTATAGTACTCCTCGGGGGTAGGGTGATGTGCGAAGATGTCAACCCCGGTGTTTGGGATTTGCAAGGATACTGAAAGTAGATTAGGGGAAATGCGAAAGGAGTTCCCTTTGACTCTGGTATAAAGATCACCTGTGGTAGTCTCCCGGAGATTGTGGTAAAACTCCGTGACGGCAGAGGAGGAGTATGTTTTGTGGCTATAGCAAAAAGGTGACCAACCTTGTGTGTCAAAGAGAGGCAGAAGACCTGGAAAGAGATCCTGCAGGGAGATGAAGTCAACGTAGCGAGGCTGCATGACCTTTGTGTAGGTGGCATGAGTGACTTTGAACTGGAGATTAGGAGGGATGAGCAGCTCTGGCAGACGGTCCTCCCGGTGCTTTGTGCGACGTTCGGTGGATGCCCTGGAGCCCTGTCCGGCGTGAGGAGACCGAGGACGGCGACGGGAGACCATCTTCCTTGCCTGTGGAGCCATTGGGAGATGTAGCTCGTAGGAGATGGGCGGAGGAAGAAGAGACACGGGACAGAGAGAATCCGCAAGGGAGGCGGGATCTCTTCCTGCGCCCTGGAGAGGGAGGGTTTTGGGTGGAAGGAGGAAAGGGTTTATGGAAGGAGGTAGAAGGGGAAAGG
The DNA here is from genome assembly GCA_014218235.1 of Colocasia esculenta. NCBI lineage: Eukaryota > Viridiplantae > Streptophyta > Magnoliopsida > Alismatales > Araceae > Colocasia > Colocasia esculenta. The sequence continues at coordinate 119,324,595 of CM024758.1, read as the reverse complement.
GGTGTGGGAGCCTTTTTAAAGAGTTGAGAAAGAATTTTAAAGGTTGGCCCCACAAAAACCCGGTTTAAACCCTTGCCCTTTGGGCTTCCCGTTTGGGTTCTGGCCGCGTGCTGTCGACAGGGCCCTTGGTGCCTGTCGACATGCGCATTCAGAAAATGGCCAATTATGTGTTTTTGGTGATTTTGTGAACTGAAGGTCTGAGCAATGTCTTCTAGGTGTTTGATGAAGGTGTATAAGAGGTGAATCATGTATGTTAACCTACCATATGCAAGGATATAATAAACCATATCATTTTCCTCAATGGTTTTAACATAATACCCAAGGAATTTATGGTTAAAGCATTAAGAAAACACTCACTTAAATAAAGAAGAATGCACACTCACCCTCGTTGTATAAATGCAATGTAAGACAACACAAGCCCCATTTTGTTGATAGGCAAATGATGCATGAAATGATATCTATATGTCAAGACAATCACAAGACCAATGACTTTGGAAATTATGACTCAGTGGAGCTTCACACTATATTTTTTTTGTTTTTGAGTAATTTAGAAGAACAGTGGGAGGAAATGGTACTTAAGAAGACGTCACACCTTTTGACGTGAGGATAAACGTTACAAGTGCCCATACCCCCAGTTACTCAGTGGAAGTTTCTATCATACCGTTGTACAGAGATGATGAGTTAGCCTTTTGACGCGAGGGCAGACATTTGTGATGCCCATCACCCCGGTTACTCAGCATAACCCAACATTGCTCTATATTCAAGTGGGTGATATGATAAGCCTTTTAATTTATATTATTTTATTTTGTTCTTCTTGTGAAAGATTTTTCAGAAATAGGTAGCTGTTCTCCAAGTATTGTTGTAAAAACCAATATCAAGTGGGTGATATGATTACCTATCAATATTAGACATGCACTTTCATGACCAAAAGGCTTATCAGGGAAATGAGACTATGTTTGCCCACAAAGAATTAATGTAGAGGAGTGAGGTGGATATCCTTGAGAGTTATGAAATGTTTCCTAAATGATAGAACCTAAATCCAACATGAATAGTATGTGAAAATCATAGTGGCATGAAGAATAGCTCAAATATCATTTGTATATAGTGTGGTCAAACATGCATTTACACCTAATAGACACCTTATATGATAAACATGAAGTTGCTCACTGAATGGGTGAAGAGATAAGCATGAAGTTCCAAGATTCAGTGTGTCTGTCGACAGAGAGAAAAGACCTGTCGACAGGAACACACAGACAGAAGTTGCAGAATTCGGGGAGGCAGAAACTGTGTGCATCTGTCGACAGCAGGTAGGGGGCCTGTCGACAGATGTACACAGCAGAAGATTGAGAGTTCTGTCTTGGCTTAGCTGTCGACAGGGCTCATGTAGCCTGTCGACAGGGACATGTTCAAAGCAGTTTTAATGGTAGAATGAAGGTCTGAAGTGATCAACATTTGTGAGGGAGTTGAGATGGACAAGAGTTGAATAATTTCCTTCACATTTGCATTCATCTAACCCTTAGTTGCTCCCCCATAATGTGTGCCATTTGATACAAAAGGACTCAAGTTCATGAAGACAATATGCACACAAAGACCAAGCAATTAAGAACACCAAGCATGTAGAAAGACAAACCATCAAGTGTTTTCAAAATGTTAAAGAGATTTTGAATAGGCAAAATTATAAAGAAACTCATTCCAAATGGAGAGTACATATCCCTTTTATGTCACATTACTATGGATACTTGGCGGAGAATATTTCTCACGCATAATGAGAGTTTCCAAACAAGCATGACTTATTCTTCCACACATCACCATTTGATATACCTCACATTTAGTGCACACAAGGGACATATGCTTAACATTTATGTTAAGTTTCATTGCAATTTGCACAACCCCAACTCTCTTCGCAATGTGGTGAATCTATCTTCAGCTAGAGGTTTGGTAAAGATATCAGCCAACTGTTTCTCTGTGGGTATGAAACTGATTTCCAATGATCTATTGGCTACCTCATCTCTCAAGAAATGATGACGAATCTCTATGTGTTTCGTCCTGGAATGTTGAATGGGATTCTTTGATAGATTGATTGCACTAGTGTTGTCACATAGGATAGGTGTGCATCCAATATCGATATTATAGTCACACAGCTGACTTTTTATCCACAATACTTGTGTTGCACAACTCCCTGCAGCAACATATTCTGCCTCTGCAGTAGAGAGTGCAACCGAGTGTTGCTTCTTGGATGCCCACGAAACCATGCAACCACCAAGCATTTGGCAATAGCCACTAGTGCTTTTCCTGTCAATTTTACAACCAGCGTAGTCTGCATCAGAATAAGAAATCAATTCAAAACTACTACCAGCTGGATACCAAAGACCCAAGTCATACGTACCTGAGAGATATCTGAAGATTCTCTTGACTGTAATTAAATGGCTTTCCTTTGGACTAGATTGGTATCTAGCACAAAGGCAAACACTGAATTGTATGTCTGGTCTACTTGCAGTAAGATAAAGGAGTGAGCCAATCATACCTCGAAATTGTTTGGCATCTACCGGTTACCTTTCTCATCACTTTCTAGCTTAATGCTTGTGCTCATTGGTGTTGAAGTGGGCTTGGCTTGTTCGAACTGAAACCTTTTGAGCAGTTCTTTTACATATTTCTCTTGGTTTATAAAGAATCCATCTTCAAGCTGCTTGACCTCTTGAGTAATTTTTGCTTACCAAATAGGTACTCAGCCTGTCGTACCACGCTCGGGGTGCCTGTTTCAAACCATAGAGAGCTTTGTGCAATACATTGTAACTTGCATGACCGAGCCTACGATGCCACAACTTAAGCTCGTCCTATTTGTTTGCAACTTTACCTGAGCCGATGATCTGGCCTTTGTTGTTACCTCCAAAGATCACTTGACCTCCGTCTTTTTCCACGAGCAAACTGAATTTAGCTTTGTCGCCCGTCATATGCCTCGAGCAGCCACTGTCCAGGAACCATTTGTTTTGATTGTGGGCTGCTAGGCATTCCTGCACATGTGGATCAGACGAGAGGTTTTGGTACCCAAATTACTTTGGGTCCCATTGTATCATTCATGCCAAATAACAAATGCTTAGGAATCCAAACTTGTTTGATTTTCATTTGATTTGGGCTATTCCAGCATTGTTTTTCAGTGTGCCCAACCTTTTTACATATGTTACATGATGGTGGTTTTTGAACAACATTCAGCTTTACCTTTGTGGGAGCATGCATTGGCATTTTTCCTTTTTGTTGCCTTGTAAATTTAGCTTTAGGAGTTTGCTGTTTGTCCTGTCTTGAGCTTGTTGCAAATTCCTTAGATTGCCCAGAAACAAACTTTACCATTTTAGATTCTTGTTTCTTTCCCTTGGAAGGATTTTTCCTATTCTTTGAAGGGATTTGTTTGCTTGAACTTGGGCTGTTATCAATGAAATTTGTCAACAGATTTTTGCCAATTTCCTTTGGCTTTACTTTTTGAAACCCGATCCCATGTCTAGCAACATAAACATTTGAACCTAAAATGGCATCCAGATTTTGCTTACTTTTGACAAAACTAGATAAATCTTTTGACTTACCTTTTAAGTCATTTTCAGCTTTTTCCAATTTCTTCTTTAGCTTTTCATGCTCACTATTAAGGCTTTTAAGAGAGTTCATTAATTCATCTCTTTCCTTTTGAACTTCTTGAAATTTAAGTTTCATGCTGTCCAATTCATCACTGTGTGTTTGTTCATCTATTTTCATCATTTCAATTACCTTATTCAAGGATTCAATTTCATCATGGTTGTTTGACTCATGAACAAGGGAATTGAATTTTTTCTTGAGTGCTTTATTTTCAGACTTAAATTCACAGTATTTTTCAAATAGAACAGTGTAAGCTTCTTCCCATTGAATAATAGAGTATGTTTCAAAAGAAGAATTTACCTCATTCGAGTCATCACTTCTCGCTATGAGACAGTGGACTTCATCATCACCAGAGGTAGCTTGACTGTTCTGATCATCATCCTCATCACTCCAAGTGGCCACCATTGCCTTGGCCTTCTTGAAGGTGAATTTGTCCTTCTTGAGCTTCTTTTTGAGCTCGGGCATTCTCTCTCTCATATGCCCTTGCTTCTTGCACTCATAACAAACATTTCAGACTTTTTGTTAGAATCAAACTTGTTAGAAAAGCCTTTCTTTTGGAAAGGTTTAGAGTTACCTATACCTCTCCTCTTGAACTTCAGAAATTTCTTGAATTGTCTAGTGAGCATAGCCATTTCATCATTGTCACTCTCACTAGACGATTCACTGACTTCACTTTCCTGAATTAATTCCTTTTTGGAAACTGAAGAAGTCCTCCTGGAAGCCTTCAAGGCAAGTGGCTTCCTAGGATTTTCTTCAGTTTCTTTCTTTTAACATTCAACTCATAAGTCATCAAGGAGCGAATTAATTCATCCACTTTCATTTTTGAGAGGTCTTTGGAATCTTCAATGACAGTGGCCTTGGTGTTCCAAGTGGATGGAAGAGACCGAAGTATCTTCCTCACCAAGTCACTCTCCGAGTATTCCTTTTGAGACCTTTCAATCCATTTATGATTATCATGAATCTAGCAAACATGTCTGAAATGGTTTCATCATTATTCATCTTGAACATTTCATATTCTGAAACCAGCATGCTTACCTTTGATTCTCTTACCTCGGACGTACCTTCATAGATGAGCTCAAGCTTGTCCCACATCTCCTTAGCTGAGGTGCATGTGGAGACTCTTGAGTACTCCTTCGGATGGACCGAACACTGCATCATATTGAGGGCGCTCCAATTGAGTGTCCCCTTTGAGATTTGGTCCTTCGTTCAGGTATCCTCGTCCTCAGGCAGTTCATATGCTCCCTTTTTGACTATTTTCCATAATTCAAAATTCTGTGCGGGGAGAAAAACTTGCATCCGATTTTTCCAATACGGATAGTCAGTGCATCAAAGAAGGGTGGCCGGGTCACTGAGTGTCCCTCAGCCATGTACCCCTTGTTAGACTCCATTTGATCGAGAATCTCCTGATCGTAAGATCAAATAGATAAAGCAGTAAATCGGAGAAACTCAGCTCTGATACCAATTGAAGAGTTGCGGAATTCCCTAAATGGTAATCTAGAAGGGGGTTGAATAGATTACGGACAATTTAAAAGCTTAACGCCCTCTTTTTGCAATAGCACAGACAATTGAAGTGTTGGCAATGATCGGACTATGTGTGGGTGTGTGTGAGTGATTAACAGATGAATAAGCAAGTACTCAAACGTGTATAAATGTGTCGTGCCTACCAAACATCTAACGCAAATTCGTGCAAACCACGAGACACGTAGATTTTACATGGTTCGGAGTACACAACTCGTGTATCCTACATCCACGGGCCACACACACACACAGAATCACCTGCTTATGAGCTAGTTCACGAACTACAACTCACACACGTGTTTATCTGATGTGAACCCACGATCAGATCAACACACACACATGTGTATCAAGCACAACAACAACCGCTTGAACACCACCACACACACACAAGTATGGAATAGAAAGAACAGGGAAGGGTTGAGAGTTGAAGAAACAAATCCAATAAGCAAACTCTTCCTCTGAACGTCCTCCTGGAGTCCAAGCTTCGACTTTGAGATCAGATGTTGATTGTAGATGCTTGAATCCAAGACGTTCGCACTTCACCTTCCGCTGCAAAAGACTTTCGTTCTTGGTTCTGGGCGGTAGGTTGAACAGAGCAGCAGAACAAGATTTTCTGGAGAGCTCTTTAGGGTTCTTTGAAGGAGGCTGCTTGTGTACGTGATTGTCTTCAAAAGATGCTTAAATAGAGGTGTTTACATATGGAGAGTCGTTGTATGTGGAAACACCATCTATGTCAACTTGAAGACTTTCCGTATTTGAAGATTCTCTCCGTCTGTCGACAGCACTGGGTGCTCCTGTCGACAGGCGCAAGCAAGCAGAAGACTCAGGCCCTGGAAGGCAGTTGCTGTCGACAGGCGACTGGGTGCTGTCGACAGGCACAGGCAGACAGAAGACTAGGGGGTTCTGGGAGCCTCTTCCTGTCGACAGGTAGCTGGGGTGCTGTCGACAGGCACATCTGTATTGAAGATTGGCCTTCTGGCTTGTGTGTAGCTGTCGACAGGGATCTTTCCTGCTGTCGACAGGTACTTGCTTTTAATGTATATCTTCATCATTTGAACCTTGTTCTTTGTACATGTCTTGCTTGACATCTCACCTAAAGTAATGAACATAGTTAGTGAGACATAGTGACATTAAATATGCTCAAATGAAGTGTTTGTTCTATTCGCATTCATAAACCATTTTCACCATGTTTTCATCATAAATTTTGTCCATGAAATGACTAGCATCAAAAACACACTTGTGACTTGTTAGATTAGCATGCACAATAAAGATCATGAATAATGAGAACCCAACATTTTTCACTCAAGTAAACATGTGTTTACACACCAGAATCCCTGATTACTAGAGATTTACTAATTATCCTGCCTCAAGGGGTGAATGAAAACCTTTTTACATGGAAATATACGTTTATTAGATGCCAATATTTCCAGTTACTCAGTTAACATTGGATATATAATATATATATATATATATATTATTAAATTTACCCCTTAGAACAGAGATAACACAGCACTTCATGATACATGGCACTTCACTGTTTGTGAAGGAGTGCAGTTTCTCAGTGTTATGCCATTGCTCTGTAAAACCTCTTTTTTTTTAATGAACATTGAGATTTTGACACAGCTTTGCCCTTTCATCAGTCTTGAAGTAAGTGTTTAAAATCAATACATGATGAGTAAAAATCCATGAAAGAAATCAAATTACTTGAGGAATTCAAAGTAAAAAGGAGTATTAACAGAAAGAACTGTTATAGAATTTAAGAAATCATCTCTTATGTTCTTCAGAATATTGAATGAACATTTCATGTAAAGATTCATCAGCACACTGAATTAACTCTGGTTTAATGATAGAGAATGGTACTAAATTCTTTAGCTCCCCTGAGTTATTGATCTCATCTAATTGTCATCATAAGCATGTATGATTCTTAAGCAACAAGCTCCCCCTCAATTTATGAATTAACTCGCCATTCAACATTCAGATTTTGGCAGACAAATCATCAGAACACAAACATGATCATTCACATTACAAAAGAAAGAACAGAATGATTCTTACACATTTTAGATCATGGGTACTAGGTGAAGGAATTTCCTCAACACATAATGATAGCTTTCAAACAAGCATAACTTGTTCTTCTACTAATCACTATTTGATATACCTCATAATCTTAGCATAACAAATCACAGGGTTCTTATCAAATTTTATTTTATTCCAAGTTCTCTTCTTAAGGAAGTGAATCTATCTTCAGCCAAAGGTTTTGTGAAAATATCTGCAATTGTTTTTCAGTAGGGATGAATTCTAATTCAATGTTTTTATTTACAACTTCATCTCTTAGGAAATGATGCCTGATTTCAATATGCTTTGTTCTAGAGTGTTGAATTGGATTTTTGGAAAGATTGATTGCACTAGTATTGTCACACATGATAGATGAACATCCAATATCAATGTTGTAGTCAAGCAATTGACTTTTAATCCACAACACTTGAGTTGCACAACTTCCTGCAGCAACATATTCTGCTTCTGCAGTAGATAGTGCAACTGAGTGTTGCTTCTTGGATGCCCATGTTATCATGCAATTTCCAAGGAATTGACATATCCACTAGTACTCTTCCTGTCAAGTTACATCCAGCATAATCAGCATCAGAATATGAAATTAAATTAGCATGACATCCAATCGGAAACCATAGACCCAAATCACAAGTTCCACAGAGATATCTAAAAATCCTCTTAACTGCAAGCAAATGACTCTCTTTGGACTAGACTGAAATCTAGCACAAAGACACACACTGAATTGAATATCTGGTCTACTTGCAGTAAGATACAAAAGAGATCCAATCATACCTCTGTATTGCTTTGCATCAACCAGTTTACCTTTTTCATCTTTTTCCAATTTGATGCTTGTACTCATGAGAGTAGTGCTGGTTTAGCTTGTTCAAAGTGATATTTCTGAGCAACTCTTTGACATATTTGGCTTGATTAATAAAGAATCCATCCTGATGTTGTTTGATCTGCAAGCCAAGAAAGAATTGTAATTCTCCCATTAGGCTCATTTCAAATTCACTGTGCATTAGATTAGAAAATTCTTCACACAGTGAAGGGTTAGTGGATCCAAAAATGATATCATCTACATACACTTAAACTATAATGATATGATTATGAATTGATCTTGTGAAAAGAGTTTGATCCACCTTACCTCTGGAGTAATTCTTACTAACCAGAAAATTGCTCAATCTATCATACCATGCTCTCGGAGCCTGTTTTAAACCATAAAGAGCTTTATGCAATTTGTAACATGGTTAAGTTTATCAAGATCTTCAAATCCAGGAGGTTGAGCAACAAAAACTTCTTCTTTAATATAACCATTTAAAAAGCAGTTTTCACATCCATTTGAAACAATTTGAAGTTTTTGGAACATGCATAGGCCAAGAGAATTCTTACTGCTTCTAATCTAGCTACTGGTGCAAATGATTCCTCAAAATCAATTCCAAATTCTTGGTTATATCCTTTGCAACAATCTAGCTTTATTTCTGACAACTTTTCCTTCCTCATTCAATTTATTCCTAAACACCCATCTAGTTCCAATTATTGAGTTTTCAGAATTTTTAGGAACTAGACTCCAAACTTTATTTCTTTTGAATGGGTTCAGTTCATCATGCATGGCTTCTATCAAGAATCATCTTTTAGTGCTTCTTCAATGTTTTTGGGTTCTATTTGAGAATAAAAGCCATATGATCTTGTTCAATGATATTTCTAAAATGAGATCTTGTATGAACTCTGTCATGAACATTTCCAACAACATTCTCAAGAGGATGGTCTTTAGAGTATTTGAAGTTACCTCCTGTTGCTGTGCTTACCTGCTCTGGTGTCGACTCAGTGTCCAGTGGTGTCGACACACTTTCAGGTTCAACAACTTCTTCATTTTCCACAATTGATCTTTTTCTCATAAGAATGTCAACATCTTCTTCTTGATTCCTGAACAAGGTAATGTTAGTAGATTTTTCAATATTCTCATCAAAGATGACATGAGGAGTTTCTTCTACAATTTTTGATTCATTGTTAAAAACTCTATATGACCTTGAATTTTCAGAATATCCAAGAAGGATGCCTACATCACTTTTCTTTTCAAATTTATCAAGATCATATTTGTCATTGTTGTGAATGAAAACTTTACATCCAAAGACTCTAAAATATACAATGTGAGGTTTCTTACCTTTCAGAAGTTCATAGGAAGTTTTCTTAAGGACTGGTCTTACCATTACCCTGTTGAGGATATAGCATGATGTATTGACAGCTTCTGCCCAGAATTTTTTTGGAAGCTTACTTTCAATCAACAAGGTTCTTGCCATTTCAACTAGAGTCCTATTCTTCCTTTCCACTACTTCGTTCTGTTCAGGAGTCCTTGGAGAAGCAAATTTATTCTCAATTCCTTATTCTTGCAAAAATAAAAAATGAATTATATCAAATTCTCCACCATGATCAGTAAGGATAGAATGGATTTTATTTATTTTTGCATTTTCAATTTTATCAACAAATTCTTTGAAGTTTTCTAAAGTGTCACTCTTGTGAGATAGAAAGTACACCCATGTGAATCTAGAAAAATCATCCACAATCACAAATCCAAATCTATGTCCACTAAGACTAAGTGTCCTAGTTGGACCAAATAAGTCCATATGCAACAATTCAAAAGGTTTGGATGTGATTAAGGATGCAATTGATTTGAAAGATTTCCTAGTTTGTTTGCCTTGGGCACATGAAGCACATATCATTGCATTTTTTCTTTTTCTTCATTTTTGGCAGACCATTCACAAGAGAATTTCTTAACAACTTATTCAGAACATTTTCACTAGCATGACCTAATCTTCTATGCCACAGTTGAAATAGATCATGCTGATTGGCAACAAGACACAAATTTTCAGGTTGATGACTATCCAAATCGACCAAGTAAACATTGTTTATTCTTTGCCAAGAAATTTTATTTTTCCATTATCTTTTTCAACAATTTCACATGATTCAGAATTGAAAATTACTTTAAGGCCTTTGTCACATAGTTGACTTATGCTCAAGAGATTATGATCAAGACCTTCAACTAGTAAAACATTCTCAATAGAGCTTGAAAGAGTCTTACCAATTTTTCCTGTTCCAATGATTTTACCTGTGTTCTTACCTCCAAAAATTACTTGTCCACCATCTATTTCAGTTAATGTAGAAAATTTTCCTTATCTCCAGTCATATGTCTTGAACACCCACTATCAAGGTACCACTTATCCTTCTTGTGGGCTGTAAGACATTCCTGCAAAACAGATTTAGAAAAACAATTTTGGTACCCAAATTGCTTTGGGTCCCATTAGTGTTTCAGCTCAACAACAATATGTTTTGGAATCCAGATTTGTTTTATTTTTTTTCAAATTTATTCTTGATCTGCATTTTTCATCAGTATGACCAGATTTCTTGCATATTGTGCACATCATAACTCTTTGTGGTATGAAATTATTATTCCTCTTGGTATGAAAATTATATCCAACTGAGAAACTTTTGTTGTTTTTGGACACAAATCTGATCCATCATTTGATTTCCATTTTTGTTGATTTTTGCTTTGAACTCTTTCTTGTCTTACTTGGTTTTGTCGTTGGATTTTAGATTTGTTTGCGGTCTTCCTTTGATGTTCTCTTCAAAGTTGCTATAAGAGGTACTACCTTGAACAAATGAAGTTATCAAGTTTGTCCAATTTTTTCTTTGTTTTCAGGCTAATAACTAGACCATGTTTGATGTTGTTCTTTTGAATTCCTAAGATAGCATCTAGGTTTTGCTTGCCTTTGACAAGTTTTAACAAGGTCTCTTTCTTGTCATTCAGTTCTTCTTTAATAGTTTTCAGTTCCTCTTGTATCACCTCTCTTTCATCTATGAGTTTTTCATTTTCATTCATCAAAATCTATTTTCTTTTTCAATTGATTGACATCTCTCTTGATCTCATCAATTTGTTTATCCATACATTCTTTCTCCTTTTAGATTATTGATTTCATCAGTCAATACTTGGAATTGCTTAGATTCTTCAGGAGTTTGCACCATGCTGTTTATTTTTCTTTTCAATGCCTTATTTTCATGTTTTAATTCACACAGTTTTTCAAATAACACAACATAGGTTTCTTCCCAATCATCGTTGTAAATCCTCAAAGGAAGGACTTACCTCAGTATCTTCTTCATGCCTTGCCATAAGACATGTCACCTCTCCTCATCTGAACTACCTTCTTCTTGGTCTTCTTCATCCTTATCACTCCATGTAGCTAGCATTGCTCTTGTCTTCTTGAATATCTGTTTTCAGCTTCTTCTTTAAATCAGGACACTCTCCTCTCATGTGTCCTGGTTTCCTGCATTCATAACAAATAATGTCATTCATTTTAGTAGTTTCCAATTTTTTATTGAAATCATTTTTCCTTGAAACATCCTTTCTGATGAAGGCTTGATCTTACCTTTTCCTTTCTTTCTCAAAAACTTTTTGAAATGCCTTGTCAATAAGGCAAGTTCTTCATCATTCTCTTCATCAGACGAATCCTCATTTTCATCAGATTGATCAACAACAATTTTTAAGCTAGATGAAGCTTTTAGAGCAATAGGTTTCTTAGATGTGTTTAAAGATGCATTTCTTTTCAAGTTGATTTCATATGTCATTAGAGAACCTATTAACTCATCCAATTGCATGGTGACAGATTTTTGGAATCCTCAATTACAGTAGCCTTCGTATGCCAGCTGGTGGAAGTGATCTAAGGACTTCCTGACGAGGTCACTATTAAATATTCCTTTCCTAGACCTCTAAGACCATTTACTAAAAGCATGAATCTAGCAAACATCTCAGAAATAGTTTCATCATTCTTCATTCTAAACATTTCATATTCTAAGACTAGAATACTTGCCTTGGTCTCCCTTACCTCAGAAGTTCCTCATAAATAAGTTGGAGTTTATCCCACATCTCCTTGGCAGTCTTACATGAGGATACTCTGGAATACTCCTTGGGATGGATGGCACATTGCATCATATTCATGGCACTCCAGCTGAGTGTGGACTTGCTGATCTAGTCCTTGGTCCATAAGCTTTCATCCTCAGGAAGTTCATCTGGTCCCTTGTCAACAATCTTCCAGAGCTCATAATTCTGTGCTCTAAGGAATACTTGCATCCTGTTTTCCAATAGGCATAATCAGATCCATCGAAAAAGGAGGTCTAGAGATTGAATGACCTTCACAATAAATCCCCTAACATTCTCCATAGCAATAAACTCTTGATCGTTAGATCAAACACTTAAAGTGTAAAGAGAACCCGCTCTGATACCAAATGAAATGTTGCGAAAAACACTGCTATCAGAAATCTAGAGGGGGGGGGGGGGGGTTGAATAGATTTCTACAAATTTTAAAATTCACTTAAAGTGAAACTTCGAGAAACTTAATTGATTGTAAAATCTGAGTGTTAATGGAAATTCTAAACAAATCAGGCAAGCTAGATGATAAGATTTAGACGAACCTATCAAACATCTAGCGCAAGAGATAAGAAAACCACAATGACACAAAGATTTAGGGTGGTTCGGATTACACAACAGTGTATCCTACATCCACCATCCACACACACACACAATTGGCTTATCTTGCCAGTTCAGAAAAGACACAAAGAACCACACACACTCTGAGATTTCGAAATCTCAGATTCAACCACACACAAGTGAAATTGGGCACAAGGATTGCACACTTTCACAAAAACACACAATGTAGAATGAGATTGAAATGAGAAACCGTCGGAGCAATTGAATTCCAAATTGAAGAGGACTGGTTCGAAGATCCCTGTTTCTGCTCCAAGAATGGGGATCAGCTTCTCTGCTTCAGCTCCAGAAGAAGACTCAGATGGATCGAAATTTTCCTCCAATTGGATCGTCCAACGTATGCAGACCTTGGGTTCCTTCAGATCTGGGAGCAATTCGCCAGGTTGAAGCCTTCTTCAGAAAATGGATCGGAGTTTTTCTGGAGTCTTTTAGAACAGAAGTATATGGCTCGACTTCTTCTTAAGGCCAAGTGGATAAGGGGTATTATAGCCCATGGGTCCACAAAATATCTTGGGATATGTGGGCATAGAAGTTTCCGCCCAAAAAGGCCTTTCCCAAAAGCTTCCACGTGTCCTGTTAATCAAATCAAAAGAAGAAGAAAAATTAGACAGACTGTGTCGACACACCTTACCTATGTGTCGACACCCTGTCCAGTTATCACAAAAACTTTCCCTACTGAGCCAGTGACTCGTGAGGCTCACCCCTTATTACTTTCAGGTGAGGGAGAGCAGGAGCTTCTCACTCGTCTTCTAGTCCGGAGCTGCGTCGCAGCGGTGTTGGGTCGACGCATCCGCAGTGTGTATTTACTTTTCTATTGTGCTCAGGGTATGCCCCAGGCCTGTGTACTTGTGTTTGACTTGTGTGAAATTTGGCTATGTAATCCATTGTAAATATGTGTGAGATGTTAAATCTTATATATATATATATATATATATATATATATATATATATATATATATATATATATATATTATGTGTGTGTGTGTGTTCCTTTGTGTTTTCACGGACTTGTGTGTGATATCCCTGGCGAGGCTTCGTTCGCGGGAGGCGGAGTCAGATAAAGCTCGTTATTAGGTTAACGGGCTGAAACGACGTGGGCTGTCACAGTTGGTATCAGTAGTGGTCCATGTAAATATGAAGGAACTGGGAGATTATATAGCTTGATTTCTACATTAGTCCACTGCTGGTAGTTGACCCTAGTTTTGTATTGATTTGTTTGTATATAGTGGTTGGAATGTGGTTTGTGCAGGAATTTGAGATGGCAGATAGGAGAGACTGAGGAGGTGTGGGAGATGATCTGGAGGAAACCATCATCAGTTGATTGAGCAGCTATGGAAAGTTTAACTCAGATAAGAACAAGGTTGGACCAGCAGGGTCCAGCACAGCCAGCAGTAGTAGGGCCTTCAGTTGTTGAGGAGGCAGGACCAGTACCAGTTGTACCACCCCCCCCACCACCAGGAGTGGAGGTACCTTTTGTGGTACCTGTGCCACCAGCACCACTAATGAGGGCAGCAGAGGAACCAACTATGCAGATAGAAAGATTTTTGAGATTGCAGCCACCTACTTATACAAGTACTTATACAGGGGGACCCAATCCAGATATAGCTGAGCATTGGATCCATGAAATAGAAAGGGTGTTTATGATTATGAGGTGTCCACCAGGAAGATAGGGTAGTTTTGGCTACCTATCAGTTACGGGGTTTTGCGCAGGAATGGTGGAGGTTGAAGATGCAAACTACCTTTGCAAGTAGAGCAGAAGATGCCATTTTATGGTCGGAGTTTCTAGAAATGTTTAATGATACGTTTTTCCCAGTACAAGTTCAGCAAGCTAAAAGGGAACAATTCCGGACTTTGCAACAAAGGAATTCTTCTATTTTAGAATATCAGATGAGATTTATGGCACTTAGTAGGTATGCACCATATGTTGTAACAATAATGCAATGATGGTTGAATATTTTATTCATGGATTGAGAATAGAGTTGCAGAATGCGGTGATACCACTTATGTGCAAGACTGTAGAAGAGGTGGCACAGAGAGCAGCTATATTAGAGAGGTCTGTTCGGACTCATCAGTCAGGGGAAACAGGTTCAGTAGTTTTCGGCTACTGCAGCAGTCTTCGGGATTAGTAAAGGAAAAGCACCGGCGGGGTCATCTTCCTCAGGTTTCAGTAAGTGGGGTTCAAAATTGAAGAAAAATTTAGAGGACGAGGAGGAGGTCGCCAGCAGATGTTCCAGCAGGGGCGAGGCTATAGGCCAGAGGTGGAAGAATCACAGCAGAGTACAACAAGGCAGCCAATAATTCCACCAGGCTACTATGTTATAACTGTGACCAGCCGGGACATTTGATCCTCATTTGTCCCTATCCAAGAGAGTATGGATAGGGAAGAGGTGTACAGCAGCCGCAGCAGCAACAGTAGCCCCAGCAGCCGCCAGTAGCACGAGGTAGAGGAGCACCATACCAGCGTGGCAGAGGCTGGGTTATGGCTATCACCCGAGCAAAGACAGAGGCTTCTAATTTGATAGAAGGTATATTGCCTATTATGAATTTTCAGCAAGAGTTTTAATTGATCCAGGTGCTTCACATTCTTTTATTTCTGAGGAATTTTGGATAATATGGTGCCCCATTAGAAGAAAAGTGTGTGAATTAGTGGTAGAAGTTCCTTCAGGTGAGTTTATGCTCACTTCTTGTTAATCGATGAGGTTCCTATTGAGATTCAAGGAATCCGTTGCCTGCTAGATTATATGCTTTGCAGTTAAGAGATTATTATATCATTTTGAGTATGGATTGGATGGAAGCCTATGGAGCAATGGTTGATTGCAAAAAGAAGAGGGTCAGGTTTTGTCACCCTAATGGAGCAGTATTTGAGTTTCAAGATATGCCGTTCTACACTTCCAAGTTTATAATTTCAGCATTTAGAGCTAGAAAGTTGTTGAATGAGGGTTGTGTAGCTTATAGCTTCAGTGAGTTTGGTTGATCTGGTATCTAAGTCAGTAGAAGCAGTTCCAGTGGTCAGGGAATTTGCAGATGTATTTCCAGATGATTTACCAGGTTTGCTCCACACAAGGAAGTGGATTTTACAAGGGAATTGCAGCCAAGATCTATGCAAATTTCTAAGCACCGTACAGGATGGCACTAGCAGAGCTCAAGGAATTGAAGAAACGGTTGCAAGAATTGCTAGAAAAAGGTTTCATCAGGCCGAGTCATTCACCATGGGGAGCTCTTGTGTTATTTGTAAGAAAGAAAGATGGAAGTTTCAGAATGTTTATTGACTATCGGAAGCTGAATGTGTGCCCAGCTAGCTAGCCAGAGGGGGGGGGGGGGGGGTGAATGGTTATTAAAATTTGATCTTTGATTAATACCTGTTCACTAAAAGGATTACACAACAACTTAAACGAAGGTTAGAGTTAGAAGAAAAAGAGACAGCAAACACACAAAACACAACCACAAGACACAAGGATTTTATCCTGGTTCGGAACTCCTCTCTACAGGAGACCTACGTCCACCTGAGCAATACCTCAGGATTTCACTATCAAGGGTACTATCCCCCTCACGGATCCTTACACCCAGCCTCAACTGGTCTTCCTTCAACTGAAGGGAAAACAACCACCCTGGATACCACCAGGTCTTCCTTCACCCAGAAGGGAACACAACTAATAAAAAGAAGTATAAGAACAGGCTTCATGAACTAGCTCAAAAGCTATAATCTGAAGCAAACAAGCCTCGAGAGAGAAGGAATTTTAACACTGGTTTCTCCAAAGACTACACTGGCTCTCACAGGAATTTCTTCTTGAACACTGAGAGCTAAAGATGGATTGGAATAGAGTGCTTCGCTCTAGTTGAATCACAGAAGACTTGAAGGATTGGCGATGCTTTCTTTTAGAATGATATGTTCAAAAAGTCTTGAGTCTTGTATTTAAGCTTCTACTTGAATTTGAACGTTAAAGATCCGTTGTCTCTCATTCTGGTGTATGTTAGACTGGTCTGCAAGGAAGCTTCTGATCTTCTGTCTTTTATCCTTTAGAAACACGCCAAAGAAATGTTTTGATATCTTGTATCTTTTGTGTCAACGTTGTACAGATAAATCTTGTCAGGTATCTGCAAGCATGTCAACAATAAATAGGAGACAGCTAGGGCTGTCGTTGATCGTTAGTCACAGTTTGGAAAGATATTGCTAGTTTTAGCAAAGCTCCTTTCTGTCAAAATAAAGATGTAGACAGAATAGCACAAGGGTGGAAGATATCGTCTGCATGCATGAGAGATACGTTCAGAGTGCATTGAATGCATAGCAGTCAAACAGACAAGATACGACTTTGACTATTCAACGTATATCAAAGAGTGTTGATATAATAATGAAATCGTTATAAGCATTTATGAAATCGTTGTGAGATACAAATCGTTGTGTTTCTGAAGAAATCGATATGAAACACTTAACAATCGTTATGAGATACAAATCGTTGTGTTTCTGAAGAAATCAATATGAAACACTTAACAAATCGTTATGAGATACAAATCGTTGTGTTTCTGAAGAAATCGATATGAAACACTTAACAAATCGTTATGAGATACAAATCGTTGTGTTTCTGAAGAAATCGATATGAAACAAATCGTTATGAGATATAAATCGTTGTGATTAGCAAGTCGTTACGGGCTCTAAAGGAATCGTTACGATAACTTATGGAGTCGTTGTGACGAGCAAGTCGTTACAGGCTCTAAAGGAATCGTTACGATAACTTATGAGTCGTTGTGACGAGCAAGTCGTTACGGGCTCTAAAGGAATCGTTACGATAACTTATGGAGTCGTTGTGACGAGCAAGTCGTTACGGGCTCTAAAGGAATCGTTATGATGACCCTATTGAAATCGATATGAACTTATAAAGGAATCGTTCTGATTATCAATAGAAGTCGATATGAAGTATGAAGAAGTCGATGCCAATGACTTGGGAAGATTATGAATGAGAGTCTTACCTGATTGTCTTGAACTTTCTTTTACTTTTGTTTCCTGTCCTCAAGACTCAAGTAATTCATTAGTAAGGTTTTGTTATCATCAAAATTAATATAAAATAAGTGAATTAATTTATATGGAGAAAGTTTGGTCATCAATCTCCCCCTTTTTGATGATGACAAATATACTAAATAGCATAAATACAGTCATGTTTTTCAGAGTTGCTTAGTCTTCTCCCCTTTTTGTCATAAGCAAAAAAAGGTCTATGAGACAAAGAAGAGAGAAAGCTTGGGATTAATTAGGGGTAAGATAATACATCGGAGACAAGAGAGAGGCATGCTATGAAATGACAGCCCATGCCTTGATCTCCATATCTTCAAAAGTCTGGCGGAAAACACCAGGAGCAACTGAGAAGAAGAACCCATGCTAGAGAGATCCTCTGAATGTAAAGCTGCCGCTGCTCTTCAGGAATTCTGCATACTGATCTTTGTCCAGTATGAATCTGAAGTAGGTGCTTTTTCCAAAGCTGGCACGATGGAGAAATCTGTCCAGGGAGTGGATAGAAATTCTTCTGATCAAGAAGATCTTTCTTTAGGGCATAGAAAGCAGTATATCTGGCTGCTCCCATGAACATAGATCTCTTGAATGGGATTTATGGAGTTGAGATCCTTGAAGGCTTCAGCTGAGAGTAGGCCTAGCTTGACGGATCACTGAACATAGATCTCATAAATTTTGTCATCACCAAAAGGGGGAGATTGTTGAACCACTCTCTATTTTTGTTCTGTATTTTGGTGATAATAAAATTTATGATGTAACTTAAATTGAATATTTTGTTTCATCTATGTCGCATCAATCTCATAGCAAATGTTGAGTCTCACATTGATGCAATATGGCGCACTAAAGGATAAAGTCGATGTCTAACTCATATACCGATTTCTGTTTAAAGTGCCAAAGTAACAAGCGCTACAACGATTTGCTAAGAAATCGATGCCATACGATTTTACTAAGTGTTCGCAACGATTTCTTCTGTAAGGCGCAACGATTTCTAAGAAATCGATGCCATAACGATTTCATAAGTGTTGCCAACGATTCTTCTGTAAGCGCGCAACGACTTGCTAAGAAATCGATGCCATAACGATTTCATAAGTGATCACATCGATTTCTTTACTGATCACAACTATTTCTTCAGAAGATCATAACGATTTGCTTGCATAACGATTTTCATAAATAATCACATCGATTTCTTTATAAATGAGCAACGACTCTTCTTATAACGATTTCTAAGTCATGCTCATAACGATTTGTTAAGAAGTGGTTCCCATAACGATTTCATAAGTCATGCTCATACGATTTCTTCAATGATCTAACGACTTGTCTTTCACATCGATTTGTTCATAAACTTGCAACGATTTTGTAAGACCCCGGATTTTTTTTTTATTCTCTTTTATATATATATTGTATGTATATGAATGGTGTGTTGGGTGTTCGGTTGTTGTGTGCTTAGTATGCGTAGTTCATTGTGCCTACTATAAGTTTTATACTTCTCTGAGCATGAGCATAACGTATATATATATATATATATAGATATATATATAATATATATATATATATATATATATATATATATATATATATGCATACGTGTATTCGCGTGGAAGTGAGCAATTAGCTAAATTAAGAAGTAATATGAATGTTCTCTTTTCTTTTCCAAGAATTAGACTTAGAATGATTGCATAATATTATGTATGTATTTTCTAAATATTGAAGAATATCCTATACTACCCATTTCATGGAATTTTGTATGAGTATGAGAATATAAGAAGTAGATAATGTGTATGTACGTTATCTTATGCGTGTGACAATTGTATACCTAATTCTACCTGCATAACACCTTGGTGTATTTGTGTATGCATGTGTATGATTAGTTGTAAACATTGTTCATTTGCATGGTTTAGTTAATGTGTACATTGTACTTCGTACATTGGATATACATAAAGAGTTCAAGCATGGTAGGTGTAATTAATAGTTTACATTGAGATTCTATACCCTCATGAATAACATGCATGTATTTTTATGATAATTAGGTGAGAATAGTCATTGGCTAAATTATGCATATAGTGCATATAAGGAATCCTATGCATATAGTACTTAAGCAATGTTAGGTAAAGTTGTGCAAGCTAATCTAATTACCGGTGCGCATGTTGTATCCATCTATTCCAAGCATAATGTACATAAGTATGCTACACCTGTGTGTGTATACTATATATATGTCAAATCAAGTGTGTGTGTGTGCAAGGACTATTTTATCGAATAGATTATTTTTAGCTAACATAATTCATATCACCTCCTAATGATTTGCGAAGCCCTCATAGTTCTCGTCATTTACTTTTCCGTGTGTTGAGTCACACCTATGAAAAACATCATGTACGCATAGGTAGATATCTACGTACATCTTATCTTAGTGTATTTATGTATGCTTGTGTATGCCTAGGTATAAATGATATTGATTGCCTGGTATAGTAATATACATGTTACACCTTATATATTGTATGTATATATATAGTGTAAGCATAGTTTCTGCATGTTTTTAAGTTCTGGCCGAAGGGCCAATTAGCGTCAATAAGTTTATATTAAATATAAATAGGGTATGTATTGCATGGTGATAGTATGGATATAATACCGTATACGTATTGCATGTATATATGCATGGTATGCATGGTTTCTGCATATTTTAGGGTTCTGGCCCGAAGGCCCCTTGGCGTCAACCCCAGGCCGTTGAGCCAGTGTCAGCGTCCAGACATGGACGCCAACACTAACTCCGGCGTCCAGCGATATGGACGCCAACCTCTCTGGCCTGCATGCGCAGCAGAGCTGCAAGCTTCTGAAGCAAGGTATGGCCACCCATTGGGGGATGTCCCCCAACGGCTCTAAGGCTGTCAAATCAGTATGGTGAGTGGGTGAGGGGCTCTCCTTAGGTCTGAACCCGAAATGGCCTTTCCCCACTCCTCACTTCACCTTGCAAGAGGAGAAATAGAGAAAGGAAAACCCTAGAGAAAGCCTGTGAGAAAAACCCCTCTTGGCACCCCCAAATCCGACCCCTTGGAGCTTGATCTGGAGATCTACTGCGACAAGAAGGAAGCTGGAGCAAAGGAGAAGGCTTCCCCATCGTCCCCTTGCTGTGGAGCTCATCCAAGAACCCGGAGGAAGGTGACCTTGGAGGCCTTTCTGCAACTTTCTTGGGACTGCCCAAGGAGGTCTTCACCGAGCCCTAAATCCCTTGGAGGAATTTTTAGAAGGCAAGTGACCTATCTATGATGTCCCCGTATGAGTCTAGGTGAGTTTTGTGATTTTTATGGATTTTTCCTCGAGTCCTAGACCCTCCTATTCACCCAAGATTCAGAGCTCGGGTCTGTGTTTCTGCACAGACCTGGTTCGACGGCAAGGTCCCTGGGCCTGTGATGAGCTTGGCGTCCATCGGCCATGCCGCTGACCCTGAGTCAGCGGCCAGAGACCGCCGCCTAGTTCTTCTGGGCAGAACAGTGAGCTGTTCTGTCCCCCTATGCATTATTTTGGTATATTTTCCGTGATGAGGATATATGGTAAGCTTATACTCTATGTATATTGTAGTTGTGGTGTGTGAATGAACGTGGAATGTGTTGGTGAATGTAGGATAATGGTATCTTTTAAACTTGTGAGCATGACATGTATATAATCTTGCAAATCCTTGTTCATGATTTGAATTAGTGTGAATGCCTTGGCTTTAGTCTAATCATGAAGGTCAGTGGGTCAGCATATGTGTTTGCAAATTCTAGTAATTTATCCATGCTTGTGTAACTTGCTAATAAATCCGATTCGGTAGAATAAAAGAAAGCGTGCAAGAATGGATGTGATGATTAATCTATAGATGTATGATTTAGGGTAAATTTGGTATTCTCAAATCATGCATATGTTAGTAGCCTCTGTTAAAACAGTAGGTTGCAAATCGCAAGATGTGTTAAACCCCATGTTAACTTAAGTTGTTAATAGCATGCTAATTAGGTGTTTTATTTTCTGTGAATTGTATTTAGCTCAGAAAAATCTGAAAATTTGGTGTATGATCTTGAACCCGAAAACAGCATGTGGTTAAAATTTCAGGTCATTTGGATCAGTAAATAAGAAGTTATGTATTTTCATGTGAAATGATAATTTACGTATGTTATCGTAATGTGGTTAGTTATTGCTAAATCCAACCTGATTAGTGCATTTACTGTGTTAAACTCCTGAAATCTGTAGTAGCATGGTTAGGAGAAAAACAAAATCACATTGTGCATGAGAAAATGAGGGAGATGTGAGTGTTGTGTGTAAAATACGTGTTAAACTTGGCATGAGTAAAGTGTAAAAGTTGTGCCTATGTGACACTGCTACCCTAGAGGCATCGGGAGCCGTATATAGAAAAGTCCCTGTAGAAGGCTCCATGTGATATAAGTTTGTCCCAAAGGCATTGGGAAAACCCCGGAGGTGGACAAGTACCACTGGATAGGGTGGAGAGGGCTTCTCCCGGTCTGCGCAGTTACCAAGATTCACCGCTGTATTGCCTAGGTGGTGAGTATGTGTATGAGTTGTGTCATGTGTTGTGTTATGAGTTGTGTTATGAGTTGTGTTGAGAGCTGTGCTAAGGAATGAGCACGAGCTATGAGATATTTGTTAGTGTCCTCTACTGGTGGTTAGGACTATGTGTCATGGCAAATTGTTTAAGCAATGAAAAATGAACAAAGTGTGAAAAATGTGAACATGGCACGTGGTAAGTGCCCATGATGCACGTGGTAAGTGCAATCGATGTGACACGTGATAAGTGAAAGTGGAAGAGTAAATGATGTGGAAATGCGTAAATTGTATAAGTGCGAACATGTGTACATGTCAAATATGAAAAATTGAACAATGTAAACGAGTAAGTGTGCAATCATGTAGGATAAATGTGTTAAATTGTGAACTTATGATATAGGTCATGAAAGTGTCAATTGCATATCCAAACAGAAACCTAAATGTATGCAAAACAATGTTTCACATGTGTAAAAATGTCTAGAATCCATGTTAGGGGTAACTAATGAGTTTGTGTGCAAAATAGCACGATGGGTTGTTCACATGATATGTTTTAAGCAACGTTGTAGCCCTCATGTGTAGATTTATAGCCATAGAATCATGTGAAATCAGCAACCTAAAACATGTATAAATGTCCATGTATTTGTTTGAAAACATGTAAGACCCATGCTAGTTGTGTTTCCTTTCATGTGTGCACAATGTTTATGTTAGTAGCTCCCATGTCTTGGTTCTTTAAAGATTAAAGTTTCATGAGTAAATTGAATAGAGAGCATGTGATAGGTAAATTTTTATTCTTAGAAATCTGAAAGCATGATCCATGTATAAAATTGTAAAACTTTCATGATAGGTTGAAACTTGAATTGACTAGCATGCCATGTGTTGCAAACTGTAAATGTGCATGTAGAAACCACTAGGACTTGTACGTGTACGTTATGAGTAGTGTTGCTTGCTGAGTCCTTGGACTCACTCCTTGCTCGGCGTCGGTACAGGTATAGTTGGTGACACAGCACCGTTGGAGGAGACGGTGGAGACGGACTCCGAGCGTGGAGACTAGCTTTGGAGTTTCTTGAGAATCGTGTATTTCATAAGTATGTAATTTGAACATTGTATTAGAGTATTATGAAAAGGATGTATAAGTGTGGACATTATGTATTAAATTTCAGCAATTAAATTATGTGAACTTTAGTTCCTTGTTGTTAATTGCAAACTTCATGTATGTTCAATGTGGATGATGAATGAATGGAGACAGTTGTCTTTTACTTCCGCTACTCTATTGTATATTGCGTGTATCTCAGCTGTTTGTATCGTTTGGGTAAATGTCCCACTGTGAGGACTCTCGCTATGCCGACGTGGGTTGGTATAACCGTACCGGTATAATGAGGGCCGTCACAGAGATTGGTATCAGAGCAACCGGTTGAGATTGCACATGAATATACCTAAGTCATCATCCCCATTGCATGCTAAGTATGTCCACATGTGTAGAAAACGCTAATAAGAAGTGAAAGATAGATAAGAAATGGTTAGAAAATATAGTAACCTAGGTTCTAATTGAGTTATTTATTTTGCAGACAATGGCTGGAAGTGGTAGACGTAGTGCTCAGTCTAGGAGGTATGAGCAAAACGCAAGTTGAAGAATTTCGTGAAAGGGCTTAAACCCTCAGTGAGAGCTAAGCTTCTGGAGCTTGATTCTCGTACCTTGGAAGAAATTCTCGGTGTGGCAACCAAGCAAGAAAGTAGAGTGGGACCTCTCCAAGAGGGGAAGGCAATTTCAAAGGAGGATATGATCAAGCCATTCCAAAGGCAAGATAAGAAGAAGGAGAAACCCTTGGAAAGTCAACAATCAACTGTGGCCTCAAGCATCGAGAAACCGGAGTGCATCCAGTGCGGGAAGCGTCATGGTGGGAGCGCATGTTGGAGAAAGGAAGGAAGATGTCTAAATGTGGAGGCAAAGATCATCGGCTTAAAGAGTGTCCGAATCTGAAGACGGAAGTTCACTCCGCGAGGTGCTCCATCGACCACGATATAGGAGCAAGAGTAGCTGATGATGACCTCGACGACGTCACCACAGGTACTCGATGCGATCTTCGAGGACGAAGATCCTTTTCTAGAGGGGGAGGGTGTAAGACCCGGTTTTTTTTTTATTCTCTTTTATATATATGTATGTATATGAATGGTGTGTTGGGTGTTCGGTTGTTGTGTGCTTAGTATGCGTAGTTCATTGTGCCTACTATAAGTTTTATACTCTTCTTGAGCATGAGCATATACGTATATATATATATATATATATAATAATATATATTATATATATATATATATATATATATATGCATACGTGTATTCGCGTGGAAGTGAGCAATTAGCTAAATTAAGAAGTAATATGAATGTTCTTTTTCTTTTCCAAGAATCTTAGTTAGACGAATGATTGAATAATATTATTATGTATTTTCTAAATATTGAAGAATATCCTATACTACCCATTTCATGGAATTTTGTATGAGAATATAAGAAGTA
>CM024758.1:119275823-119299746 GCA_014218235.1 Colocasia esculenta | reverse complement strand
GCTGAGAGCTAGAGTTCCTTTGTTCATCTTGTATAGCTCTCAGTCTGTTCTTTCTTTTGTCTAAGAAAGACTTGGTCCAGCTGTAGGACTGTGTGCAGTGTTCCTCTTCCTGTGTGAAGAGAAGGCCAGCAGGTGCTGGTGGTTTCTATCCAGCTGTGGGACTATACACAGTGTTCCCCTTGGGTTAAGGGAAGAACCTAGCTAGGGTTGGTGTTAGCAGAACCATACTTGGGTTTGTTCCAGGAGGGTGGCTTCTTGACCTGTAACAGAAGTGAGTTTCCTTCCTACTCGAAAAGGAAGAGGACCAGCGGGGAGCTGGGGGTTTGTATATCCTTGGGGGGATTGTACCCTGGTTAGTGAAATCCCAAGATTTGCTTGGGGACTGGACGTAGGTCTTCCACTTGAGAAGTACCAAACCAGGATAAAATTTATGTGTTCTTGTGTGAATGTTTAAATTTACTTCCGTATGCTACTCTATCTCCTCACACAACTACATTCACTACCGAAGTTTTCAAGTGGTGATTTTTGTGTTTTAGTTTTAGTATTTCTGCAGCTTTTCTATTCACCCCCCTCTAGAAAGCTTGCTGCCATATCATCTGCGGACCAACAAGTGGTTAGAGCCAAGTCTCTTCAAGGAAGTAGATCTCACGATCTAAAGAGCAAAGATCAACTGGCAGCTCAAGGATTTGCTGAAGGCCAATCTATCTACAGACCACCCTTGTTCGATGGTGAACATTACAACTACTGGAAGACAAGGATGAGTTCTCCCTCCAAGGTTATGACTATCACTATGGACTATCATTGAAGAAGGAGATCTGATAGTCCTCAACCCAAGAGAGGAGTGGACAGACAATGACAGAAAATTTCTCTCACAGAATAGTAAAGCCAAGAATCTCATTTGCTGTGCCCTAACAAGAAGCAAATTCAACAGGATCTCACCATGAAAATGAGCAAAAGAAATGTGGGACAAGTTCAAGCTTACATACGAAGGGACTGACAAAGTCAAAGAAACCAGGATTGACATCTTGGTCACACAATATGTGTAAGGCCCTCAAATTTTGTCCTTGTATTTTTGTTGTGTGTGTAGATTCGTGCTCGTGTGTAAATATTATGTATGCATATGTAGATATCTACGTACCTATTAGCTAGGTGTACTTATGTATGCATGCGTATGTAGAGTTGTAAATATTGGATGTTTGCATGGTGTAGTAGTGTATACATTATACTACATAGGTTTCATGTATATATGTATAGTGTAGGCATGGTTTTCTGCATGTTTTTAAGCTCTAGCCGAAGAGCAAATTGGCGTCAACATGGATGGACGTCCATGAGGAGTCAGCGTCCACCCCGATGGACGCCAACTCTTAAGTAAACGACCATAGATGTGGACGTTTATTTCTTTGAAACTCTGTGCACAGCAGACCCCGAAATTCCGGGGGCAAGCAAGCTCACCGGTTGGGGAGATGTCCCAAACGACTCTTAGCCCTCACATCAAACCCTGCGTGAGACAGAAGGTCTCTCCTTATAAAAACAACCCCCTTTGCAACCTGCAAGAGCTCTCTTGGCTCTTTGCAAGGAGAGAAAGAAACCCTAGCTGAGAACTAAAGAGAAAGACTGACCTTGCAAGCTTTGATCCGGTGGTTTGAAGCTTCTCCCTGCAAGCTATTGCAACTGGAGGATAGTGTGAACGTAGGGGAAGGCTTCCCCAACTTCAGACTGGTGGCTACTGTTCGACCTAGAACCCCGAGGGAAAGCTTTTGTGGAGACTTCTGGCACTGCCCCAAGGAGAGCTTCATCACCTATTTTCGTCCCTTTGGAGGTTTTTAGAAAGGCAAGTAACCCCACCACCTTGTCCATGTGTATGTCCAGTAGGTCATAGGCATTTTCTCAGATTAAATCGTGTCCTGGAACCTCACATTCCCCCTATCTTTGAAGCTCCGTCTGTATTTTTGCACAGACAGAAACTTAACGGCAAGATCCCTTGCGTTAAGCTCTTCAGTTGGCGGCAGACGATGCTGCCGTTAACCCCTTTAAACGACCAGCCTTCGCCGTTTAGTTCTTCAGGATAGAACAGTGAGCTGTTCTTGTCACGCCCCGACGCGGAGCTTTGCAAGAAAAGGGTATAGAGACGAGTACTAGACATCAAACCATTGCACATTGAATAATACTAAAGCAATTCTTTCTCATTAATAACTTTCCAATGTCTAGTTACAACCACTAATATCAGAGCCATTCTATAGGGCCAATACATTGCAATAGAAGGAAATAACTAACTACAACTCAAGATAACATAATGACTCAAGGGTACTCCCTGGCTTCACTCTTGGTCATTCCCTTCCTCGTGAGTGTATGTGTCATCCTCGGTTCACCTGAGAACACAACATCAAATAACGTAGGGTGAGCGATAACGCCAAGTAGGACTTAAATCTCAGGCTCAGCAAGCTTTAAATAATTAATGCATTTAATGCAGAGTATCTAAAGATAGCAGGTACAAGAGACAAAATATAGCAAGGATAGCACACATGTAATAGGATAGCACAATAGCACGAGATCGGTATAGTTTCCAAAAATAGCACAAGTATCGAATATAGCACGAATAAAAGGATGGCCAAAGTACAACTAGCACAATAATAATAGCACGACGAGTATAGCACTTGTTTGTCATTCTAGACATCGAGAGAGTATAGCAATGTTTGGTGTTTTGATTGTCATTTAGATAATGGAGATAGATAGCACATGAGTGTAATGCCAAACACTCTGATATTTAACTCCCATGGGCACTAGCACTTTCGGCGCACATCCCAGGACCAGATCGGCCCTTATATATTGCCAGGCATTGTTATATTGTTTCTCTTTAGACAATCAGTCAATGGCCAATATAGAGTACCAAGAAGTAGATGAGAGCACTAGATGAATAGATGAGATGTAGAGTGATGTGAATACAAGCGAGTAGAGTACAGACGAGAGCTAGTGGACATTGCACGTAATGCGATGAGTAACAGGCGATAGTAACAGTTGCACAACATACGCACGTCGTATTGGCAGTCAGGTGGAATTCACGACCTTCCCGCTGGCCATGTTATGCACAAGTCCAGAGGTTCGACATGATTCAAGGTAAGAGCGAAATTCTAATAGCGTTTGGATCATATCGATCCCTAAAGGTGTAATGGGTGTTAGGGTACAACCGGCTCGTCGACCATGTGGGAATCCATAATCAGAGGAGACTTACGGAGGCCTTGTGCAAGGGTTCACTAGTCCGGCGAAAGGAATATCCGACAGAGAGTTCACCACAAGCCAAGTAAAGTGTGTATATAAAACAGGTGCTCGACGTTCTAGAGGAATTCTAGAATAGTGGAGCGTCGATATCGGGATATAAACTGCGCAAGAAACGAATACAAGTCCTTTAAAATAGGGCCATTAATATACTTTATTGCATTAAATTCTCAGATACAATATGATATATTTATGCCAGATTTCAGTCATATATGGATGGTTCATGTGTGCATGTGTAGGAGAAATCATAGATAGAAAATAAGCGTGAATATGTATTTTAAATCATTCAATGTAGCTCCATTTTAAAACAAGTTTTTACTGGGGGTATAACTGTAAAAATGCGTAAGAATTATTTAGAAAGCGACAGAAATAAATTTTATGGGTTTCATCAAAAAAAAACGGTGAAGGCGACATAGGCCTGTAAGGATTGCGACATGGGTAGGCAGATCGCGACATGGGTACTGTCGCGACGACCTTGTGAACGCGACAGAGGCGGGAAAGGGTCGCGACAGGACAGGCACAGGGATAGCGACGGCTCACCTGTCGCTTTCTGAACGCGACGGGTAGGCTGTCGCAATCGGACCTCAGAAGGTGACATATCGGCCCGTCACAATCTGGTGGTCTGTGCCTGGATCTGACAGGAATCAGACCAGGCTTTGGATTGCGGGCCAACTTGAATCAAATTGATACAGGGTGCTTTGAAAAATTAGAACAAATCACATGGTTTATGAAAATTCGTGAAACAAATTATAACAACTCCAGACAGGCCAGGGTACATGCAGTAAATAGGAATTTGCAGTTTTCAAGAAACTCGATAGGTTTTAAATTCATGCAACCTGAAGAACAAGAACAGTGAGCAACTTGGAATAGATGATTTAATTCGCCAACTAGAGTGAATCAAATTTAGGGCTTCAGGGGCAAAAGATGCCTATCAACCCTCAGTATTTACTCAAAAAGTTCATGACAAGAGGACGAGTGGATTCAAAGATATGCAATAAAGAAAAGGGCTCGGGGTCATGAAGTGTACAGAACTTTGAAAGTTTATAAGAAAAGATTTGATCGATGGAAAAATATGAAACTTGGGGGTTTTGTTCAAGAGGGCAGGAAGAACCTACAGATGGGATTTCAGAATTTTAGCTTGTGAGATGTCTACCTTTGACTCGATTTGTCTTCTAGGGCTTAGAACTCCAAGAACGAAGGAAGAAGCTTGATGGATCTTCCTCTCCTCGATTTCTCCTCCTCCTTGGCCTCTTCTCCACGTCCAAGAACCCCTTTGCACGAGCTAGGGTCGGCCATGAGGATTTAAGAGGTGTATTATGCATGTATGAGTTCCTATTCCTATTCCTACTCTAATTGCTCTTAATACGAGATTCCTAACTCAACCTTCCTTCCTTGCTTTCCAATCTCTATTTAGGCTAGGAAGAGATCCAAATTCATGCTAAACCATATGGGGTAGATTTAGGAATCCAATTCCATCTCAAATTACTTATTTAATGCATTAAATGTCTCTTTTCTTTTTAGATAATATTTAAGTTACAAATTTAGGGTATTTTCCCACTATTTACTATTTGTAGATTCATATTTTGACCTAATAAATTCTAGAGGGTCCATTAAGCAAAGCCCATTACTCTTTCCATTAATGGGTTTTATTAATGCTCTTTTCATTTAATTATCCCTTTAGCTAGGTTTTAATTCTGTATTTAAATTTTTATTTTTCTTAAAAAATTCAGGTTGCTACAGTTCGTCCTTATATATGATTAATTTCCGAAGTTTTCTTTCGCATGAGGATATATTGTAAACGTTATATGCTATATAATATGAATGATGGAATGGTGTGAGATTTGTGAATTTCTGTAAATAGTATAAATAGTTACATTTATGAAAAAAATGCATGTTAGATAAGACCTTGGTTATGTTGGTTCACTGTTCACATGATTCGTGAGGAATTTGAATGCCATAAATTTTCTAGACCATGTGTATGTATGTCAGTCCATGCTCTGCAAATTTGGGAATTTTTCCATGATCATGTGATTTATTACAATTTCTGTATTGAAAATAGAAAGCATGTGTAGATCCTTGTAAAAATCACAGTAAATTGTATGATGTGAGATAAATTTGGGGAAAATTTATGTGATGATGTGCATGTTAGGTACAGGTCTGTAAACTGTCAAATCTGACATTTATGTTGTGCTTCCATGATAACCGAATTATTAATGACATGTGAATGCGTATTTCATTTTCTGTAAATCTGTGTAGTTCAGAAAAATATGAAAATTTGCATGTGTGGTAAGAAACCTGTAAGCAATGTGTGGTTAAATTTTCATGTGATTGGGAAACCGTATAGTATATCGTGAAATTTCCATGTGAAAATGAGTTATTAATGCATGCTATCATGATTAGGGTTTGATTATGTGTTTTCAACCTGATTAGAGTAAATTACTGAGTGGTTAAACTCTGTCAAACAGTAGTACCATGATTTAGGAAAATAGAGCCATGTGCATGAATGAGAAAATGTAAGTCATGTGTAAATCGTGTGAAACATGTGTTTTAAATCGGAATGTGTAAAATGTGCCGTGTGTGACACTGCTTCCATAGAGGGCTGGGAACCGTACCGTGGAAAAGTCCCCATGGGAAAGTTCAAAATGTGTTAAATCCTATGGGCATTAGGATGAAATCCTGGAGGTGGACAGGTACCACTGGTTAGGGTGGAGAGCACTTCTCCTGGTCTGCGCAGTACCAAGAGCCGTCACTGTGTTGCCTAGGTGGCGTCTATGGTATATGTATGTGATGTGAATGTGTCCTTCTAATGGTGGTTTGGACTATGTGTCACGGCATCTAAATGTGGAAATGTGAATGTGTATATGTGTAAATGTGTAATGTGAACATGTGCATATGTGAAAGGTGAAAATGTGAACCATGTGAATGTGAAGTGAGTAACTGTCACGCCCCAACGCGGAATATCAGAGCGCGAAGGCAGTTGCAAGAAAAGGTATAGAGCGTATACTAGACATCAACCATTACACATTGAATAATACTAAAGCAAATCTTTCTCATTAATAACTTTCCAAATGTCTAGTTACAACCACTAATATCAGAGCCATTCTATAGGGCCCAATTACATTGCCAATAAAAGGAAATAACTAACTACAAATCTAACATAACGACTCGAGGGCACTCCTGGCTTCACTCTTGGTCATTCCTTCCTCGTGAGTGTATGCATCATCCTCGGTCTCACCTGAGAACACAACATCAAATAACGTAGGGTGAGCGATAACGCCCAGTAGGACTTAAATCTCAGGCTCAAGCAGGCTTTAAATAATTAACGCATTTAATGGCAGAGTATCTAAAGATAGCAGGCACAAGAGAGTCAAAATATAGCAAGAGATAGCACACATGTAACAGGATAGCACAATGGCACGAGATCGAGTACAGTTTCCAAAAATAGCACAAGTATCGAGTATAGCACGAATAGCAGGATGGCCATAGCACAAGTATAATAATAGCACGACGAGTATAGCACTTGTTTGTCATTCTAGACATTGAGAGAGTATAGCACATTTTGTGTTTTGATTGTTATATAGATAGTCGAGATAGATAGCACTTGAGTGTAATGTCAAACACTCTGATCATTTAACTCCCATGGGCACTAGCACTTTCGGGCGCACATCCCAGGACCAGATTGGGCCCTTTATATTGCCAGGCATTGGTTATATTGTTTATCTTTAGACAATCAGTCAATGGCCAATATAGAGTACCAAGAAGTAGATGAGAGCACTAGATGAATAGACGAGATAGTAGAGTGAACGTGAATAGACGATCGAGTAGAGTATAGATGAGAGCTAAGGGTACAACACGTAAACAACGAGTAACAAGCGATAGTAACGGTTGCACAACACGCGCAGTCGTATTGGCAGTCAGGTGGAATTCACGATCTTCCACTGGCCATGTTATGCACAAGTCCAGAGGATCGACGTGATTCAAGGTAAGAGCGAACTTCTAATAGCCGTTTGGATCATATCGATCCCTAAATGTGTAATGGGTGTTAGGGTACAACCGGCTCGTCGACCATGTGGGATCCATGATCAGAGGAGACTTACAGAGGCTTGTGCAAGGGTTCACTAGTCCGGCGAAAGGAATTGTTGCCCAGTTGACGAGCCCAGAGGGGGCGGGGGGTGAATGGGTCTTTAAAAATTAATCTAGAAGATACCTGTAACTAAAAAGATTCACACAAACGTTCTTCGAAGTAGGTTAGTAACTGTTAGTTTAAATATCAAACACACAAGGAAGACAATCACACAACACAAGGTTTATCCTGGTTCGGACCTCCTTTCCTTAGGAGTCCTACGTCCAGCCCCTGAGCAACAACTCAGGATTTCACTAACTAGGGTACAGTCCCCCTAAGGACGCTACAGCCCAGCTCAGCTGGTCTTCCTTCACACCCGAAGGGAATAGCAACACCTGGATACCCCACCAGGTCTTCCTTCACAACCGAAGGGAACAACACCCTGGATACCACCAGGTCTTCCTCACAAGTGAAGGGAACACACAAAGAGAATGAATGAAATTCAAGCCCTAGATCAAGCTTTTGACAGGCAAGGATCTGAAGCAACTAGAACTGAGAGCAAAGATCTAACCAAGGCACACTCTCAGAACTACACGCGCTCTCTCAAGATTTTCACAAACTAGTGGAGAGCAAAGAGCAAAAACTAAGTGGAATGAGGTTCTTGGCTCTGGACTTCTTCAGAAGAATTTGAATGCTTGAATACGTGATGTTTCTTCTATTCTTCTGACTTGTATTTATCTTCAATTTGAAATCTAGACGTTGAAGTGTCCGTTGTCTCTCTTTGAGTAGTCGTTAGACTGAATGACACCTGGAGTCTTGGAAGCTTCCAGTCAATAGCCTTTTGATCACTTGAGCACGCAAAGAGATGAGATCTTCAAAATATCCTTTGGCTTCTATTTTGTTTAACGTTGTACCATGAAGCTAGATCAGAGGTCTGCACAAATGTCAATCTCAAATAGCAGACAGCTAAGCTGTGTCTTGATGACAGTCAACGCAGTAGCAATAGACATGAAAATAGTAATGCCAAATAGCTTAAGTCTAAAAGACGTATTAGAGTAAGCACGATAAAGGATGATATTGTCTGCATGCATGCAGAGATACGTTCAGATCTCATAAATGCAGAAGAGTGACGATAGATATATGCGGACTTTGACTAGTCAATGCTTCAAGAGATAAGATAAAAATCAAGTTGATATAAACTGTAAAGTCGTTGTCTATATGACTTATGAAATCGTTATGAATACTAACAAGTCATTATAGAGAGCAAATCGTTATGAACACTTATCAAGTCGTTATGAGCTCTAAAGAAATCGTTGCGCAAAGCAAATCGTTGTGAGCGCTTAAAGAAATCTTTGTGCAAAGCAAATCGTTACGAGCGAGCAAGTCATTGCGAGTCTTAAAGAAATCGTTATGGTGACTTATGAAATCGTTACAACAAGCAGTCGTTGTGAGTTCTAAAGAAATCGTTACGGTAACTAATGAAATCGTACAACAAGCAAGTCGTTGCGAGTTCTAAAGAAATCGTTATGGTAACTTATGAATCGTTGCAACAAGCAAGTCGTTGCGAGTTCTAAAGAAATCGTTACGGTAACTTATGAAATCGTTACAACAAGCAAGTCGTACGAGTTCTAAAGAAATCGTTGCGATAACTTATAGAGTCGTTATGACAAGCAAGTCGTTGCGCTTTCTAAAGAAATCGTTGCGATAACTTATAGAGTCGTTATGACAGGCAAGTCGTTGCGCTTTCTAAAGAAATCGTTGCGATAACTTATAGAGTCGTTATGACAGGCAAGTCGTTGCGCTTTCTAAAGAAATCGTTGCGATAACTTATAGAGTCGTTATGACATCGACTTGATTGAACAACATGACTTTTCGGTCTTATAAGGAAATCGTTATGAATTTCAACAAAATCGATATGGACTTAGAGAAATATCATGTTGAAAAGATTAAAGCTTCAGAGAAGTAATGCATACCTTTGTGGCTTGTTTGACCTTGGTATTTTCCTGTACTTAAGACTTATGAAATATTCATTAGATATAATGATAAACTTTGTTTGGTTTTGTTAATCATCAAATATATATATATAATAAATGTAATTAATTAAAATTACATGGGGACAGACTGATCATCAATCTCCCCTTTTTGGTGATGACAAAACTGAACAATAAGCATGGATGAAAAATATCTGAAATCAGTCTGAAGGTATGACATGCTAATTTTCTTTCTAAAAAATATTGTATTTCAGACATGCTAATTTGTTCTAAAAAATGTATTTCAGACATGCTAATTTTCTCCCCCTTTTTGTCATTGAGCAAAAAGACAATCTTCGACAAAGAAAGAAGAGAGAAAGAGAATAGGAGACACAAAGAAGGTCATTTCATTAACTTTGAGAGGTACTGGTAAATAGAAGGCAGGAGACAGAAGAGAGGCAAAATGGGAGATGGTTTCCCATGCCTGTGCTTCCTGCTCTTCAAAATGAGTTTTGAAGACTCCAAAGGATACAGAGTAGGATGGTCCCATGGTGGAAGCCATCCTTTTGAGATGAAGATCTAGGTGCTGATAGAGAAGATCAGCATATGCATTCTTGTCCATGTTCATCTTGAGAAATCGACGAGTCCCAAAGCTGGCACAGGTGAGGAATTGGTCCATGGTCACAGGATAGTGATTGTGGTTATCTCTGAGAGCCTTGTGCATAGCCACATACACTTTGTATCTTTCCTCCCAGACCTTGAAGGGGTCATCAACAAGATGAATGGAGTTCATATCTAGGAAAGTAGCTGGAGAAATGGCTGGTTTGCCTTCCCTGGCCTGAGCTTCATTGATTTCAAACAGCTGCTGAGCTGACAGGGGGTAGAACTTGGACCATTCAGAAGATGTCAGCCTTTCACATTCAGACAGAATAGGGGCTAGAACTTCAGCACTTACATGCCCCTGGTGATATTCCCTAAATAGGAATCTAGGAAAAGCAACCAGGCAGCCTTTCTGTACTTTGATTCTGCCCATTACTCTGGCAAAACGTTCAAAGATGATGGATCCTACAGAGGACTCCATGACTAAAAAGTGAATTTGAGGAAGGGCTATTTCTTCAGGCACTTGAAGGGTAGCAAAATCTACCTGAACATCTGAAGTTTGAGAGATATCCGGAGTCAGAGCTGAAATGGCCCTTTTGAACTGACTGAGCTGAACCTCTGGAAGTCTATGAATATATCTGTAGTTGTTGAATAGCATGAAATGCCTGATCATTTTGATTTCCTTTTGAACGAAGGGTGCCCAAAGTTCCCTATGATATATCCTGAACCACTCTGATAAGGTCAGGGAGTGGTCCCTTGGAGGGAATCTAGCAGATTTGGCAAGAATGAATTTCTTTAGGAGATCCTTGTGACCTTTGCCCCACTGCTCTTCAGTTTTTGAATGGGCAAGAGAGAAGATTTTGGATTTTTCGGATTTCGAAAGAGAAGTGTAGGGTAGAATGGTGTTCAAATGATCTGTGAGATCAAGAAAGGGAAGGTTAATGATGGTTGCAAAAACAACTTTGAAAGGTATTCCCTATACAGTGGGTTATGTTTGTTGTCCACTGTGAGAGAAACCACAAAGGTGGGTAGGTTCAGAGGAAAGGGAGGAAGTAGAAGTGAGTTTCCTCTTCTTGGGGCAGGACTAGAAGGGTCTGCCCTGTGAATGTGCTCCCCAACCTTCAGCACAGACCTGAGGATCCCTTCCTCAAACTCATCCTTTATTTGTTCCATAAAGGGAGAGTTAAGTTGGGCTCTTTCAGGTATGATAGTGATGAAAGAGGGTGGAGGAGTAGGATGAAGAAAAGAGTGGGAAGTAGTAGGGAGGTCATCAACTGGTCCAAGGGAGGGACCAGAGGAGGAGGAGGATGCTCCAGCTGAGGATGCTGGAGGGGCCTCATGTATAGGAGAAGGAGAAGGAATGGAAGTAGAGGAGGCAGGAGATGAGGTGGACTGAAATGGTGTAGGAGAAGAAATTGGTCTAGATTGAGGCTTCTTGAATGTTTGAGGAGCAGGAGGTGCTGTAGGAGCTGAGGGTGGAGTTGGAGGAATAGGTGTGAGAGGGAGAAGAGGGAGCTGGGGCTTGGGTGCCAAGAACTCTTCTGCCTCTATCTGCACAGACTCACTCTCCAATGGCCCTGATGGCCTGACCCTTGCTCAGATGGCCCTGGAGGCCCTTCAACCTGATCATCTGGCCCTGTTGGCCCTATCTTCTGGTGCGCTTCTTCTGGTGCTGCTGCTGCTTCTGGTGCTGGCCCTGATGGCCCAGACACATTTTCTCCAGGCTCCTGAGCTTTGGAGGAGGAGGAGCTTGAACTCCAACTGCCTTGATAATATCCGAGAGCATGCCTTTCATGCTACTCATCTCCTTATTAAACCATTTCATAGCATTTCTGATTTGACCTAACTCTGTTGGCTGAAGCTTGGCTCAGAAATATAGAATTTACATCTGACTGGAGAGTACATAACAGCTCACCTTGCACATTCAGCCTTTCAATCACTGGCTTCAAATTTATACTATTTTCTGTTTGACCTGCCTCTCAAAAGGTGTATCAGCCAGGAGAGGAACTTCAGAGGCAACTTCTTTTCTTTCTTCTTGCCTTCTTTTGCTGGAGGAGGTTGATCATCATCTGAGCTCGAAGAGCTTGCAATCTCTCCTTCTCTGTCATCCAAATTTGGAGAATCTCTATGCCTTTCCTCCTGACCATCAACAACTGGAGTTGTTTCTGCTGAACCTTCTTTTGATAGCTCCCCCTCAATAGGAGCATCTTCTTCATTTGATACTTGCTCCCCCTGAATGGGAGCATCCGCCATCACAGAGTCACCCTGAGCAGCTGGGTGCTCTAGCTCTACTGGACATCTTCCATTGGTTCATCAATGTGGCCTGATGCCACAGCCTCTTCAGCAACTCTGCCACTAGTTTCTGGAGCACTAGAGGTGAAAGGAATCGAATCAATAATGTCTGAAAGAATAGATGCAACGACAGTTGAGGGTAGTGGGTCCTCAACTGGAATAATGTCCTCTGGGAGAATATCCTCAATTCTTTCTCTGCAAATTTAGAGCTAATTCTTCTGGAAATTCTGAATCTGCTACTGATACTCTTCTTCTTCTACTGCAATTTCAGGCTGAACTTCTGCTATAGAGGGGCCTGATGATTCTGCTGCTCCAACTGCTGGAGCTGAAACTGACTCCACTGGCAATTCTGGAATCATATCCGCTGATCCCATCTCCTGATGAACAACTGAGGTGTCGTCGATGATGGCTTCGCCTTCAGCAACTGAAGCCTTGAACCAGACACCATTTTCCACAGAGAAGCCACTCTTCTTTAGGTTCCTGGACCTGATTGCTTGGCCCATTTTCTCTACAACTGCCCCAGAAAGATCAACACCGAAGTGTTTGAAGATCTTGGTAAGTAGGTGGGCATATGGCAGGGACACATTTAACTTACTCTTGGTGTCCCAAATCTGATCTCTGGCAAATTTCATTCTTTCCATCATCACTGCGGCCATATTTATCTCCTTATTTTGAATGGCCCAGTACATCATGTCAGAGTCGGCCTTTGTGCAAGAAGAAAATGTTGCACTTCTGGGAACTAAGATTTGACAGACAATAAAATGAAGGAGGCGGTTGAAAGCAGATAGTTGATTTATATCAAGCTTGCCATCCCTTAGCTTGAAGCCCGGCCCTACAATTCCCAAACCTTTCACTTGGGCGTCCACAGTGTGAACCCCACTAAACCGGAAGTCTTCACATCAAACAACATCTTCAGCAACTCAGGGTCTATTCTAATCAGGGTTCCCTTTACTGAAGAAACTAGGGACCCATCTTCCTCTGTTCTCATACAACGAAGAAAGCTTTACCAGGTCCGGATAACTAACCTCCGAAAAGGTGGTAACTCCCGTCCACTGCATCTGATTGATCAAGTCTGCCACGCTGCTCATTCCATTTTTCCTCAGATTAGCAACATCGACTTCTTTATTGCCACAGAGCTTCGTCTTCACAAAGGTAAACCTCTCCTGCTGCTCAGGAGTGAGAAACTCGGCGCTGTAGCCACCCAAGCTGTTGGCGATGACTGGTGCGGCCATGGATTCAGGTGGGAAAGTCTCTGGAGGGTTGAAACGGAAGGAGAAGAGAAGGAATCCTCAAGAAATTTTGCGGGAAGGAGGAGGAAAGTTCAAATTTACAGAGGGTTAAGATATGAGTTGTTAGGGCATCGGCTCATGCGACAGGATGAAAAGGGGAAAAGGTAGACGATGAGATACGAATCGTTTTGTCGCTTGATTTTATGAATAAATTAATGCGTTGTGGAAAGTGAGGCGCCAGAAGAAGACAAAAGAGTTTGACTATTCAAACCGACTTCAATGAGAGAGCGGTTACAAAGGATAATTTGAATTTCTTTTGCTTAAAGCCATGGAGGGAAAAAATTGCTTAATTCTGAAATTAATGTGCCAGTTGTAAACAAAACTTTTTCACAAATTGCACATGCCTAATTCCCTTCTAAGAGATGTGAATCTCTCCTCGGGTAAGGCTTTTGTGAAAATGTCTGCTAACTGACCATTGTATCAATAAAGATATTTCAATATTACCATTTGCTACATGATCACGAATAAAATGATATCTAACCTCAATATGCTTGGTCCTTGAATGTTGAACTGGATTCTTGGTGAGATTATGGCACTGGTGTTGTCGCACAACAGTGGGATGGATTTGATGTTTAATCCGAAATCTTCAAGTTGTTGCTTTATCCATAAGAGTTGTGTACAACAATTTCCCTAGCAGCTACGTACTCAGCTTCAGCAGTAGATAGTGCTACTGAATTTTGTTTCTTTGAAGACCAAGATATTAAACATCCTGCAAGAAATTGACAACAACCACTGGTGCTTTTTCTATCTAATTTGCATCCAGCATAGTCAGCATCAGAGTAACCTACTAAGTTAATTTCACAATGTTTTGGATACCATAGACCTAAGTCATGAGATCTTGCTAAATATCTAAATATTCTTTTCACAGAAATTAAATGTGATTCTTTAGGATCTGCTTGATACCTAGCACATGCATACACTAAATAAAATATCAGGTCTACTAGCTGTTAAATAAAGGAGTGAACCTATCATACCTCTGTAGATCTTTTGATCTACTTTCTTACCATCTTTGTCACTGTCCATTCTTGTTGATGTACTCATTGGTGTTGACAGTGGCTTGGTATTTTCGAATCCAAATTTCTTAAGAGTTCTTTTGTGTACTTTGCTTGACAGATGTGAGTTCCTTCCTTTCCTTGTTTGATTTGTAGTCCAAGGAAGTAATTAAGTTCTCCCATCATGCTCAT
Organism: Colocasia esculenta; assembly: GCA_014218235.1. Taxonomy (NCBI): domain Eukaryota; kingdom Viridiplantae; phylum Streptophyta; class Magnoliopsida; order Alismatales; family Araceae; genus Colocasia; species Colocasia esculenta. Next base: position 119,285,075 of record CM024758.1, on the reverse strand, counting down.
TTCAAATTCTCCCTGCATCAACTTTTCAAATACTTGCAAAGGGATTCATCAGTAGACCCGAAGAAAATCATCTACATAAATTTGGACTAGTAGAATGTGTTTGACCTTTGACTTTATGAAAAGAGTACTATCTACTTGACCTCTACTGAAACCATGGTTTAAAAGAAAAGAACTAAGCCTTTCATACCAGGCTCTAGGTGCTTGCTTTAAACCATATAATGCCTTGTGAAGTTTGAAAACATGATTAGAAATTCTGTGTCATCAAAACCCGGGGGTTGTTCCACATAAACTTCCTCTTTTATAAAACCATTTAAAAAGCGGATTTAACATCCATTTGAAATAATGTTAAATTCAAAGCAGATGCATATGCAAGTAATATTCTAATGGCCTCAAGTCTAGCTACAGGTGCATAGGTTTCATCGAAATCTATGCTTCCTCTTGAGAATAGCCTTGAGCTACCAATCTGGCTTGTTTCTTAAGATTGCACCAGTTTCATCCAGTTTATTTTGAACACCCATTTGGTGCCAATGACTGGATGGTCTGATGGTCTAGGAACAAGTGACCATACTTGGTTTCTCTTGAATTGATTTAATTCATCTTGCATGGCTACTATCCAAGATTCATCAGAAAGAGCTTCATTGACTGTCCTAGGCTCTATTTGAGAAACAAAAGCTAGGTAATCACAAGGAATAACATTACCTCTTGTTCTTACCCCTATGATGGATCACCAATAATATTCTCAAGTGGGTGATCTTTCTTGTATCTCCACTCCTTTGGAAGATTTTCATGAGTAAGTTCTTCTTGTTGAAGGTCTTCCAGAGGTGGATCATCCTTGTCCTCAATTGATGAGTCTTTTAGTTTCTTGGACAGTTCATCTGTTTCTCATTATCACTATCTACTTCCTTTCTCAAGGAAGGGTTAGTTTCATCAAAAATATGTACAGACTGTTCAATCAATAAAGTACGTTTGTTAAATACTCTAGCCTTGGGTTTAGAGGTGTACCCCATAAAGATGCCTTCATCTGATTTGGCATCCAACTTACCAATGTCCTTTTTCCATTGTTGTGAATGAAGCAAGGACATCCAAAAGTCCTGAAGTGGCTGATCTTTGGCTTCTTCCTTTGAACAGTTCATATGCAGTCTTCTTCAGGATTGGCCTGATCATTACTCGGTTGATAATGTAGCTTGCTGTGTTGACTGCTTCAGCCCAGAAGTATCTTGGCAGATCATATTCTGAGAGCATAGTTCTTGCCATATCTAATAGGGTTCTATTCTTTCTTTCAGCGATACCATTTTGCTGTGGTGTTCTTGGTGCTGAGAAATTATGCTCAATTCCCTGATCATCACAGAATCTAGCAAACTTTTCATTCTGAAATTCACCACCATGATCTGATCTGATAGACACAATGCTGAACTTCTGATCTTTCTGAACTTTCTTACTGAAAGCTGACGAAGTTTCAAAAGTGTCATCTTTATGCTCTAGGAATGATACCCATGTGAATCTTGAGTAGTCATCAACTATGACAAATCCAAAATTCTTTCCTCCAAGACTGGTAGTCCTCATTGGCCCAAATAGATCCATATGAAGGAGCTCTAAGGGTTTTGAGGTGGTCACCACCGTCTTTGACTTGAAGGAGCCTTTGGTGTGCTTTCCCTTAGCACAAGGTTTACATACACCATCCAATTTTGTACTAACCTTAGGTAGACCTTCCACAAGATTCTTCTTCAGCAATTTTCTCATGCCATCTATGCTGCAATGTCCTAGTCGTCTGTGCCATAATTCAGTAGATTTATCTTTATTTGCTGCCAGACAAACATTTGAACCTTGAGTTCTTCAAGATAGAGCACATACAAATTCTTTTCTCTATTTGCTTCAAAGATGACTGCTCCATCCTTCAGTATGCTGCACTTTGACTCTTGAAACTTGATCTGATGGCCTCTGTCACACAGCTGGCTGATGCTAATGAGATTGTGCTTCAATCCCTTGACTAATAACACATCTTCTATGACTGTTTTTCCTTTGTTATTCACAGAGCCACTGCCTATCACTGTTCCTTTCCCATTATCTCCATAAGTGACTGTTCCTTCTTCAGCTTGGAGATGAGAGAATAACTTCTGGTTTCCTGACATGTGCCTTGAGCACCCGCTATCCAAATACCATTTGGATGCTCGAGAGATGTCCTGAAATAAAAACATCAAGTTTTAGGTACCCAAATTCTTTTGGGTCCTGATGGGTTAGTATCATTTATTTTGCCTTTTATTATCCATTTCTTATGTCTTGTTGGGCATGTCGTTATGATATGTCCTAACTTGTTGCAGTGACTACAGCAGGATAATTTGGTTACTTTTTCTATATATCTGAAATCAGCTTTGTATGTTGTATCTTGTTCAGGTACAAATTTTGGTGTTGGATATGTTTTAGGATAAATTATGGTTTCTTCATTATCTGGGGGTGTATATCCTAATCCATTTTTCTTCTTACCTGATCTTCTAGCACCTTTAATATGAGGGAGTTTTTACCATTAGTGAATTTTTCTAATGTGCTAGATAACTGTATATTTCTTCTGTTAGTGTTTTGATTTCAGTTTTCAGTTCATCTGAACTTACTTGTTTCTCTAATTTAGTTATTTGTTCATTCTTAGCTTTTAGGTCTTCACATAACAGTTCATTTCTTCTTTTAAGTTCAGTTATTTGACTTTCTAATTGTTCATTTTTGATTTTAGATCTGAGTTTGTATTTTTATACAGACTATGTTTTTCTTGCTTACTTTTAATAATTTGGTTACTTTTATATTTCATATAGTTCGTTGAAAGCCTCTTCTAAACTATCGGAATCTGAATCATTACATGAATCAAAAGAGGAGTCAGAAGTTACCTTATCTTCAGTATTTCCATGAAGGCCAAGTTGGCTTTTTCTTCATCACTGCAGGAGCTTGACTCACTGTCTGAGTCGCTACTGTTTTCCATGCTGCTGCCATCGCTTCTTTTGTACTTTCTGAACTTCTTGGAGCTGTCTTTCTTCCTGAACTCCGGCTTCTTAAATTTTGGACACTCAGCTTTAATGTGTCCTGGCTTCTTACATTCATAACAGATGGGTTCTCCTTTCTTCATTTCTTTTCCATCTGGCTTCTTGAAGTCCTTGTTCCTTTTGAAGTGCCTTCTACCAGATTGGAATTTCTTCTTTTTAGCCAAAATTCGCTGCAATTTTCTAGACAGCATTGCTTCCTCATTCTCGCTGTCTGCATCACTTTCACTTTCAGCTGAACTTGCATCTGGTGAATCTTCTTCAGCTTTTAAGGCGTTGGAGTGCTTCTTTCTGCTAGAGGACTCTCCTAGCCTTTCCATGTTGATCTCATGGGCCATGAGGGACCCAATGAGCTTTTCTACAGACATCTCTTCAGGTCATTTGCTTCTTCTATTGCTGTGACCTTTGGGGTCCATGAGGACGGTAAGGATCTAAGTATTTTCCTCACCATGTCTCCAATCTCATAGGTTTTCCCAGACTGGCTAGTCCATTTGTGATGTCAGTGAACCGACTAAACATTTGAGTTATGGATTCACCTGACTGCATCTGAAATCTCTCATACTGAGTGACAAGAATGTCGATCTTGTCTCCTTTACCTTGTCTGTGCCTTCATATGTGATCCTGAGCTTTTCCCACATTTCCATTGAGGATTTGCAGGCTGAAACTCTGTTGAATCCTTCTTACTTAGAGCACAGCATAGGATGCTCTTTGCTTTGCAATTCAGGGAGATCTTCTTCTGTCATCATCTGTCCATTGTGCTTTCTCATTTGTGACTACCAGATCACCTTCTTCCACTATGGACCAAATTTGATAGTCGTGGCCTTGTAGAAAGTATTCCATTCTGGTCTTCCAGTAAGGATAATCTTCACCATCGAAGAGAGGAGGTCGGTTGACAGACTGACCTTCAAAGTTACCTTGGGCTGCCATGGATCTTTACTCTTCAGATCGTTGGATCCTTTTCTTTGTCGAAGAGACTCGCTTGATACCACTTGTTGCCCAGTTGACGAGCCCAGAGGGGGGGGTGAATGGGTCTTTAAAAATTAATCTAGAAGATACCTGTAACTAAAAAGATTCACACAAAGTTCTTCGAAGTAGGTTAGTGACTGTTAGTTTAAATATCAAACACACAAGGAAGACAATCACACAACACAAGGGTTATCCTGGTTCGGACCTCCTTTCCTTAGGAGTCCTACGTCCAGTCCCTGAGCAACAACTCAGGATTTCACTAACTAGGGTACAGTCCCCCTAAGGACGCTACAGCACCCAGCTCAGCTGGTCTTCCTTCACACCTGAAGGGAATAGCACACCCTGGATACCCCACCAGGTCTTCCTTCACAACCGAAGGGAACAACACCCTGGATACCACCAGGTCTTCCTTCACAACTGAAGGAACAACACAAAGAGAATGAATGAAATTCAAGCCCCTAGATCAAGCTTTTGACAAGCAAGGATCTGAAGCAACTAGAACTGAGAGCAAAGATCTAACAAGGCACACTCTCAGAACTACACGGGCTCTCTCAAGATTTTCACAAACTAGTGGAGAGCAAAGAGCAAAAACTAAGTGGAATGAGGTTCTTGGCTCTGGACTTCTTCAGAAGAATTTGAATGCTGATTGCTTAATACGCGATGTTTCTTCTGTTCTTCTGACTTGTATTTATATCTTCAATTTGAAATCTAGACGTTGAAGTGTGTTGTCTCTCTTTTGAGTAGTCGTTAGACTGAATGACACCTGGAGTCTTGGAAGCTTCTAGTCAACAGCCTTTTGATCACTTGAGCACGCAAAGAGATGAGATCTTTAGAAATACCCTTTGGCTTCTATTTTGTTTAACGTTGTACCATGAAGCTAGATCAGAGGTCTGCACAAATGTCAATCTCAAATAGCAGACAGCTAAGCTGTCTCTGATGACAGTCAACGTCAGTAGCAATAGACATGAAAATAGTAATGCCAAATAGCTGAAGTCTAAAAGAGTAATCAGAGTAAGCACGATAAAGGATGATATTGTCTGCATGCATGCAGAGATACGTTCAGATCTCATAAATGCAGAAGTGACAGATAGATATATGCGTGACTTTGACTAGTCAATGCTTCAAGAGATAAGATAAAATCAAGTTGATATAAACTGTAAAGTCGTGTCTATATGACTTATGAAATCGTTATGAATACTAACAAGTCATTATAGAGAGCAAATCGTTATGAACACTTATCAAGTCGTTATGAGCTCTAAAGAAATCGTTGCGCAAAGCAAATCGTTGTGAGCACTAAAGAAATCTTTGTACAAAGCAAATCGTTACGAGCGAGCAAGTCATTGTGAGTTCTTAAAGAAATCGTTATGGTGACTTATGAATCGTTACACAAGCAAGTCGTTGTGAGTTCTAAAGAAATCGTTACGGTAACTTATGAAATCGTTACAACAAGCAAGTCGTTGCGAGTTCTAAAGAATCGTTACGAGTAACTTATGAATCGTTGCAACAAGCAAGTCGTTGCGAGTTCTAAAGAAATCGTTACGGTAACTTATGAAATCGTTACAACAAGCAAGTCGTTACGAGTTCTAAAGAAATCGTTGCGATAACTTATAGAGTCGTTATGAAAGGCAAGTCGTTGCGCTTTCTAAATAATCGTTGCGATAACTTATATAGTCGTTATGACAGGCAAGTCATGTCGCTTTCTAAAGAAATCGTTGCGATAACTTATAGAGTCGTTATGACAGGCAAGTCGTTGCGCTTTCTAAAGAAATCGTTGCGATAACTTATAGAGTCGTTATGACATCGACTTGATTGAAACAACATGACTTTTCGGTCTTATAAGGAAATCGTTATGAATTTCAAGAAAAATCGATATGAACTTAGAGAAATATCATGTTGAAAAGATTAAAGCTTCAGAGAAGTAATGCATACCTTTTGTTGGCTTGTTTGACCTTGGTATTTTTCCTGTACTTAAGACTTATGAAATATTCATTAGATATAATTGATAAACTCTGTTTGATTTGTTAATCATCAAAAAAATATATACAAAGTAATAATTAAAATACATGGGGACAGACTGATCAAGGAATATTCCGACGGAGAGTTCACCACAAGCAGTAAAGTGTGTATATAAAACAGGTGCTCGGTTCTAGAGGAATTCAGAAACAGTGGAGCGTTCGATATCGGTATATAAACAATGCAAGAAACGAATACAAGTCCTTTAAAATAGGGCAATTAATATACTTCATTGCAATAAATACCCCGATACATTATGAGATATTTTATGCAGATTCAGCCATAATGGATGGTCATGTGTGTGCATGTGTAAGAGAAATCATAGCTAGAAATAGTCGTGATATGTATTTTAAATCATTCATGTAGCTCCATTTTTAAAACAAGTTTTTATGGGTTTTCATCAAAAACCTGTGAAGGCGACATATGTCAGTAAGGATCGCGACAGGGTCAGCCAGATCGCGACAGGGTCCTGTACGGGTCGCGACAGGGCTGTCTGTTCAGGTGGCCAGAACGCGACGGGGTCTCCTGTCGCATTCAGAAATCGACAAGATGATATGGTCGCGACGGGTTTGAGAATCTGTACTGGAAACGCGACGGCTTACCTGTCGCCTCTTGGTCGCGACGGGTAGGCTGTCGCAATCGGGCCGCAGAAGGCGACATATCGGGCAGTCGCGATCTGGTGGTCTGCACCTGACTCTGACAGGAGTCAGACCAGACATTGGAGTGCGGACCAGAACATTCAAATTTTGATACAGGGTCTGTCACACCCCGATATTTAGCAGCGGGATAAATACTGAGGGGTGTGAACGATACAAATCGGCGTATCACAGTTGAATAGCACATAGTCACAATTTAATATAATAACACATTCGAGACTATAATTGGTCACCAAAAATGTGACGGCCTCAATATACCGGTACGGTTATACCAACCCACGTCGGTATAGCGAGAGTCCTCACAGTGGGACATTTACCCAAACGATACATACAGCTGAGATACACGCGAATATACAACAGAGTAGTGGAAGTAAAAGACATCTGTCTTCATCATCATCATCCACATTTAACATACATGAAGTTTGCAATTAACAAAAGGAACTAAGAGTTCACATAATTTAAATTGCTGAAATTAAATACATAATGTCCACACTTATACATTCTTTTCATGATAATTCTAATACAATGTTCAAAGTACATACTATGGAATACACAAATCACAAAGAAGCTCCAAAACTAGCTAATCTCCGCGCTCGGAGTCCGTCTCTCACTGTCTCCTCCAAAGGTGCCACGTCACCAACTACACCTGTACGCCGAAGCAAGGAGTGAGTCTAAAGACTCAGCAAGAAACACTACTCATAACATACACGTATAAGTCATAGGGGTTTCTACATGCACATTCAACATTTACAACACATGGCATACATCATTTGAAGGTTTCAACCTATCATGAAAGTTTTACAAGTTTATACATGGATCATGCTTTCAGATTTCTAAGAATAAAACTTTACCTATCACATGCTCTCTATTCAACTTACTCATGAAATTTTGTCTTTAAAGAACCGAGACATGAGAGCTACCCACATGATCATTATGCATACATGAGAGGAAAACACGACTAGTATGGATCCTACATGTTTTTAACACATACATAGACATTTTCACATGCTTTAGTTGCTGGTTTCACATGGTTTAACGGCTGTAACCCTACACATGAGAGCTACAATATCGCTTAAACAATCATGTGAATAACCGATCATGCTATTTGCATACGCTCATTAATTATCCCTAACATGGATTCTAGGCATTTTTGCACACATACACATGATAATAACAACATGAATTACTGATTTCACATGGTTTCAGATTTGTCTCACATGGATTTCAACAACATATTTTCACATTTAGAGTTTCACATTTTCTTTACACAAGTTTCTCTTTCACATGGTTACACTTGCACATACACATTCACATTGTTCACTTACACATTTACACATGGACACATACACATTACACATTTCACATTACACATTTTAGGTGCCGTGACACATAGTCCCAACCACCAAAGAAGGACATATACACATCACATTACACATAGACGCCATCCAGGCATTCCAATGGCGACTCTTGGACTGCGCAGACCGGGAGACACAGTCTCCACCCTAACCAGTGGTACTTGTCCACCTCCAGGATTTCCCCCTAATGCCCTTAGGGTCACTTACACATTGAACTTTCTCAGGGGGACTTTTCCCTGATACAGCTCCACTGCCTTCTACGGAAGCAGTGTCACATTGGCACAATTACACTTTACACATTTTACCGATTTACACACGTTTTACACATAGCACTTTTCATCTCATTACTTTCTCACTCACATGCACATCTCTGTTTTTTTTTTTAACATAGCACTACAGATTTCAGGAGCTTAACACACAGTAATTTCACCATTCAAGTTAGGTTTAAGCATATCTAATCACATTATGAGAACATACATATTATTGCCTTTCACATGAAAAATACTAACTTCTTATATACTGGTCCAAATGACCTGAATTTGAACCACATGCTATTTTCGGGTTCTAGATCATACATTCAATTTTTCAGATTTTTCTGAGCTAAATGGAAATTACAGAAAATAAACACCTATTTAGCATGCTATTCACAACTTAATTTAACAGGGGTTTAACACATCTTGCAATTTGCCACTTACTGTTTTAACAGAGGCTACTAACATATGCCTGATTTGAGAATACAAGATTACCCTAAATCATACATCTATAGATTAATCATCACAATCTATTGTATGTCTTTTTACTTACGGAACCAGATTCGGCAATTTATACAAGCATGGATAATTTATCAAAATTGCATACACATATACTGACCCACTAATCTTCATGATCAGACAAAACCAAGGCATTCAGACTAATCCTACTCATGAAACATAAATTTGGCAAGATCATCAACACGTTATGCTTACAAGTTTAAGGGATACAACTTTCCTACATTCACCATCACACATCACATTCATCCACACACCACAATTGACAATATACATAGTGTATAGGATTACCATATATCCTCATCACAGAAACCATACTGAAATTAGAGTATAGGAAGGGCAGAACAGTTCACTGTTCTGTCCAGAAGAACTTGGCGGCGGTCTCTGGCCGTTGACTCAGGGTCAGCGGCATGGTCGATGGACGCCAAGCATGATATCGGCGTCCGTTGACCTTGCCGTCAATGCAGGTCTC
>CM024758.1:119231737-119275723 GCA_014218235.1 Colocasia esculenta | reverse complement strand
CCCAGCACAAATGCAATGCCAGTAATCATTATACCTCATGGTTAACAGTATATTTATGACTCTCCATCATTGGGGCTAGACTGGAGCCCTTGGACACTCACCGTGCCCGATCAACATCTCATTTCAATTTTTAAATGTAGATACCCACAGTCATTAATAATGGCCATTGAGAGTTTCAAGATGTAAGCATGTGTAATGTCTTGTTCATTATGATGATGAGAACAAGTCGCATGTAATGTGAACATGATTCCATGATAACAATGGTCAAGAGATAATTTCGGAGCATAACAGCACAATTTATACTTTAGCTCACTCTTTACATTAATGGCTTAAGTCTAGATTATAAATCACACTCACGAGAACATGAGAAGAAAGGAAGTGCACTCTATCTCCACGGAACTTCAACGGTACAACCAACTCGGTCTCCATAAGGGAATCCATGAAGTACGGAGATTTACGGAGGTCTTAGAGAAAAGGTCGCTAGTCTACCGATACGGAATGACCGATTAGAGAGCTTCCAAATCCCCAAGAAAGGCTGCCTAGAGGTGCAAGTGTGTAGTGAACACGTGTCTCAATCCACAATCCATCGGTTTCAAACTTGCGGAAAGCACTTAACAAGATATCATGAGATGAAACTATGCACGTTAACTAAACATTGTTTGCGAGATTTTTAAGATAACAATTTTCATTGAACAAGATAGAGCAATAAGAAGAGTAAATCACTAGTTGCATGAATGGCTCATATCATTAACCAGCAATTAGAATAACATTCAAGTAGTTATAGATTTTTCAATGGGTTAATTGATTTTATGCCATTAAACAAACCTCATGAAATGACCAGAACTAAGACACGCAAATTATGAACTCAAAACCATGTAAAATAGTCCTCGGGTAAGCCTTGAAACACGCGTCCGACACAGTGGACGCACTTCATAACGGTGTGTTCAGTCGATGCCTAGCGTACTGTGAAGAAGATAAATTGCGTCCACCTATGTGGTCATGTTTAACCTTGAATCGCGTCGGGTCATCCCGACGCGTTCATGAAAATCGTTTAAAATAGAAATATAAAAATCAGCAAAAATCTTGGGCGAGAAAAACGTCTAAATCGCGTCGGCCTTGGCCGTCGCGTTTCAGAGTCTTTCTGACAGGTCAACGACACACAATTATAGGCACTGGACATGCCCTAAATTGCATCGCCATTAGAGGACGCGTTTAAGAAGCCCTGTGAATCGCGTCGCCTGCACTGGACGCGATTCAACCTTCCTCCCGAAAACACAGAAACCACAGGAACATAGGTGCTCGATCTATGCAACGCTTATATCATCTAAACTAGGGCTTTTGAGACAAAAGTGTCAACATGAAAGTTGTGGGAACATGCAATAGGAGAGAACTATGGTTTTGGAATAATTTAAAATGCCCTCGAGATGCGTGAAAAATAAAGATGAACATAAAAAGTCCCTGACATGCGCGACTTTGGCAAAACATTTATAACTCAAGATGTACTCATTGGAATTCAATGAAACCACTTGGAAATGAAACTAGACTCGATGCTCAATACATGGTATATGATTTGTTAAAGTTTAGCCAGAGAAAACCTACATTCTGGGTTGAGGAAGTTTCGTTCTCCAGAAAACCCTCGTTTAGACCACTACTTGGAGAACGCCTAATACACCAATATGTTGCATGAAAATTGTGCATTCCAGTTGGGTTAGGAAGTAGACTTGACCCTCTTTCCAGGGGTGTAAGTGTTGCACGATGTGGTTTAGGTTTGGCCTACCTTTGGTCGACTCCAAGTTGACTGTTTGCACAGGTCGAAGCAGACGCAATGGGGAAGAAGAAGGGATGGTGTGCTCGATCTCCTACTCCCCAGCCACCAAGAATTCCTCCACACGACCCCAACAAGATGTAAAACTCATCCCCTAGGGTTTGGTGGAGAGTATTTATGCATCTATGGCTTTTGGAAGTCATATTGCAACAAGGAAGGAAGAGTTGCGGTTTTTAGCATGTCCCCTTCCATGTTCTGAAGATCTCTTCCCCCATTGGAGTGTCTTGGCCATGAAGCAACCGCCAAGGATGGCTAGGCGCGAATTTGGGCTACCAAGAGAGCATTATTGCATCCAATGTTTTCCCTAATTACCTCCTTCCATTTTCAGCTCAATTAGGGTTGCGAATTTATGGGTATTTTTCATGCTCCATTTGATTTTTGGACCAAAAGTGATCCATTGGCCAATATCGATAATGGGTCATCAATATATAATGTTGGAAGCTCTCCCACATTTTTATTTAATTTATGGTCGTGTCGTATTCCCGTGTTAACGATTTCTCGACTTATTTCCTAATTTAGATAATTCGTCACATGTGACATACACTTGTCAATCCAATTTTTTGTTGCACGAATTTCTTCGTGGAACCCTTAGGAATAATGTTTGGGGTTGATTTATAATTTTCACGGAATTTTCGTTGTGTTCATCATGTACGATAATGGTACATATGTTTTAAATACTTCGATATTATGGAAATTATTTATTCCCATTATTTGAAATTTTAAATCACTAAAATTTTCTGGGGTGCTACACCCTCCCCCTCTTAAGAGAATTTGGTCCCCAAATTCATGGATAGAAATTTATTGTACAAGCGAGGTGTACTTACTTGCAAATAGCTCGGATATCTTTTGTGCATAGCTTCCTCGATTCCCACGTCTCATCCTCTTCTTTGCGGTGATTCCATCTCACACTTACTAGTGGGATGACCATGTTCCTTAGTTGATGCAGTTCCTGATCCACGATTCTAATTGGCCTTTCTGATAAGTTCTATCTTTGTTGAACTTCAGAAGTTCATATTCTATACCATGATACGGATCTCGTACATACTTCTTCAACATGGATATATGGAACACATTGTGTATTCCATCCATTTGTGGTGGTAATGCGAGATGGTATGCAACTTCTCCGACTCTCTGGAGGATTTTGAAAGGCCCGGCGAACCTCGGTGACAACTTGCCTTTAATGCCAAACCGCATGATTCCACGGCCTGGAGACACCTTTAAGAATACATGATCACCAACCTAAAAACTCCAGGTCTCTCCCTCTATTGTCTGCATATGCCTTTTGTCTTTGTTGTGCCACTGCCATTCTTTCCCTGATAAGCTTCACCTTTTCTGTGGTTTCACTTATCATCTCTGGCCCTAGCATTTGCTTTTTGCCAACTTCATGCCAACATATTGGAGATCGGCAACTTCTGCCATAGAGTGCTTCAAATGGTGCCATTTGTATGTTGGCTTGGTAGCTATTATTATAGGCGAACTCCACAAGAGGTAAGTGTTCATGCCAACTACCTCCAAAGTCTAGAACAGAGGCTCTAAGCATATCTTCAATCACTTGGTTTGTTCTCTCCGTCTGACCATCAGTCTGCAGATGGAAAGCCGTGCTAAAGTTTAGTTTAGATCCCAAGGAATAGTGCAGTCCTTTCCAAAAGTGGGATGTAAACCTAGGGTCTCTATCAGACACGATAGACACGGTACTCCATGTAGTCTGACTATTTCCTTCACATACAATGCAGCTAAGGCATCCACTGACCACTTGTTCTTTACTGGCGCAAAGTGAGCGGACTTAGTTAAGGGGTTGACTATTACCCATATGCCATCGAATCCACCACTAGATTTAGGTAGTTCGAAAATAAAGTCCATCCCTATAACTTCCCATTTCCATGCCGGGATTTCTAGGGGTTGAGTTTACCTATAGGTCGCAAGTGTTCTGCCTTGATCTTTTGACATGTTAAGCATCGGGCGACATATTCTGCCACCTCCCTCTTCATATTAGGCCACAAAAGCTTCTTTTCAGTTCCTGATAAATTTTTGTAATTCCAGGATGAATGGTGTACCTGGTCTTGTGAGCCTCATCCATAATAATCTTCTTTGTTTCTGCATGGTCGGGTACACAGACTCGATCCCAGAACATTAGTCTTCCATCTTCAGTTAAAGAGAAATCCGGCCTCTGGTCTAGATTAGCCTTAATCTCCACAAGCACCGGGTCATTGTTTTGGAGTGCTATGATGTCCTCCAATAGTGTAGGTTGTGCTCTAACACTAGCAATAAGGCATCCCTTCTTCTTGGTGTCAGCATCAATATTTAACTTGGCAAAGTCTTCTAATAACTTCCATTCTCCCACCATTAGACTTGACAATGTAATCATTGGCTTTCTACTTAGAGCATCTGCCACAGCGTTTGCTTTACCTGGATGATATTGGATAGTGAAGTCGAAGTCTTTGAGATACTCTAACCACCTCCGCTGTCTCATGTTTAATTCCTGCTGAGAAAATAGATACTTCAAACTTTTATGGTCAGAAAACACAATGAACTTCTCACCATAAAGATAATGACGTCATATCTTCAAGGCTAAGACTACAGCAGCTAGCTCCAGATCATGTACAAGATAATTGTCCTCATACTTCTTTAATTGTCTGGACGCGTAGCATATGACTTTCCCATTTTGCATCAGCACACAGCCTAGGCCGATCCCGGATGCATCTGTGTATACTTCAAAACTACCCCCAGTCACTGGCAATGTCAGTATAGGTGCTAAGGTGCGGTGCTCCTTTAATGCCCTGAAACTTTCCTCACATTCATCACTCCATGAAAATGGATTCTCCTTCTGGTAAGCTTGGTCAATGGTATAGCTATCTTTGAGAAATCTTTAATAAAGAGACGATAATACCTGGCTAAGCCCAAAAAGCTCCTGATCTCCAACACAGTCGTCGGCCTTGCCCAGTTCCTTACTGCCTCCACCTTAGATGGATCTACAGAGATTCCCTCCTTCGATATGATGTGGCCAAGGAAAGATACTTCCTCCATCCAGAATTCACACTTACTAAGTTTTGCATAGAGTTGATTATCACTAAGCACTTGCAGAGCAATCTTCAAGTGTTCTTCATGTTCTTCTTTAGACTTGGAGTAAATGAGGATGTCATCAATGAATACCACTACAAATTGGTCTAAGTATGGCCTATAAATATTGTTCATAAGTTGCATGAAAGTTGCTGCAGCATTTGTTAAACCGAATGACATGACCACGAACTCATAGTGACCATATCTACTCCTGAATGCAGACTTGTGAATATCCTCTTCCTTGATTCTCAGTGATCGTAGCCTGATCTTAGATCTATCTTGGAGAATATTGTGCACTGGAGATCTGATCAAATAGCTCATCGATGTGAGGCAATGGATACTTATTCTTTATTGTCAACTAGTTTAACTAACGGTAATCAATGCATAGCCTCATTGTCTCATCCTTCTTCCTGACAAATAGTACTAGCACGCCCCACAGGGATGTGCTGGGCCTGATAAAACTTTGATCTAGTAGTTCTTGGATCTGCCTTTTAGCTCCTGCAATTCAACAGGGGACATGCGATACGAAGCTTTTGAAATAGGGGCTGCCCCAGGTAGTAATTCCATGGTGAAGTTTACCTCCGCTCAGGTGGTATACTAGGTAACTCCTCTTGGAATACATCAGGATAGTCTCTGGCTATGGAAATGTCTTCTAGTGTTGGTTTCCTCTTCTCAGTCGCCATGACCGAAACTAGGAAAGCATCACAACCCTGGTTGATCAGCTTGGAAGCCTTTAGAGAGGATATCAAGACAGGGCGTTTATGATAACGGGTGCTAAGAAGTGAAAAGGTTGGAAGATTTGGACTTTTAAAGGTGACCCTCCTATGACGACAACTTACATCGGCATCATACTCGATTAACCAATCGACACCCAAAATGGCATCATAACCCTTCTTATCTAAACAGAGAGGTCGACAGGGAGATTGTGTTGAGCAACTACCCCTAAAAAATTTAAGAATTTTATAAATTTCTATGAATATTATTTTTGCTATGAAAAATCTTTAATATGTGTTTATACCAAAGGTATCATAAAATTCTATACAGATAAAAATTCATGAACACTCAAAAGTTTCTAAGGCCACAGAATCTGAATCTATAGCCTACTGAATCTGACTGATGTCTTTGACTACACTGTATCCGACTCCTTCAGAAACTCAGTCACAAGTCTTGCGAATTTTTCTAAGTCCACAATTTTACATAACATTCGACTCACACAGTCGAATGTCCTTTACATTGTATTCGACTCTGACTTCGACTCACACAGTCGAATGTCCTTTACACTGTATTCGACTCATGACTTCGACTCACACAGTCGAATATCCTTTACACTGTATTCGACTCATGACTTCGACTCACACAGTCGAATGTCCTTTACACTGGATTCGACTCATGACATCGACTCACACAGTCGAATGTCCTTTACACTGTATTCGACTCACGACTTCGACTCATACAGCCGAATGTTGCCTTACACTACATTCGATTGATGTCTTCACTACTATAGTCGAATTACCTTATTCTTCTTGAATTCGAATCATGCCTATTTCTTGAGTCGAATCACCTGTTCTATTGCATTCGACTTCACTGTCAGTTTTGTACTTGTACTTTGTCAGTTCTATCTGTCTTGGAATATATCTATCTTTAAGTTTATAAAATCTTTTCTGATTCTTAAACATCTTAGACAAAATTTATTGGCAAAATGCCTATTGCCTAACATATCTTACTAAAATCTTAGAAGATTATTAACTTAATATATTTCTCTGACAGAACATAGTATATTCAAATCATCATCTCTGCACAACATTTCTCTGAAATATCTTTTTGAGTCTTAAAGTCTTGATGTCCTTTACTTCAGTTTATATCCTTCATGAGACACAAAGCATTTATGAAAAATCTCAGACGCATAGCATCTGACCATCTCACCTACCATTGACAGACCCATACTTTAACTTTTTGTCTGTCTGCTCTATTTTCTAAAAAGGTTGAGAATACTAGGTTTCATACTGTCTGTGTACTCAAACTGACCCACCTAGCACAAAGGTATGGAGATATGCTTGTCCTTGTCTTGTCTTTGCAACAGGCATTAATTGGAGCACATGTTTAGCCTTCAGATCCAAAGGATCCCAGAAACTCTCTTCCAACGGCTAAATTGCAAACAGCCACCAAACTCCAACGGCTATCTCCTTCAAACGACTATATTTTTAAAGATTATAAAAGAAGAAGAAGAGAGAACAATATAAGACAAGAAATACACAGAGACTACATACATTCAAGTCAATTCTCTTGAAAGCTTCATCTGAATCCTTCATGCTCTCTCTCTCTCTCAAAAGCCTTCTGCTAAGCTACAATCTGAGAGCCTCACTTCAGAAAGTCTTCTTCTGATGTTCTGTGTATTGGGTGGCAGTTGTAATTTGCTACTCTCTTCAAGTCCACCCAAGTTGCTTCAATTGGGATTTTGCTTAATTTCTTGATCCTTCAATCCTGTTGGAGTTTGTGTGTTTTTTGTGCTCAATTTGAGGCAAACACACAAGTGTTTAATTCTCTATTTTCTATTGTAATTCTTGCAGAAGTTATGTTCTGCTTTACCCCTCCTGTGAAGGGAAGGCCTTGTGAAAGGCAGTGTTTGTACCCCTGTTTAGGAAGACTTGTATGGGAGCAAGTGGGGTTTGTAATTTCTCTCAAGGGTGAGAGAAGGCCAAGTTGTTGGCAGTTTAGTGAAATCTCAAGTGGTTGGCTTGAGGACTGGATGTAGGACTTCCATGTGGGAAGAGCCGTATGGGAGCAAGTGGGGTTTGTAATTCCTCTCAAGGGTGAGAGAAGACCAAGTTGTTGGCAGTTTAGTGAAATCTCAAGTGGTTGGCTTGAGGACTGGAGTAGGACTTCCATGTGGGAAGGGCCGAACCAGGATAAATCCCCTGTGCATTTATTTGTGTGATTGTTTCCGCCAAGTTTACACTTGAATCACACACACCACACTAGTACTAACATATCTATTTAGTGCTGTGTTTTTAGAAGAGATTTTCAAAACATAGAAAGTCCTATTCACCCCCCCTCTAGGACTGTTTCTCAGCCATTTTGATCCAACAGATTGTGCCCTCTAATTATAGTTTCACATTTTGGAATGTAGTGGGTGAGTTTAGATTCTGAGCCAAGTGGAGAGGCTACAATGATCTTGGATTTCAGATGTACAGGTTTGACAGTAGAGTTGTAGCAAATGTGGTGGAAATAAATGAATATGCAGCTCTAGTATTAATAAGTACAAAAGTAGGTTGTGAGTGTATGGAAATGGTACCTTCCACCATACCCCCTTCCTCGGGTAGGTCAGCTTCAACAACGGAATTAAGGCATCCCTAACACCGTGGTACATTATGGGCCTTGCCTGACTGGTCCTTCAGCATTGGACAGTCAAGAATACGGTGGTCATGACCACCACATCTTAAGCGCGCCCCGAGCTTCTTCCAGCATTCTTCAGCTCAGTGCCCTAGTTTATCATAGAACTTGCAGTTCTCAGAAAACTGCCTTCCTTCTACCTTGACCTTCTTGTCTACAACATTGTCTCTTCCGCATTCGACCTCTTGTTGTTGTTGTTGTTACGGAAAGTTGGAGCAATATTAGGAGCTCCTTTCTTGACAAAGACTGGCTTTGAGTTGTCTTTCCCTCGCATGCCTTCTACTTTGGCCATGGTATCCTCTACAGCTGGGCTCTTGGACCATCTTAGTGTAGTTTTGAATGTTGTGAGGTCCGAGTAACTCGATAAACATGGGCCTGAGCCCATCCATGAACCGATTGCCTTCAATCTCTCTGTTCCCGCTAGATGTGGGGCATACACAGCCAAACGTGCGAACTGAGCCTCATACTCAGCCACGGACATTCCCTTCTATTTTAGTGCGGAAAATTCCGCCGCCTCTTCTCCTTGACCCTTTTCGAGAAGTACTTTCCTCGAAAAATCTTCAGGAAACCAGCCCACTCCAGTTCAGCTACATTAGGCAGATGGGCCGATGTGGCCTTTCACCATGCTCGGGCATCCTTGGTAAATTAAAAAGTGGCCAAAACCACCTTCTCCCTATTAGTGCATTGCATAACTTGGAAGA
Source organism: Colocasia esculenta (assembly GCA_014218235.1). NCBI lineage: Eukaryota > Viridiplantae > Streptophyta > Magnoliopsida > Alismatales > Araceae > Colocasia > Colocasia esculenta. The sequence continues at coordinate 119,266,750 of CM024758.1, read as the reverse complement.
TCCTTTCTATTTCTTCCTGCCAATTCTCCACTTCGTCCAGATCAGGGGAACCTGAGAAACGAGGAGGGTTCAAACTCCTAAAGTTACGGTGAAGATCACCAGCTCCATTCCTAGCAGCAGTAGCCTGATTTCCAGCCTGAACCACATTTTGCAGAGCCTGTGTGAGTCATGTCACTGTTTCTTGCATAGCATGCCATTGGTTGCGAGCCATTGCGGTTGAGTGTAAGAGTTATGAGGGTTCCTGAGAAAAGGATAGAAACCAATTAATGCCTCTAGATACGTTATATGAGTCAATGGGTAGGAGTGTTTTGTTCATTCTAACGTATTCCCAGTCTCTATCCATTCTCACCAGGTACTATTTAATTTACATAACCTAGGTTTCATAGGTATCTCTTAATCCTGAGACATATATCCTATTTGGTTTTCCTAGGCTCTGATACCACTAAACTGTCAAGTCTCAAGAATTACGCAGCGGATATTAATTCGGATAATTCGAGTTGATATTCTGAGAACAGTCGGCAAATAAGCCTCTAGCTAGCATGCACTAAGTGTATAACAACACAACATTATCATAGGGCCCTAATATTGAACTCAATTGAAATGTATTCAAATCTCATCTCAATGTATCAAAGGTAACTTATACAGGACTAAGACTCAATAAAAGAAAAAGTACATTTATTCCTCACTACCTACTACATGAATCTAACACTCAAAGCAAACTAACTATAGATAGACTCAAGTATTGGAACGCTCATCACTCGGACGCATTCCCATCCTCGACTTGATTCTCCTCTTGAATTTCATAATCACCTAGAATGGTTAAAAGTAGGGAATAAGCAAACTAGCCCAGTAGGATTTATATCTCAATGTGCGGGCAATGATATAAGTGATTAGCAATTTAGAACTAGGTAAGCACGATTGTCATGATAAGCATGTACAAATAAAACTCATTAAAACATGATACATGGACAAGCTAGATAGAGTGATCATGATAGAGCAGATCTAGAACGATATAAAGAGCAAGATGGTATCAATAGTGTGGCATGTAACAAGCATGCAAGATATCACTTTAAATTGTAATAATGTAGGATAGCCATATCACGCAAGAAAGCAAGCACGAGCACGAGCACAATCATGTAACACTAATCAAGCACGAAGACACTAATGTACACCAAGGAAAGATCCACGTTGAAATGCACACTAGGACACGTGTATGTGGTTATTGTATCTAGTATTCAACACGCAAGTACTCCCAGCGCAGATGCAATGCCAGTAATCATTATACCCCATGGTTAATAGTATATTTATGACTCTCTGTCATTAGGGATAGACTGGAGCCCTTGGACACTCGCCGTGCCCGGTCAGCATCTCATTTCAATTTTAAATGTAGATACCCATAGTCATTAATAATGGCCAATGAGAGTTTCAAGATGTAAGCATGTGTAATGTCATGTTCATTATGATGATGAGAATAAGTCGCATGTAATGTGAACATGATTCCATGATAACAATGGTCAAGAGATAATTTCGACAGCATAACGGTGCAATTATACTTTAGTTCACTCTTTACATTAATGGCTTAAGTCTAGATTATAAATCACACTCACGAGAACATGAGAAGAAAGAAAATGCACGCTATCTCCAGGGAATTTCAACGGTACAACCAACTCGGTCTCCATAAGGGAATCCATGAAGTACGGAGATTATGGAGGTCTTAGAGAAAAGGTCGTCAGTCTACTGATACGGAATGACCGATAGAGAGCTTCCAAATCCCCAAGAAAGGCTGCCTAGAGGTGCAAGTGTGTAGTAAACACGTGTCTCAATCCACAATCCATCGGTTTCAAACTTGCAGAAAGCACTTAACAAGATATCATGAGATGAAACTATGCACATTAACTAAACATTGTTTTCGATATTTTAAGATAACAATTTTCATTTAACAAGATAGAGCAGTAAGAAGAGTAAATCACTAGTTGCATGAATGGGTCATATAATTAACGAGCAATTAGAATAACATTCAAGTAGTTATAGATTTTTCAATGGGTAATTGTTTTTAAGCCATTAAACAACCTCATGAAATGACCAGAACTAAGACACGTAAATTATGAACTCAAAACCATGTAAAATAGTCCTCGGGTAAGCCATGAAACACGCGTCCGACACAGGGACGCACTTCATAACGGTGTGTACAGTCGATGCACAGCATACTGTGAAGAAGATAAATCGCGTCCACCTATGTGGTCGTGTTAACCTTCAATGAAATGCTTATATCATCTAAACTATGGCTTTTAGGATAAAAGTGTCAACATGAAAGTTGTTGGGAACATGGAATAGAAGAGAACTATGGTTTTGGAATAATTTAAAACAGCCTCGAGTTATGTGAAAATTCAAGATGAACGTAAAAAGTCCCTGACATGCGTGACTTTGGAAAAACACTTATAACACAACATGTACTCATTGGAATTCAATGAAACCACTTGAAAATGAAACTAGACTTGATGCTCTACACATTGGTATATGATTTGTTAAAGTTTGGCTCGTGAAAAACTACCTTCTGGGTTGAGGAAGTTTCATTCTCCACAAAACCCTCGTTCAGACCACTGGTGGAGAACGCCTAATAAAATTGTGCATTCTAGTTGGGTTAGGAAGTAGACTTGACCCTATTTCTAGGGGTGTAAGTGTTGTATGATGTTGTTTAGGTTGGCCTACCTTTGGTCGACTCCAAGTTGACTGTTTGCACAGGTCGAAGCAGACGGAATGGGGAAGAAGAAGGGCTTGGTGTGCTCGATCTCCTGCTCCCCAGCCACCAAGAATTCCTCCACACGACCCCAACAAGATGTAAAATCATCCCTAAGGTTTGGTGAAGAGTATTTATGCATCTATGGCTTTTGAAGTCATATTGCAAAAGGAAGGAAGAGTTGCGGTTTTTTAGCAAGCCCCCTTCTATGTTTTGAAGATCTCTTCCCCCATTGGAGTGTCCTGCCATCAAGCAACCTCAAAGAATGGCTAGGCACGAATTTGGGGTTTCCAAGAGAGCATTATTGCGTCCAATTTTTACCCTAATACCTCCTTCCATTTTCAGCTCAATTAGGGTTGCGAATTTATGGGATTTTTCATTCTTCATTTGATTTTTGACCAAAAGTGATCCAGTTGGCCCAATATCGATAATGGGTCATCAATATATAATGTTGGAATCCTCTTCCACATTTTTAGTTAATTTATGATCGTGTTGTATTCCCGTGTTAACGATTTCCCGACTTAGTTTCCTATTTGGATAATCATCACATTGTGACATACACTTGGTCAATCAAATTTTTTGTTGCATGAATTTCGTCGTGGAACCCTTAGGAATAATGTTTGGGGTTGATTATAATTTTCACAGAATTTTCCGATGTGTTCTTGCATGTACAATAGTGGTACGTATGTTTTAAATACTTCAATATTATGGAAAATATTTATTCCCATTTATTTAAAATTTTAAATCACTAAATTTTTCCGGGGGCTAGCAAGTTATCCAGATGCTATAGTTCCCTCCATTACACCTTTACGGACGCAATAGCCTTGTTCCTAAGGTGCTGAACCTTACGATCTAGGATGGCTATTGATCGCTCTACATAGGAGAAGTCTGGTTGAAGCTCCACTAGCTCGTGACTGATGACATGTGACGGATCCCACACATATTTCCTAAGCATAGACACGTGGAAGACAGGGTGCACACTTGCTAGCGCTGGGGGTAAAGCTAGCTCATATGCTACACTACCCATCCTCTGAGAATTTCAAACGGGCCAATGAATCTCGGACTCAACTTGCTATGCCTGACAAACCTGACGCTTTGTGTAGGTGAAAACTTTGAGGAAAACATGCTCGCCAACCTCAAACTCTAAGTCCTTCCTTTTGTTGACAGTGTATCTCTTCTGCCTTTCCTGTGCTGCAACCAACCTTTTGCCTGATGAGCGAATCTTATCTAATGTTTCTTGTACTAACTCAAGTCCAACCCACTGCCTATCGCCTGTCTCCTCCCAACACAAGGAGACCTACAGGGCCGACCATACAAGCCTTGAAATGGACATGCCTATACTTGCATGAAAACTGTGTTGTAGGAAAACTCCATAAGAGTAGGTGACGTTCCCAGTCGCCTTCCAATCAAGCAGGCATGCTCTCAACATGTCCTCGAGTGTCTGAATCGTCCTCTCGGACCTGCCCATCTGTCTGAGGGTGAAATGCCGAACTGAGCTTCATCTGAGAACCCAAAGCCTCCTGAAGACCCTGAAACAACCTTGATGTAAACCGTGGGTCTCTGTCAGAGATAATAGACTTCGGCACACCATGCAATCTCACAATGCTGCCAACATAAAGCTGTTGCCCAGCTAGCAAGCCCAGAGGGGGGGTGAATGGGATATTAAATTTTGATCACTTTAAAACCTATCCACAAAAATGTTTACACAATACACACTTCGATGACTGTTAGTGTTAGTAAAAAGAAGATAGAAAACACAAGGTAATCAAACACATGACACAAGGAATTATCCTGGTTCGGATCTCCTTTCCAGAGGAGTCCTACGTCTAGTCCCTGAGCAATACCTAGGATTTCACTACCCAAGGGTACAGTCCCCCTCAAGGACACTTACACACCCAGCCGCAGCTGGTCTTCTCTCACAACCCGAAGAGGAATTACAACACCCAGGATCCCACCAAGTCTTTCTTCTACACGAAGGGAAACAAAACTCCCTGGAACCCCCCAGGTCTTCTTCACACGAAGGGAAATACACCTTGGAATCCCCAGGTCTTCCTTCAACAACGAAGGAATACACACAAGAATGTGTTCAGGAAGAAAGCCCCTAGATCAAGCTTAAAGACCACGCTCGATCTGAAGCAACGACTGAGAGGGAAGTTCTACGATGAGGAACACTCTCAGTACACAGAAGCTCTCAAGACTAACACAATGAATGCAAGAGCTAAGAGCTAGACAAGCAAAGGAGTGAGCTTCACTCTTTCAGATGCTCGCAGAAAAGCTTGTAAAAGATTGTCGTAAGTGTTCTATCTGTTTCTGGAGCTTCAGTCTTCTATAATGTCTTTCATTTGAAAATAAACATTGAAGTGTCCGTTATCTCAAAGCTTTTGTTTACGTTAGACTGCATGTCACTGTAGAGCTTCCTGTTCAACAGTCTTTAGCTTTCCATGCACGCAAAATGAGAGAAGATCCTCTTTGATGTCCTTTATCTTCCATAATGTCCAACGTTGATTAAGGTGCGCTGTCAGAGACCTACACGCATTAAATGCTGAAACAATAGATAGCTAGGCTGTCTCTTCTCGTTAGTCCACGTTAGAATGATTTTATATCGAAATAGAGTTCCATTCTGTTCTTTTAAAAAGATGTTTTCTAATATAAGCATAAGATAGAAAATATCGGTACATGCATTGCAGTGATATGTTCAGTAGTAATAAATGCATGGATGTGAGAGAAACGCGAGGCAAGACTTGACTTTTGAAACTATCTGAGAATATGTTTGAATATCACGTCATTATACACCATGAAATCGATATGATCATGACTTATGAAATCGTTGTGTTGATGAGTCGTTATTCATGTGAATCGTTATACATTCATAAGCAAACCAATGTACACACAAATCGTTGTGCATTAGTAACCGAATCGTTGTAGAGACAAATCGTTATGACAGTGCCAGCAAATCGTTATGAGCAAATCGTTGTTTCACTTATTGAGTCGATATAGTGAACAAATCATTGTTTATGTATCGAATCGTTCGGCGACAATTCGTTATGTAACTTAATGAATCGTTACATTGACTGAGTCGTTCTGTAACTTATCAAATCGTTATGAGACTTAACGATCGTGTGAAACGAATCGTTGTGAGAGAAATCGTTGATCTCACTTAGAAATCGATGCAATACCAAATTGTTATGAGCTCGGAATCGTGTGCACAACTTTATCGAATCGTTCTGAGAGCAAATTGTTGCGATCTCTTAGCGATCATTATGAGAGGCACAAATCGTTGTGATCTCTTAGCGAATCGTTATAAAATCTACTTCAATGGAATAGCAATGACTATGAAATCGTTATAGAACCAAAAATCGATGTAGATGAGGAAATCATTATGATCTTAAGAAATCGTTATAACAACTAGAAAACGATGAGTACTTAGAAAATTGTATGCTTTGAATTGTAATGCTACAAGGTGATAAATACTCACAATTTTGCTTGAATTTCCTTGATTTTATTTCCTGTACTCAAATCTCATAGAGATTATGTTAGAGTAAACTTTATCATGTTTTGTTAATCACCAAAATAGATATGTATTAATTTAAATTACATTGGGGATAATCTGATCATCAATCTCCCCCTTTTTGGTGATGACAAAACATATAATTAACTAAAGATGTTCTGAAAGAAATCTAATAAATTGTGGAATAAAATATCATGAGATGTATTTCAGAAGACTATATTTCTCCCCCTTTTTGTCATTAAGCAAAAAGAAAGGTAAAAGAGAGATAAAATCAAAGAACTTTTCTATTTATTTGAGGGGTTACATGAAGGTAGAAAGCAGGAGATAGAAGGGAGGCATGCCGCTGAATATGCGCAAAGCCTTGCATTCCTGCTCCTCAAAATAGGTCTGAAAAACCCCAAAAGCAATAGAATAAGATGACCCCATGTCAGGAAGCATCTCTTATGTGAAGTTGGTGCTGATCTTCTAGAAAATTAGCATATTCATCTTTGCCAAGAGATTCTTTGAAGGAAATAAAAGATCCAAAGCTGGCAAACCGAAGAAATTTTGATCTTGATAGGGTAGTTGATCTGATGCTGCAGAAGATCATTCTTCAAATCCATAAAGCTTTAACCACGCGACCCATTGATCATAGGGTTCTTGAACTAGATGGATGGATTTAAAATCCAAAAAGGCTTCAACTGTGAGATAGGCTTGCATGCCTTAAACAAGGCTGTTTAAGCTTCCAACTGAAGGGCTGACTGGTTATAAATACTTTTCCGGTTAGTAGAGAAAGCCTTTCACATTCAGATAGCAAAGGAGCAAGAACTTTATAGGAGATATGGCCTAGATGAAATTCTCTGAAGATGACTCTTTGGAAGGAGGGGAGATGATATCCTACCCATGACATGAGCAAATCTCTAAAATTACAAGACCAACTGAGGAGTCATGACCAAGGAGTGTAGCTTAGGGAGAAACACAGTGTCTGGAATTTGTAAGGTAGCGAAATCCACTTTGAAGGAGCAATTGATTGATTTTCAACTTTCAACAAAGCAATTGCTCCCTGGAATTGACCCAATTGCACTTCAGGTAGCTTGTGAGATACTGATAGTCATTGAATAGCTGGAATTACTTGATGAGCTTAACTTCCTTTTGAATAAGGCACCCAGGTAGACTGAATGATGGATGACAACCCTCAAGAGAGTGAGTGGTGATCCCGGGGTGGAAACCGTTCAGACTTCATAAGAAGAAACTTCCTGTAGAGAGCCTTATGCCCTTTAGCCCACTGATCTTCAGACTGCATTCAGCCATTTGGAAGATTTGGATTGAACTACTTTTAGAAGTGATTATAGGGAAGGACAACATTGAGGGTGATCAGTGAGGTTGAGAAAAGGAACCAAAATGGTGGCAAGATACTTTTTGGAGATATTCACAGTAGATTGGGTTTCCTCCGATTCTCAATAGTGAGGGAAACCAAAGAGGAGAAAATTAGGTTCGGTGGGAAGAGCAAGAGTGTTGGAGAGTTCCTCTTCTTAGAGACAGGACTAGAAGAGTTAGTCCTGTGACCATGAGAGGCAACTGCCAGACTAACAGATGGTGGTAATTTCCACTCATCCTCAAATTTATTGAGAAAGGACATTCTAGTTGTGCACCTTCAGGTATAAAGGTGACAAAGGAAGGAGGAGTAGAGATGAGAAATGATTGATGGGTCGAAGGAGTATGATGGATGGTCCCTGAAGAAGACCAGAGGAAGATGAGGCCCAGCTGATGATGAGGCTGGAGGGTCTTCAAGAACAGGAGGAGGTGGTGGAATTGATGTGAGGTTGTAGGAGATGGGGGTTTTAGAAGAAATGAGTTGGGGAAGAATGGTGCGAGGCAGGGGTTGTTTGAAGGTGATAGGTGCTGGAGGTACTGTGGAGGAAGATGGTGGTGAAGTGGGGGCTGAGTTGCAAGAGATGAAGAATCATGGGCTTCTTAGCTACAGCTGGCTCTTCTACTCTTGGATGCACACCCTCGGAAACCACTGGCCCTTGACCCAACACACATCCTCTGATGGCCCTGGTGGCCCCGCCTTCACAGCTTCAATAAACTTCCATTTTAGTGGCTACCTCTTCATCAACCTGTGGCTCTGAGGCCCTGCTAGCTCTTCTGAAACTGGCCCTGATGGCCCAGCTGGCTCTTCAGAAATTGGATTTGTAGGAGAAGGAGCAGGAGGGCATTTGAGGATTGCGCCCTGACCAAATCGCCAAGTGCGGTCTATAGATTCCTTGATGCTTATGAGCTCACTTCGCACCCATCTCATTGCATTTCTTACCATATTCCATTTCCTTAGCTAAAGTACTATGGCTTATGAAAATGACTGAATATTTGATTGCACAAGCACATAATATTTCCTTGCTCATCCAGTCTTTTGATAACATGCTTCATATTTATCTTCAGGTTCTTCTTCTTCTGATGTGGCCGCCAGGTAAGGAGAGGGATTTCCTGAGCCACTTCTTTTCCCTTGACTTCTCTTACCCTTGCAATGGGCTCCACGGAGTCATCACTGTCATCTGAGGCACTTTCTACAATGCATTCTTTGAACTGATCAACATTGGGGACATTAGCTGTGTGCTCCCCCTGATAAGCTGCTTGCTTGATCTTCACACTTACTCTTCTTGAATAGGAGTGGTTACTCCTTGCACATCTTCAATCCCAATCTCCTGCTCCCCCTGAATGGGAGCTTCCTGCATCACCACATCTTCAGTGTGGCTTGATGCCACAACTTCTTCTTAGGAGCAACCTCTGGCACACTTTGAGTGCTTGGAATGGAGTCTAGCACTCTTCTCTGATTGACCCTACCAAGAAGTTGGAGGGCAATCACTTGCAATTGCTCGACAGGTTTAAGGTGCTCGGAGGAATATCCTCTATTCTACTCATGTTGCTTCTTCTGCTGGTGCTTCTCTACCCTGGTATCTACTTGCTCATTGACTATTCCTGACTGTTGTTGCTGCTACTGCTTGCGGACCTCTTGGCTTCATCGATGATGGCTTCACCCTCAGCCACTGAAGTCTTGGTCCATATACCATTAACTAGAGAGATCCGCTCTTCTTCAAATTTTTTGTTGCAGATTGCCTGCCCCATCTTCTCTAGCACTACTCCAGACAAATTATAACCAAATATTGAAAAACCATGGTAAGCAGGTGAGTAATGGAAGCGACATTTAATTTATTCTTTTTGTCCCAAATCTGAGTAGATGCAACTTCATCCTTTCCAAAATAACTTTTGCCATGTTTTATTTCTTGGTTCTGGATGGTCCAGAACATCATATCTGAATCTGTCTTAGTACAAGTTGAGAAAGTGGCACTTCTGGGGACCAGAATCTGACAAACTATAAAGTGCAGGAGGCGGTTGAAGGCGTTCATCTGGTTGATATCCAACTTCCCATCCTTAGCTTAAACTCGGGACACAATACTCCCTAATCCTTTAGCCTGGGTGTCCACAGTGTGAACTCCACTTGACCGGTTGTGCAAACTACAAATAGAGACTCCAAAAGAGCATATGAGATTCTAATCTGGGTTCCTTTGACAGATGATTTCGGACCCGTCATCCTCAATCTTCAGGCACACATAGAAAGCTTTGATGAGATATGGGTAACTTACCTCTGATAGAGTTGCCATCTTTGACCTTCATCTTTTCCATTGCTGCACTACACTGCCCATTTCCATTTTTTTGCAAATCTGCAACGTCTACAGCCTTATTTCCACAAAGCTTCGTCTTCATTAAGGTACATCTTTCTGCTGTTATGCAGTGAGAAACTCAGCTCCGTAGCCCCCGACACTGCCGAAACACCAGAAGAGGCCATGGAATTGAATGGAAAGTTTCTAGATGATTGAAGGAGAGGTGAAGCAGAAACCCTCAAGAATTTCTTGTGGGAAGGAGTGAAAGCTTTGAAATCGCACGAGGTGGATGCCGAGTCATTAGGGTATAATCTCAGCAAGTCGAAAGAGATGAAGGCGGGAGGTGAATCGTTGCAACAAAGATTTCAGGATATATAGAATAACAAAAAAGTGACTTTTGAGGTGCTCGCCATAAGGGCAGAAAACGACAAACAAGCATGATTTTGAGACGAAAGAAAGCTTTAAATAAACAAACTGTCTCTGATAAAACGCACCATCCAATATTGATGAAATTTTGCTTAACTATAGGGAGAGAATATTTAATATTCTGTAGTATTATTATTTCAGTTATTTCCAGGGAATCTCTCACAATTTGCACATGCCTAATTCCCTTCTAAGAGATGTAAATCTCTCTTCAGGTAAGGCTTTTGTGAAGATATCTGCTAACTGATTCTGAGTATCAATAAAAGAATTTCTATATTACCATTAGCTACATAATCACTAATGAAATGATATCTAACCTCTATGGTTTTGTCCTTGAGTGCTGCACTGGATTTTTGGTAAGGTTTATTGCACTGGTGTTGTCGCACAGCAAGGAAAATGTCTTGATGTTGAGTCCATAATCCTCAAGTTGTTGCTTAATCTACAGAAGTTGTGTACAGCAACTTCCGGCTGCCACGTACTCACTTCAGCTGTAGACAGTGCTACTGAATTTTGCTTCTTTGAGGACCATGATATCAGACATTCTGCAAGAATTTGACAACCACTGGTGCTTTTTCTATCTATTTGCATCCAGCGTAGTCAGCATCAGAGTATCCTATAAATTAATTTCATATGATTTTTGATACCACAGACCTAAGACATAAGTTCTAGTCAAATATCTAGAAATTCTCTTGACAGAATTAAATGAGACTCTCTAGGGTCTGCCTGATACCTAGCACACATGCAAATACTAAATAATATATCAGGTCTACTTGCTGTTAAATAAAGCAAAGAGCCTATCATACCTCTATAAAACTTCTGATCTACTACTTTCTTACCATCTTTATCATTGTCTATTCTTGTTGATGTACTCATTGGTGTTGACAGTGGCTTGGCATTTTCAAAACCGAATTTCTTAGCAGCTCTTTTGTGTATTTGGCTTGACAATATGTGAGCCTTCTTTTCCTTGTTTGATTTGCAATCGGGAAGTAGTTAAGCTCCCCCATCATGCTCATTTCAAATTCTCCCTGCATTAGCTTCTCAAAATACTTGCAAAGAGATTCATCAGTAGATCCAAATATTATATCATCAACATATATTTGAACAAGTAACAATTTTGAGTTTAGACTTAATGAATAGTGTGCTATCTACTTTTCCTCTAATAAACCATGATCTAATACAAACACTTAATCGTTCATACCATGCTCTAGGTGCTTGTTTTAAACCATATAAAGCTTTATTGCATTTAAATACATGATCTGAAAATCCTGTCATCAAACCAGGCGGTTGTTCCACATAACTTCTTCTTTTATAAACCATTTAAAAATGCTGATTTCACATCATTTGAAAGAGTTTTAAATTTATGCAGATGCATAAGCAAGTAAATTCTAATAGCCTCAAGTCTAGCTACTAGTACATAGGTTTCATCGAAATCTATGCCTTCCTCTTAGGAATAGCCTTGAGCTACCAGTCTGGCCTTGTTTCTTATGATCACACCAACTTCATCCAATTTGTTCTGAACACCCATTTAGTGCCATTACTGGATGATCTGATGGTCTAGGAACAAGTGACCACACATGGTTTCTCTTGAACTGATTCAGTTCATCTTGCATGGCTAAAATCCAAGATTCATCAGTAAGAGCTTCATTGACTGTCTTAGGCTCTATTTGTGAAACAAAAGCTAGATAGTCACGAGGATTACATTACCTCTGGTCTTACCCCAACTGACGGATCACCAATGATGTTATCTAGAGGTGATCTTTCTTATTCCATTCTTTCTTTTGGAAGATTATCATGAGATTGTCCTTTTGTTGCAGGTCTTCCAAAGGTGGATCTTCCTTGCCCTCAATGGATGTATCCTTTAATTTCTTGGACAATTTTTCTGCATCATCAATATCACTATCTTCTTCCTTTTTCAAGGAAGGGTTAGTTTCATCAAAAATAATATGCACTAATTGTTCAATTAACAAGGTACGCTTATTAAATACTCTATATCCTTTAGGTTTAGAGGCATACCCCATGAAGATACTTTCATCTGATTTAGCATCTAACTTACCGAGGTCTCCTTTGTCATTGTTGTGGATGAAACATGGACATCCAAATATCCTGAAATGACTGATCTTCAGCTTCTTCTCTTTGTATAGCTCATATGAAGTCTTCTTCAGGATTGGCCTGATCATGACTCGTTTGATGATATAACATGCTGTGTTAACTGCTTCGGCCCAAAAATATCTTGGCAAATCATATTCTGACAGCATTGTCCTTGCCATGTCCAATAGGGTTCTATTCTTCCTCTCAGCAACTCCATTTTGCTGAGGCGTTCTTGGTGCTGAAAAATTGTGCTCTATGCCTTGATCATCACAAAACTTAGCAAATCTCTCATTCTGGAATTCTCCTCCATGGTCCGATCGAATGCTGATAATACTATACTTCTTATCCTTCTGTACCTTCTTGCTGAAGCTTACAAAACTGTCAAAAGTATCATCTTTGTGTTCTAGGAAAGAAACCCATGTAAACCTGGAGAAGTCATCTACAATGACAAAACCAAATTCTTTCCTCCAAGACTTGTGGTTCTCATTGGCCCAAATAAACCATATGTAGAATTTCTAAGGGTTTGAGGTTGTTACCACAGTCTTGACTTGAAGGATGACTTGGTGTGCTTTCCTTTTGCACATGGCCCACAAACACCATCCATTATTGTGCTAACTTTGGGTAGGCCTTCCACCAAGCTTCTCTTGATCAACTTTCTCATGCCATCTAGACTGCAGTGGCCCAATCTTCTGTGCCACAGTTCAGTTGACTGCTCTTTGCTTGCAGCCAGACAGATATCCTGATCTTTTAGTTCTTCTAGGTAAAGTACATATAGGTTCTTTTCTCTGTTGGCTTCAAAGATGACTGCACCATCCTTCATAATGCTGCACTTTGATTCTTGAAATCTGATTTGATGTCCTTTGTCGCACAGCTGGCTGATACTGATAAGGTTGTGCTTCAGTCCTTTGACGCATAACACATCTTCAATCACTGTTTTGCCTTTGCTGCCTACTGATCCACTGCCTATCACAGTCCCTTTTCCATTATCTCCATAGGTGACTGTGCCTTCCTCAGCTTTGAGATGAGAAAATAGCTTCCTATTCTGACATGTGCCTTGAGCACCACTGTCTAAATACCATTTTGATGCTCGAATTTACCTGCAATGAAAACACTAAGCTTTAGGTACCCAAGTTCTTTTGGGTCCTGGTTGGTTAGTATCATCATTTTTCTTTTTGATTATCCATATTTTATATTTAGTTGGACATGATACTTTGATATGACCTAACTTGTTGCAATGGCTACAGCAAGACATCTTAGTTACCTTTTCAGTTGGAATGTATTTAAAATTTGATTTATATGTTGTGTCTTGTTCAGCTATAAACTTGGTGTTGGATATGTTTTAGGATGTATTATTGTTTCTTCATTGTCTGGAGGTGTGATCCTAATCCATGTTTCTTTCTACCTGACCGTCTAGCTCCTTTTAGTATTAGTGATGGTTTTCCATTTGTGAATTTATCTAATGTACTTAATAGCTTTTCATTTTATTCAGTTAGTGTGTTAATCTCCTTTTTAAGTTCATCTGGAGTTTCTGTTTTTTTCTAGTTTAACTATCTGTTTTTTTATTTTTCAGATCTTCACATAACAAATCATCTTCTTTTTAGTCCGTAATTTGTTTTCACATTGCTCATTTTCAGATTTTAAATCTGAGTTAGTATTTTCTAAACATGCGATGTTTTCTTACTTGTTTTTAGTATTACATACTTCTTTGTCTTTACAATATAGTTCATTAAAAGCTTCTTCCAAATTATCGAAATCTGATTCATTACATGAAGAAAAAGTTGAGTCTGATGTTACCTTGTCTTCGATGTTGGCCATGAATGCCAGGTTTGGTTCTTCTTCTTCTTCATTGCTTAAGCTTGACTCGCTGCGGAGTCGCTACTGTTGTTCCAAGCTACTGCCATAGCTTTCTTCTTATAACTTTTGATTTCTTGGAAGCATCTTTCTTTCCGAATTCAACTTTCTGAGTTTCGGACATTCTGCCTGATATGTCCGGTTCTTACATTCATAACAGATTGGTTCATTTTTCTTGAATCTTTGACTTCAGACCTTTTGAGGTCTTTCCCTTTCTTGAAGTATCTTCTACCGAACTGATACTTCTTTTTCTTAGCTAGTATTTGTTGTAATCTTCTGGACAGCATTGCTTCTTCATCTTCACTTGTTCATACTTTCTGGTTGTATGAGCCTCTTCTGATTTGTATTCTTCTGCCTTGAGTGCGGTGGAGTGCTTCTTTCTGCTAGAATATTCTCCCAACCATCCATATTTATTCATAGGCCTGAGGGACCTAATGAGCTTCTCTAATGACATTATCTTCAAGTCATTAGCCTCCTCTTTGCTGTAACCTTTGGAGTCCACGAGGAGGTAGGGATCTGAGTATTTTCCTCACCATGTCTCCCATCAGATAAGTCTTACCCAGACCAGCTAACCCATTAGTGATATCGGTGAATGGCTGTACATCTGAGTAATGGATTCCTTGCGCATTTGGAACCTTTGTACTTGTTACGAGAATGTCTATTCTGGTTTCTTTAACCTTGTCAGTACCTTATATGTGATCCTTAGCTTCTCCCACATTTCCATAGCGGATTTGCAGGCTGATATGCGGTTGAACTCCATCTTGCTAAGAGCACAACACAGGATGCTCTTGGCTTTGTAGTTTAAAGAGATCTTCTTCTTGTCGTCTTCAGTCCACTTGTCCTTTTCGTTTGTGACTAGAAGATCACCTTCTTCAACAATCGACCAGATCTGATAGTCGAGTCCTTGTAAGAAGAACTCCATTCTTGTCTTCCAATATGCGTAGTCTTCACTATCGAATAGTGGTGGCCTGTTAACTGACTGACATTCGAAGTGACCTTGGGCTGCCATTTGATATTTTCTCTTCAGATCGATGGATCTTCTTCTTTGTCGAAGAAGAGACTAGATATGATACCACTTGTTGCCCAGCTAGCAAGCCCAGAGGGGGGTGAATGGGATATTAAAATTTTGATCACTTTAAAACCTGTCCACAAAAATGTTTACACAAAACACACTTCGTTGATTGTTAGTGTTAGTAAAAGAGGATAGCAAACACAAGGCAATCAAACACACGACACAAGGAATTATCCTGGTTCGGATCTCCTCTCCACATGAGTCCTACGTTCAGTCCCTGAGCAATACCTCAGGATTTCACTACCCAAGGGTACAGTCCCGCTCAAGGACACTTACACACCCAGCCACAGCTAGTCTTCTCTTCACAACCGAAGAGGAATTACAACACCTGGATCCCACCAGGTCTTCCTTCTACACGAAGGGAAACAAACACTATGGAACCCCGCAGGTCTTCCTTTAACATTGAAGGGATATAAACACCCTGGAATTCCAGGTCTTCCTTCAACACGAAGGGTAATAAAACAAGATGTATTCAGGAAGACAAGCCCTAGATCAAGCTTAAAGACCAACGCTTGATCTGAAGCAACGACTGAGAGGGAAAGTTCTACGATGAGGAACACTCTCAGTACATAGAAGCTCTCAAGACTAACATAATGAATGCAGAGAGCTAAGAGCTAGACAAGCAAAGGAGTGAAGCTTCGCTCTTTCAAATGCTCGCAGAAAGCTGGTAAAAGATTTTCGTAAGTGTTCTATCTGTATCTGGAGCTTCAGTCTTCTATATATGTCTTTCATTTGAAAAATGAACGTTGAAGTGTCCGTTATCTAAAAGCTTTTGAGGTGCGCTGTCAGAGACCTGCATGCATTAAATTCTAAAATAATAGACAGCTAGGCTGTCTCTTGTTGTCAGTCAACGTTAGAATGGTTTTATATCAAAATAGGAGTTCAATTCTGTTCTTTTAAAAAGATGTTTCTAATATAAGCATAAGAGTAGAAAATATATTGTGCATGCATTGTAGTGATATGTTCAGTCGTAATAAATGCATGGATGTGAAACACGAGGGAAAACTTTGACTTTTGAAACTATCTGAGAATAGGTTTCAATATTAAGTCGTTATACACCATGAAATCGATATGATCATGACTTATGAAATCGTTGGGTTGATGAGTCGTTATTCATTTGAATCGTTATACATTCATAAGCAAGTCGATGTACACACAAATCGTTATGCATTAGCAACCGAATCGTTGTAGAGACAAATCGTTATGACAATGTCAGAAAATCATTATGAGCAAATCGTTGTTTCACTTATCGAGTTGATATAGTGAACAATTGTTGTTTAATTATTGAATCGTTACGGTGACCAAGTCGTTATGTAACTTAATGAATCGTTACAGTGTGAGTGTAGTGTAACTATCGAATCGTTATGAGAATTAACGAGTCATTGTGAAACCGAAATCATTGTGAGAGCAAATCGTTGTTCTCACTTAAGAAATCGATGCGATTACCAAATCGTTATGAGCTCGAAATCGATGTGCACATAACCAAATCGTTATGAGCTCGAAATCGATGTTCACACTTATCGAATCGTTCTGAGAGTAAATCGTTGCGATCTCTTAGCGAATCGTTATGAGAGGCAAATCATTGTGATCTCTTAGCGAATCGTTATAAAATAGACTTCAATGGAATAGCAATGACTTATGAAATCGTTATAGAAAACAAAAAATCGATGTGGATGAGGAAATCGTTATGATCTTAAGAAAATCGTATATAACAACTAGAAAATCGATGAGTACTTAGAAAATTGTATGCTTTGAACTGTAAATGCTATAAGGTGATAAATACTCACTGATTTTGCTAGAATTTCCTTGATTTATTTCCGTACTCAAATCTCATAGAGATATGTTAGAGTAAACTTATCATAATTTGTTAATCACCAAAATGATATGTAATTAATTTAAATTACATGGGGGATAATCTGATCATCAAAAGCCTCACAAGCTTGCACAGACTGTTTCTTCCTCATGGGCAAGAAGTGACCAGTCTTGGAGAAACGGGCCACAACCACCCAAATCTAGTGATTGCCTTAGCTGACCTGAGCAAACCTGTCACAAAATCATGGTGATAGCTTCCCACTTCCACATAGGTATCTCCATCTTCTGAATAAGGCCTGATGGTCTCTAACACTCGGCCTTAACCTGCTGACACACCAAACACCTGGATACAAACTCTGCAACATCCTTCTTCATGTCTGACCACCAAAAGGATCTCTTCAAATCCTGGTACATCTTGGTGTTTCCTGGATGAATGGAGAACCGTGACCTGTGAGCTTATGCAAGTACTCGCTCACGAACTTCTACGACATCTGGTACACATACTCGGTGCTGAAATCTAATGACACTGTAACATCCCAGGTTTTGGCTTCCTTGGTGTTGTTCTTGGGATCGTGACGGATTGGGCTGTCGCGTTCTGAACGTGACGTGCTCTGTGTCTCCTTCTGGTTGAGAAGACGATGGCCCTCATGTCGCTTTCCCATTGTCTATTGGCTGGTGTGCCATGTGTCCGCAGTGTGTGTGTGAAGTGACGTGCCAGTTGTCGCATTCACCTGAGATGCGTGCATGTGTGACACATGGTCTAGAGGTTGTCTGCCTGTCAGAAGTTCTGTTAGAACTTTTGAGAAGGCGACAAGGTGGTTGTGACATTCTAGTTGAGAACGCGACACCTATGTTGTCGCGACCTCAGTTCCGAGGCCTTAAAGCAGTAGACCCTCCTTTCTTTCTCCTCCTTCCTCTCCTCTCCAAGGTGGGGGAGCTCCCTCCATCCTTCTCAGGCGTTTTGGAGCGTGGAGGTGCCGACGAGCTTGTGGCGGAGCAGTGGAGCGGCATCGTGGAGCGAGGAGGAGGTGGCCGAGCCGTCGTGAAGGCCCATTTGGGTTCGGTTCTTCGTTACGGTAGGGATTGTTTGCTCCCTTAGTAGTTAGAGTAGATGGAGCTTGGTTTTGGGTGATCCTTCCCATGCTCGTGAGTTCCCTTGTGTTTTCGCACGGATGGATGCTTTCCGGTGGTGCTTCGTCTACGTGTTTAGCTTGCTCTTGTGGTTTACGGGTGAGGAGAGGTGGCATTGTTGCCCCTCGAGCCCTCTTTTAGTTGCTTTCGGTGTGTGCTCCCCTCCCTCTCTTGTTTGGAGGCAGTAGTGTAGCTTGGGGGACCATGGTATGGCCCCAATGCTTGGTTCGGGCTTCCGTCTGAGGTCGTGATAGGTCAGCTATCGCAACACTAGACAGAAGGCGACGGGTAACCTGTCACATTTTGGTAGCGACAGGTTGGTCGTCGCGTTCCCCTCTGCCTTCTGTTTCCAGTTTCCGATTGTGGCGGAGGATGGCTCATGTCCAAGTTGGTTAGAGGGAGGTCTCACCAACTTGCACGAGGCTAGTCCTCCTGCTTGCGGCCTTGGCCTTGTGGCCTTTTGGGGTGTAGGCCTTGGGGTGGTTCTGCCCCAAGGGCCCTGCCCTCAGATGAGGAACGCGATGGTTCGATACGTCGCGTTCTGAATATAAAGGCGACACCCTGTGTGTTGCTTTCTGGTTGCGAAAGGATCCATGTCGCATTCTGCCTTCTAGTAGCAACTGGGTTCTCGTCACCTTCTTGCTTTGGTGTTGTCGGCTGTGGGTCTGCTGACCTGCTTGGGGGTTCGGCCTTTTGATGCTGAACGCGACAGGTCGATACGTCGCGTTCAGATTAGAAGGCGGCACCCTAGTCGTCGCGACCTGGTGGCGACAGGTTGGTTGTCGCCTTCTTGTTTAGAAGGCGACGCTCCTGTGGTCGCGTTCCGGTTGCCTGTGTTTCTGGCTTTGGTGGTTGTGCCTGGTTGGCTGACGGCTCTCTTGGGGGTTTCTGGGAGGGGTACCATGCATGCCGTGCCGGCTGACTTGTATTAGTTACAAGTCAGCTGTGTCGTTTGCTTGTGGTGGTTGCCCCGCTTGTTCTCTTTCGCCCGGTGCTTGGCACTTGAGGGCTTGTCCCATTCAGAGGTTGTCTCTTTTTTTCCTGGGACCCCCATCCTCGAGAGCCTGTTGAGGGAGTTCTCCGGGCTACGAGCATGCTCGAGTTGGCAGCCGTGTTGGCGGACTCTAGAGCTGAGGGGAAAACGGTGGTGGGCAGCAGCGTAGAGTCGCTTGTGGAGCTCCCTTAGTTGAGTCTGTGTCACCGAGGTGGTTGAGGCATTCTTTCCAGTGCGGATTAGCTAGTCCGTTCTCACTGCCTCTCTCGACGTTGGTTCTGGAGCCACGTCGTGGTGTAAGGCGTGGGGCCGCCACTCGGCCGAGCTGTGGTGGTGCGTGTGTGTGTGTTCTTTGCGGTGGCTCACTCCCCTCACTCTACAGGGGATGTTGTAGGCAGGAGTCAGCGTCTGGCGAGTTGGAGGTGTCGACGGTGTGTCCTCCTCTTATCTGCCAGTGGCAGTGGCTTGGTTGTTCTTGCTGTGATGGTGGTTCATGTTGTTTCTAAGTGAGTCTCGTCGCCCTAGCCTGCACTGTGGTTGTAGCCTAGCAGTGTCTAGTTCCATGGGCTTTGTTGGTATTGCCTCGTGAGCCGTGTTTATTGGTTTCCGCTTTAAGGGTTCTCTAAGGGTGCCTTCTGCAGACACCCGTCTGCTGTTTTTGTAACCCGTTCCTTGGTGCCGTCCATGGGGGCACTTGAGTGTGTAGTTCCCTGACCTAGTGGCGTGTCCGAGGTTCAGGGCAGTTCTGTTTGTGGGACCTCAACCTTGAGGAGGTTTGAGGTGGCCGTGGTTATGGTGAGACGCTCTTCTCACCTAGTTGCTCGGTGTCTCTCGTGGTGACACCTAGTTGTTCCTTCCCAACCTCATGGAGGTCTGGGATGTTGGTGCTTGTGTCGTGAGACTCTGGTCTCACGTGGTTGCTCCGGTGTTCCGAGAGCTTTTTGTCTCATCGGGTGCGTGCCGAGGGTTGTTTCCGCATTGTGTTTCACTCCACTGGTTCTGCAGGAGTCGTGTCTGGCCCGACCCTGGTTGTGAGTCATGGCATTACTCTTTGCAGTAGGTGTTTTTCACATTACTGCTTTCTAGAGTAGTTTGCTTCTGCTTTCTTCGAGTTCCTACTGTTGTGGCTGGTAAGGGACTGGTTATCCCCACTGAGCCTTGTTCGCGAGGCTCACCCCCCTACTCTTTTCAAGTAGGGACTTGCTGTCACAGGAGTTCGTTGTCGGACGGTTGTGGTAGTGGTTTGTACGCCTTGCGTTGCCAGCAATGTGAGTTGTGAGCGTGAGTGCTTGTACAGGAGTGAGTCGAGAGTTGCCTTTTTGCAAGTCCTCGGGGTATGCCCCTTAAGGACTCCACCTTTCTTTCTGTATCTGTACTTTTATTTGCGACATGTTGTACATAATTCCCTTATTATTGTACAAATTTTTTGTTATAGTTATTTGAATTCATTGCTTATCTCACTGGACTAAATTCTAACTCTTCCAGGTCTTCGGATCCGTGGGTGGCGGCGCGACCTTCGGGGTCCCTGGCGGGGGTCTGGGAGGTCAGGTAGTTACAGACACCGTTCTCATCCCGAGCAATGCCTACCTTGCCCACTATCTCCTGAAGTCTATGATCGGCTCTCTGCTGCTCAATCACCTCGTCCAACACTGTGGATCAGATAGACAACTGTGCCATGAAATCCTGACATAACTGTGGCTCTAGCTTTGTCATAGCACATCTTCCAATCCTGCTGAAGTAGGGACCTCTTCCTACTGAGCGCATCTGCCATGACGTTCGCCTTTCCTAGATGGTACTGAAGCTCGATGTCATAGTCCTTAAGAAACTCAGTCCACCTTCTCTGTCGCAGGTTCAACTCCCTTTGAGAGAAAAGATACCTCAAACTCTTTTGGTCAGTGAACACCTCGAACTTGACACCATAAAGATAGTGTCTCTAGATCTTCAGTGCATGGACCACAGTTGCTAACTCTGAATCATGGGTCGGATAGTTACGCTCATGCTCCTTTACTTGGCGAGAAGCATAGGCAACTACCTTACCATGCTGCATCAGAACACAACCAAGACCTATCTGGGAAGCATCTGAATAGATAGCAAAACCCTCGGCACCACTAGGCAAAATCAACACAGGTGCAGTGACGCCTTGTCTTCAGTTTATGGAAACTACTCTCGCAATCCTCAGACCACACATACTTAACCCCTTTCCTGGTAAGCTTGGTCAAAGGTGCTGCTATGGAGGAAAAGCCTTCAATGAATCGCATGTAATAGCCTGCTAACCCAAGAAAATTCCTGATCTCAGATGGTGTCCTCGGAGTCTCCCACTCTAACACTGCCTGAACCTTCACCGAATCAACAGCAACTCTGGCGCTTGAGATGACATGCCCAAAGAAGTGAACCTTGCGCATCTAGAAGTCACACTTACTGAACGTGGCATACAACTTGTGCTCTCAAAGAACCTCCAGAACAATCCTCAGATGCTCACGGTGTGTATCCTCATCAGGGGAATAGACTAACACATCGTCTATGAACACCACAACAAAAATATCCAAATATGGCCTATTCATGAGATCCATGAATGCTGCAGGGGCATTAGTCAGACCAAATGGAAGCACAAGGAACTCAGTGTCCATAGCGGATCCTGAATGCAGTCTTGGACACATCCTCTCCCTTGATCCTCAACTGATGGTAGCCGGATCGCAGATCTGTCATGGAGAACATAGATGCATTCTACATCTGATCAAACAAATCATCTATGCGCGGCAAGGGGTACTTGTTCTTCACTCTCACCTGATTGAGCTTTTTGTAGTCAATGCACAGCCTGAGGGAACCATCTTTCTTCTTCACGAATAGAACAGGGACACCCCATGGTGACACACTAGGGCGAATGAACCGCTTGTCAAGCAACTCCTGCAACTGCTTCCTCAGCTCAGCTAACTTCGCAGGTGCCATCCGGTAGGGAGCCTTAGAGATAGGTGATGTGCCTAGAAGCAACTCTATAGTGAACTTTATCTCCCTTGCTGGTGGCAATCCAGACAAATCATCTGGGAACTCCTGCACAACCTTGATCTCCCCAAGGGTAGGTGACTGATCGGCCTTAGGAACTAAAACCACACTGCCAAGGAAAGCGTCACAACCCTTATTTACCATCTTCATAGACTTCATGGCGGAGATTACGAACCGTCCCGCAAGATTCCTTGGCGTAAAGGATGTGAGAACTCATCCTCTCTAGGAATATGGAAAGTAATCTTCTTCCCTCGGCAATCGACCATGGCATGGTGCTCTTCAAGCCAATCCAGACCAAGTATAGCATCATAGTCCATCTTGAGCAAGTAGAAGCACTCAAACAAGCATCGATCTTCAATGCACATAGGTAAGGATGGGATGCACTTCTTGGTCGCTACCGTACCTGCTGGTGTGTGCACGGACAACGGGACCTCTAACTCCTCTGCCTCGACTCTAGACTTTGCCGCTAACTACTTAGCAAACCGTTCGGAAATAAACTAGTGTGTAGCACCCGTATCAAACAACACTCGAGACTAGACACCCATAACTAAAACTATACCTTATGTGATGTTCTTAGCCTACTCTGCATCCTCACGTGCTAGTGCATACACTCGGGCTTGGGCCTGAGGCCTTTCTGGTTTCCTTATCACTGGTGCCGTTGCTGCTGCCACTGCTGGGGCTGGGGCTCCTCTCTGAGCAAACTGTTGAAGTCTGGGGCAGTCTCGGATTTGGTTCTTGGTGCTGCCACACTTTAGGCACTTCCCTGCTAGCTTCAAACACTTTGATCCCCCGTGTGTCCTTCCACAATGAGGACACACCTTCTTGTCTCTGGGCCTGAAGCTGGGTGTCTGGGGTACAATCGCTGACTGACTCGGAGATGCTACTGTACGTTGTGGTTGGTGGTACACCGCTGCCTTCTTTATGTGTTGCCTCTGGAAAGGTGGCGCTGACCTCTTCTTGTCTGCCCTCTTCTCCTCTATGTACTGATCCATCTCGCTCTCCTACC
Source organism: Colocasia esculenta (assembly GCA_014218235.1). Lineage (NCBI taxonomy): Eukaryota > Viridiplantae > Streptophyta > Magnoliopsida > Alismatales > Araceae > Colocasia > Colocasia esculenta. The sequence goes on along the minus strand of CM024758.1, from coordinate 119,243,490 downwards.
TGCATGCTACACTGAGAGTCTCATCCAATGTTTGATGGTCAAAATCTACCAGTCTCAACATGAGTGATGGTTTGAGCCCCATCACAAACTTCTTGGCCTTCCTGCGCTCATCTGCAACAATGTGGGGAGCGTATTTGGAAAGCTCGGCAAACCTGGCCTCCTAATCTAGGACAGTCATGGAGCCCTGTGTAAGAGATAGGAACTCCTGCTCCACTTGTCCTAAATGTGCTTGGGGATGAACTTGGCTCGAAAGAGTCTAGTGAACTTGGCCTAAGTCACCTATAAAGTACCATCCTAGTACCTTGTACGTAAAATAGAGGCCCACCAAACATCAGCTCTCTCCTGCAAAAATACAACCCATAAGCACCATCCAATCTAAAATCTAAATCTTACACAAGTACATATACTCTAAGTACCTGTAGCATGTAAGTTGCCAGACTAACTTTATCCTCTTCCGCACACCTGATAGTACGGAAGATCTTCTCTACCACTCTCATCCAGCTCTCTACCAAAAGGGGCTGACTCTCCCTCTTAAAAGAAGGCGGAGCCATCCTCTTAAACCTCTCCATGATGGACGGACCACCATGCTCCTGGGGAACTGGAGTTGGAGCCTAAGCTTGAGACAATAAGCAACCCATAAGCAATCATACAATTAACAAAACAGACTACTCCCTATTTAACAACTCTAACATGTGCCTGTAACTGAGCCTGCAATGCAGCTTGAGTCTGAGCCTACGTCTGCATCACTTGGACCAGGCGTTGCATGAACACGTCATAGTCTGCAGGCGGTGGTGGTGGAAGTACCGTGGGACCCTGGGGTGCTGGGGCCTGTTGCTCACCCCTCTCCTCATGTCTCTGCTCGTCCTCCCAAGCCTGGGTATCACGCCTACCACAGCTCGCCATTGCCTGTAAAATAATTAACTCAGTTAGAATCTAAGTTACTTAGTCCTAACTATTTTCTTAACTATCTTTGATTCATTATTAGATGTTTTCCACATGTATGGACTAATTCTATAAAGACTTTGAAATATTGTGTAGATGATAGCTTATTTATGTTCAATCTCAACTTGTTGCTCTAATACCAATCTTTGTAACGACCCTCTTTATACATGTACGATTATACCAATCCATGTCGATGTGTTGTCACAGTGGGACATGACCCAACACAACGTAGTAGGTAGAGATGTACCCAAATAACAAAAGAAAGTACATCGAAAATGAAATAAGTTTTTATTCCATCATCGTTACATACATTTCACAATCTATATAGTAGCAATGAAAATAAGCAAAGTCCATAATTAAACAAGTCCATAACATAACATTGTCCACATACTAGCAAATGGAATGTATAAGCTAAGCAAATAGTCTTTCACAAGCTTCGCTACTCCTCTCGCTCAGAGTCGCTCCTCAAAATCTCTTCCTCAATTTCAGGAACACATGTCTTACATGTATGTTAAAGCAAGGATGAGTCTTCACAAAAGACTCAGCAAGCAACCGATTGGCACATCCTTACACATATCACATTCATGCTACTCAATTTAACAAAAGAGCAATTTTACCACATGGTTAATGTCATAATAAACAATTACAAATGAATAACTTATAACATGCTATCTACACATGGCCTTAGCTTAAATCATGGTATCATTTACAACTCATTCACAACATATTTCCAAATAACTTGATCATGGAATTAAACACATGTTTACTAGCACACCTAGCATGATATCTATCACTTTTCGCATGCTTTTATATCACATATTAACACATTTTTCTTGCTGTTTTAACATAAATATAACATAGTCACATGGTTTCATATTATTTCACATTGTAACACATTAGCACATCACTTTCACATGATCACTTGGCACATTCACACATAGTTTACATCTTTACATATTAGTTTTTGCCATGACACATAGTCTGAACCACCATAAAGAAGGACACACATATCACATAACACATACCCGTCACTTAGGCATTATAGTGACGAATCATGGTAACTGCGTAGAATCGGGAGAAGCCCTCTCTACCCTAACCAGTGGTACTTGTCCACCTCCAAGATTTCACCCTGATGGCCACAGGATATCACATACACATTGAGCCTTTCCATAGGGACTTTTCTACAGTACGGCTCCATAGCCTTCTATGGTAGCAGTATCAATTTCGACACAACATTCACTTAATCACATTATTTCAAATTAATCACATGTTTAACGTCATTGTACATGCACTTAATGGTCTATTCACATGCTTATATGTCGCGCCCCAATATTTAGCAGTAGATAATAAATATCGGGATGCGTGAACGATATAAGTGTGCGTATCATAGTCGAGTAATTCAGAGTAACAACTAAAGATAACACAAGGTTAAAGACAACAATATTGCTAGCCAAAATAATCTTTATTTCATTTCCATCAACTAGTTTGAACACCTTACTTCATCAGAGCCAAATATAGGGCCCAAAATTGTATTTCAAATACATCTGACTCAACAGAAGGAAACTTACTGTTATAGACTTCTTAATACTAATCTCCTTGGTTGACGTGCTATAGACAGGTACCGATCAACTTTTTTTTTGGTCAGTCAACCAAAGAGAATCAATACCGATCAACAACTCATCACTCTTCCCCAGTCCCATCGTTCTCCAGTTCCTCATATTCATTTCCTGAAAATATTAAGGAAAGCAGGTGTGAGCGCACTAGAGCCCAGTAGGATTTTCATCTCATGGTGTGGGCATGCTTTACGTAATTAACATGTTAATAGTGGCAATGCTATCATGCAATACTCATGTCAATAACAATAGTGACAAACCCAAGCTATAACATGTATGAGAATGGTTCAGTAAACAGATTAGATGATGATTCTCATGTGGGAAGGAATGATTATCAATGAGATTGATGACAGAACGATCACTTGACATATAGAATAGATTCAATAGCATGTACAATGGATATCTCAAGTTGAATTTCGTAGAATCCCAGTGGACAATGACATATTGGGTTCAATAATGATGACATGTACAATTGATTTGGCCATTTCACATATAATAGTTCTATCAATCAATCAATCAATCATTCAATAATAGTGTGGAAATTACCCAGATCAATCTTGCATTCAATTAGGTGATTGCCAGACACCTCAATGGATCATATACTCTCGCGATTTATAAGTATTTCGGTGCTCTTCCCAGGTCCAGACTGGGCCCTATTTGTAGAGGCATAGTTGTAAACCGAAGTTCCAATAGTTTCTGATAATTCCATTCATTCATTTATGGCCAACATGATTTCCAAGCAATGAAGAATGATGAGCCAAAGATCATGTCAATGATGATATAGAACAATGCAAGGGGACATGATCCAGATTAATTTCGGCAGCTTAACGACTTAATCTCATTAGTTCAATCTTTATATTTAATGGCTTGGTTTCAATGTTATCAAATCACTCTCACGAGAAGTAGATAAGAATGGAAGTGCATTCTATCTTCCAAGTACTTCATTGGTACAACCAACTCGGTCTCCATGAGGGAATCCATGGAGTACGGAGATTTAAGGAGGTCTTAAGAAAAAGGTCACTAGACTACCGATACGGAATGACCAACCGTGAGTTTCTGATCCCCCAAGAAAGGGCTACCTATAAGTGCAATGTGATGTGTAGAGGGTGGCTCAATCTACAATCCATAGATTTGAAACAAGGAGGAAAGCTTATAACAACTAAGCATGACATGCATACAATTCAATCTATCACATGGTTGCTGTACTTTTAACATATATCACATTTCAGTTATGGACAAGTCAGAATATGGACATAGCATATATCAGTCAATTGATCCCATGATAGATGACATCAATCAATCATTAACACTTAGAATAGATATTCGAATTCTTATGATTTCATGTAGGTTGATCACTTGTAGGCCATTGACTAGCAACATGACATGATATGACATAAGGACATACATATAGTAGACTGAACAACCCCTTAAAACAGTCTCGGGTTGGCCTTTAAATCACAATGGACATAGTCGTCGCACTTCAAAGGGCCATACATAGTGAAAACACGGTTTTGTAACAAGTAACTAAATCACGATGGACCTACCTGTCGCGTTCAAGTCGTGACGGGACAGGTCGTCGCCTTCTCGGTACAAATCAATGTTGGATCGATTGCCCAAACAGAATCGCGACGATTCTCCCTATCGTGTTCACAACGCCATGCTCTGAATCGCGATGGTTTGACACGTCACATTCAAGAGTTGGTTCAAAAATCCGAATATAAAAGTAGACAAAAATTCTTTGGCGGGAAAACATGTCAAATCACGACGGCTCATGCTGTCGCGTTCAAGACAGCACTGAAATCCATGGAGCACATAGTTTCATGCATTGGGGTTGACTAGTCAGACATCAAAACGTGACAGAACAGTCTGTTGCATTTTACTGAATCGTGACGTACATGTACATCCCATTCATGCAACAAGAATCGCGACGTCTGGAGTCGTCGCGTTCTTGGATCTTGCCCAAAAACCAGAAAAACATGACACTCCTTCATGATAGACTTATAACTCGAAATCTAGCAATATTTAGACAAAACTCTGAACATGAAAAGTGTCAAGGACATCAATAAGAAGAAAACTACCATTTTGGTTTGACCCAATTCAGCCTCGGTTTGCATAAAATGCTTGATGACACATAAAGACCTAAGTCTACACGACTCTTGGAAAACACTTAATACAACTCACATACTCCATAAAAATTAGGGAAAATACATGCAAATGAAACTAGACTCGATGCTCTATCCATTGGTATGCGCAATGTTTAGGTCAAACCAGAGATCACCTACCATTGAGTAGATCTAAGAAGGGTGATGACACAGGTCACATCAGAAAATAGCTGGGGAAGAAGCTCGGTTCTTGGCCATTCTCCTCCTCCTCTGGTGCCCTAGCTCGCCTCCACATGACCCCAACACAATGGTAAACCTTCCCAATTAGTTTTAGAATGATTATTTATATGACTAGGGTTTATTCCATGTCCTAAAAAGACTAGGAAAGAGGGCTGCGGTTTTAGCTTGCCCCCTTCCAAGTTTTGAGGATTCTCCTCTCAATTGGAGTAGGAGTGCCATTAGGAAATCTCCCATCCTTGCTAGGTACGAATTTTGCTTGCTTTGTATGGCTAATCACCTATGTTTAACCCTAATTTGCCCTTTCCTATTTTCTGCATATTTATGGTCATGAATTTTGGCGTTTATTGCTATTGGGTTTTGATCTTTGGCCTATTTAAAGTTGTATTGGCCCAATATGATTTAAATAGCTGATTTCACACTTTGGGAGTTTAACCATGTCATTTATTTTATTTTGATTCACTATTTTTATTTATTTGTTATTTTCCTATATTTTAAATTATTTAATTTTACGGGGCGTTACATCCTCCCCCACTTAAGAAAATTTGGTCCCCAAATTTATACAAAATGGTATAGTATCGTGTTGGATCTATTCAACCACCCCTTCTAGTTTTGTTCATACTCTGAATTCGATCCTACAATTGGTATCAGAGTGGGTTAATATCTGTTTCTGATCTGATTTGATTGCTTCTGTTTGATCTGTGTGTTTTGTTTGCTTGAATTACTTGCTTGCTCTTTCACTGTCTCTAATTTTGATTGATGGATTCTCGAGGATTTGTAGCTGAGGGCCATTCCATTAATAGACCACCATTTTTTGATGGGTCTGATTACTCCTCCTGGAAAAATCACATGCAAGTTTATCTAAGGGCAAAAAACTGTGAAATCTGTAAAATAGTTGAAAAGGGTCCTAATGAAAACCATGGAGATGAGAAGAATTGGACTAGAGAGCAAATTAGGAAAGCTACTCTTAATTACAGTGCCATGAACATGCTTCAGTGTGTTGTCCACCATAAAGAATATTGAAGAATATCCATGTGCAAATCCGCTAAGGAAATGTCGGATAAACTTGAATTAATGTATGAAGGAATATCTCAAGTTAGGGAAACCAAAGCAAACGTACTTTGTTTCTGAATATGAATTGTTTATGATGAAATCTGATGAGTCAATTTCTGAAATGTTTGCTAGGTTTATGACAATCGTTAATGGACTGAAGGCACTAGGTAAAGAGTACACTGATGTTGATCTAGTAATAAAGATCTTGCGCTCTCTATCATCTATTTGGCATACAAAAGCTACAGTGATTGAAGATTCTAAGGATTTATCCAAAATTTCTTTAGATAAACTCATAGGATTTTTAATGACTTATGAAATAAATTTGAAAAGAATTGAAGAATATATGCTTAAAGCTAAACCAATAGCACTTAAAGCTTCATCGAGCAACAAAGAGAAAAGTCAAGAAAAATCAAGTTCTAAAGAGTCTGAGTCTGATGAGGATGAACTTTCCCTCATGACTAGGCAATTCAGGAAATTTTCAAAATCAAGAAAAAGAAAATTCAATGGAAAGAAAAAATATTTTTCTAGTAAAAAGAATGTTTCTTCTTCAAACTTTATTGCTGGCAGAAATCAAAAAGCTGATGAAGGTGTTATTTGCTACAGGTGCAACAAAGCTGGACACATGAAGGCTGAGTGTCCTGAAGTCAAGAAGGACAAGTACAAGAAGAACAACAAAATGAAGAAGCCAAAAGCAATGATTACAACTTGGTCGGATGAAAACCAAAGTGAGAATGAAGAAGAGAACTCCTTAAGCTCAGAAAATGAGGAGTTATGTTTTATGGCTAACAGCAATGATGGAAAGGTAAGTTCTTCTTTTGAACAATATACCATTGAAGATTGGGAAGATGCATATGCTACTTTAGTTGAAAGGTATTCTGAAATAAGAAAAGAAAATAAACATCTGAAAAAGAAAATTAAAAATGTCATGTATGATACTTCCTTAAATAGAAGAATTTCCGAACTTGAAAATGAAATATCTGAACTTAATGAAGAGAATGAAGAACTTCTGAATGAAAAGGATGAATTCAAAATTACATCTCAAAAGGCTAACAGTGAACTGGTAATCTTTTTGAGAAAATCAAATTGCAACAAATAGAAATCATCAAGTTGTTGAAGAATTTCAGAAACTTAAAAAGTTGCTAGTTGAAAAGGAACAAGTGATTAAAAATTTCACAAATGGAAAAGAAAATCTTGATGCATTGTTAGGAATAAGAATGAATGTTGAAAATATGGACTAGGATTTACCACAGAAAAATCAGTGAAAAGAAAGAAAAACCTTCAAAATTCCTTTGATAAAATTTGTCAAAAACAATAGTCCATAAAACAAAAATAAACAAGTGTCAAAGAAAACAACATAAACAATCAAAAATAAAAATAAAAAGAATGTCTAATCAGAAGAAATAAAACAGTCGACACAGGTTAACCATAAGGCCAAGCCTGTGGTCACTGAGTCGACTCTGCCTCAACATAGGTCTACCTATCCACTTTTGAACAACTACAGGATATTTCACAAAAATTCAAATAAAAATCTGAAAATTTATAAAAACTCAAAAACACACTTTCATGAGGATTTTGGAGATCCAGAACATCATATCAATCCAATTGAATCAATTCTTGGAATCAATGGTACCACAATCCTCATTAGTACCATTCAAAATCTTTCTATCCAATGTTTCCAAGATATCAACAGAATTCTTGGTCTAGATTTCCATACATGAACAATTATTTTAAAATGCATAATTTTCCTACTCATGAAAGGAAAAATACTAGTGTTTTCATTCCAAATAAGAATGTTAAAATACCAAAAAGGGAAATCATTTCTGATATAAAACAAAAGCCAAAAACAACTCAAGTATGGATCAGAAAAGACTTATTGTTTTTGCTCAAACAAACTGATGGTCCCAACAATGTTTGGGTACCAAAATATTTTCTTCTCTGATCTGATTTGCATAGGAAGGTCGTTCACCTCCAATCTGTGTTTTCTTGACAGTGGGTGTTCACGACACATGACTCGAGACAGAACAAAGCTTTCATTTCTGATTGAAAATGAAGGAGGATCTATTACTTTTGGAGGTAAAAATAAAGGAAAAAGATTTGGATCTGGAAAGGTTGGTAAATCCTCCTCAAACTCAATTGAAAATGTTTTGTTAGTTGATGGTTTGAATTATAATTTTTTGAGTATTAGCCAATTGTGTTACAAGGGTCACAAAGTTGTCTTTGAATCAGACTTTTGCAAAATACTTGATTCTTCATCTAAAAAAATAAAATTCTTTGGAAAAAGAGAAAACAATGTTTACATGATCAATCTTGATAAAAACTTTGCTGAAAATATTTGTTTGGCTACTAATAAAAGTGAAATTGCATGGACATGACACAAAAGACTTGGTCATGCAAGTTTCAATACAATAAATAAACTCTTAAGGCTAAATTTGGTTAAAGGAATTCCTGAATCTTTTCCAAGGTTGAAAATCAACTTTGTGGGGTATGTGCTCAAGGAAAACAAACCAGAAATTTTTTTAAAATTTTCAATGATGTACCTACTTCCAAGCCACTAGAATTAATTCATATGGACCTTTTTGGGCCAACAAGAATTCTCAGTCTTAGTGGCAAAAGATATAGATTTGTCATCATTGATGATTTTACTAGATACACTTGAGTTATATTTCTATCCAATAAAAGTGATGCTTGTCAAGAATTCGGAAAATTCTATACCATTGCCTTAATGGGTTTTTCACATAAAATCAAATCTATTTTGACTAATCATGGGGGAGAATTTGAGAACAAAGCTTTTTCTGATTTATGTGCTAAACTGAACATTTTCCACAGATTCTCATCTCCAAGAACTTCAGAACAAAATGTAGTTGTGGAAAGGAAGAATAGAACTCTAGTGAAAATGGCTAGATCTATGCTTCTGGAAAGTAAATTGCCCAAATCCTTCTGGGCTGAAGCTGGGAAGACAATAAATCACATCTTGAACAGAGCATTGGTCAGACTAAAATTAGAAAAACCCCCTATGAGCTTTTGAAAATTAAAAAGTCAACTTTGTCTTATTTTAAAATCTTTGGTTGCAAGTGCTTTGTACATAACAACAATAAAGAACATCTTGATAAATTTGATGTAAAAAGTCTTGAAGCCATTTTCCTTGGTTATTCTGAAATCTATAGAGCTTTTAGAGTTTACATTCTCAAGAATAAAACTGTGGAAGAATCTCCACATGTAGTTTTTTAATGAAAATTCATATCAACTGATGTTTCTACATCTTGCAGGGTTCCTCAAAGTAATGAAGAAGATGACTTCATTATCGAATCTTCACCAACTATTGAAGAGAATGGAGATCCATTTGAAATCTGGACAATCACCCCTACCACAAGTGGATTAGGTAATATTGTTCCAGAACTGAATCAACCACAAGAGGTAATTCATGAAAATAGACTTTTAAGAGATCATCCAATTGAGAATGTAGTTGGTAATGTGCATGATACAGTTAGGACTAGATCATCCTTTCTGAATGCAATAAATGAAGACCCACTGGCACTAATTTCCCAAATTGAACTTAAGTCTATTGATGAAGCTCTAACCAGTGAGGATTGGATCAATGCTTTACATGATGAACTTCATCAAATTGACCGAAATCAAGTGTGGGAATTAGTACCCAGTCCTAGTGATCAATCTGTGATTGGTACTAGATGGGTATTCAGAAATAAATTAAATAAAAATGGGCAGGTTGTAAGGAATGAAGCTAGACTAGTTGCCAAGGGGTACAATCAAGAGTTTGGTATTGACTTTGAAGAATCATATGCCCCTATAGCTAGACTAGAAACGATGAGAATGTTTCTTGTTTTTGCATCATCCTTGAAATGTAAAGTTATCAAATGGATGTGAAAAGTGCTTTTTTGAATGGCTACATCAAAGAAAATGTTTTGTAGAACAACTTCCCGGTTTTGAAAATGAAAATTTTCTTGATCATGTTTTTAGACTCAATAATGATCTTTATGGTCTTAAGCAAGCTCCAAGAGCTTGGTATGACCGCTTGAGCTCATTCTTGTTGAATAAAGGTTATACAAGAGGTAAAATAGACTAAACTTGTTTATAAGAATTGTCAATAATCAATCATTGTTGTCCAAATCTATGTTGATGACATAATTTTTGGGTCTACAAATAAAGAACTGTGTACTAATTTGATGATCACATGAAAACTGAATTTGAAATGAGTTTGATTGGAGACTTACAATTATTTTTGGGATTGCAGGTACATCAAACTAGTGAAGGGATCTTCATAAGTCAAACAAAGTATGTGAAAGAACTTTTGAAAAGATTTGACTTTCAGCACCTCAAGCACTCAAGCACACCAATGGCAATAAATGTAAGAATAGAGAAAGATTCATTTGGTAAGTCAGTAGATCCAAAGACATACAGAGATATGATTAGTTCTCTACTTCATCTCACAACCTCTAGACCTGACATTCAATTGTGTGCATGTGTGCTAGATTTCAAGCCAATCCTAAAGAAAGTCACATGTTAGCTGTCAAAAGAATTTTTAAATATCTTGTTGGAACATGTGAACTTGGAATATGGTATCCTACAAATTAGACTTAATTGATTATTGTGAGGCTGATTATGTTGGTTGTATGCTTGATAGAAAAAGTACTAGTGGTTTGTGTTTATATCTAGGTGGATGCCTAATTTCTTGGCTTCTAAAAAGCAACACTCAGTAGCTCTATCCACTACTGAGGTTGAATATGTGACGGAACGCCTCGGTCAAGCCCGTTAAACCAATAACGCACTTGATCCGAGTCCGCCTCCCGCGAACGGGACGAAGCCTCGCAAGGGAAACCAAACCACAGTCCGTGTAAACATAAAGGAACACACCACACTTCATATACAATTTTTCACAATTTACATAGCCATATTCCATTAAAACTGTAAAGGTGAACAAAGCCTGGGGCATACCCCGAGGTACAACAAAAGAAAGTAAACAACTACAAAACTACAAAGCTACACTGCTGAGTACAACTCCGCTGGAGGTACTGACCGTGCTCTGCTACGACGCCCGGCCCTGGACGTCGGACGGGAAACGTCCTCCTCGCCCTCACCTGTGGAGGTAGGGGTGAGCCTCTCTAGTCACTGGCTCAGTAGGGAACTCCCCCAAAGCCGAACAAACCATAAACCACAGGTACAAAACAGTAAAGAGTACCAACAACATATAAAACAGCTAAGCAGGTAAGTAAAGCTGTAAACTACTCACTGTCTGCCGACTACGAGAAACAACTGTAGTAACTAAACGGCAAACCCAAACAGGTGTACAAGCCAAAGTAGAGACAGCCAACACGAGCCACGTGAACTGGTTCGCGACACCAGAAACTGACTCGGACAACTAACACAGGTCCACCTCTCAGTCTCGCAGCCACGGATGAAAGGCCAGCTGCCGCTCCACGTAAAAAGGTCAAACAACTGTGGAGACCAACTAAAACACCACAACCTGCAGACCACACGGTCACAGGCCCATGCCTGGCACCTCCAGAGACCCTGGCCTGGGCTCGCTAGAGTGAGGCACTGGAAAAGGACTAGCTGGGGTCCAGTACGTCTACTGATGTCCGTACCCCCAACTACGAGCGCGCTACAAGTGACTAAAAACAACCACAACTGTCACTGTCCCACTGTCGTCTTTCCCTCAGTCGGACGTACAACTCTAACACAAGAGTGAGGGTGTCCAGGTCAGACGACACAGACCTCAACGGTACAACACAAGTACCGGGACAAGGCCCCGAGCTAACAGCCAGGCTCACAATAACCTGGTGCACCCAAC
>CM024758.1:118913887-119231637 GCA_014218235.1 Colocasia esculenta | reverse complement strand
AAGGTTATGCAATGCACAGACCAGAACAAGGTGCTCCTGGCGACTTTCCATTTGGAAAAGGATGCCAGGGCATGGTGGGAGTCGGTAGAAGCAACCCTAAATGGACAACAACTAACATGGGCTCAGTTCATTGAGCGTTTCAATTCCAAGTACTTTTCTGAGAAGGTCCAAGAACGGAAAGCAGCCGAATTTGCGGCTTTGAAGCAGAGAGGACTCAATGTGGCTGAGTATGAGGCCCAATTCTCTCGGCTGTCTCGATACGCTGTTCACTTAATTGGGACAGACAGGATGAAGGCGAAACGCTTTCTGAATGGCTTGAGGCCCCAGTTCATCACCCAACTGGCACCAATGGACATTCAAACTTATGCTGAAATGGTTAAGAAGGCTCAGTTATTGGAAGATGCCATGGAGACTGCCGAAAGGATTAAGGGAAAATCTGTGAAACGAGAGCAAGTGTCTTCTGCTGGGAGGTATCAGCCAACTATTGGTAGGAAAAGGCCCAGTGGCAGAGTAAGTGAACCAGCGGATAAGAAGCCGAAGGAGTTAGGTAAGCAGATAGTGTTGACAACGGGAGAAAGGTGCAAACATTGTGACAGAGCTGGTCATCGGTCTGAAGAATGCTGGAGAGCGCAAGGGAGATGCCTACGATGTGGGAGTCGTGACCATAGGATCTCGGACTGCCCGATGTTGAAAGAACAAGCCCCTCAGGACAAACGTCCGAATGGACAGAAGAGGCAAGGCCGACTGCAAGCTGTCCAGGAACCAGAAACTGCTGAAGAAGGAGGTATCGTGGAAGGTACACTTACTATTCTTTCCCGACCCGCATATGTTCTCTTTGATACGGGAGCTATGCACTCCTTCATATCTCAAACATTTGTTGATACCCTACCTGTGAAACCCGTCCCAATGAAATCCAGAATAGTTCTGTCAACCCCGATTGGTCCTGGCACCAATCTTACAAACCATATGCCATCCAGTGAGGTATTTATTGAAACCCAAAACCTACCAGCAAATTTAATATGTATGGACATGGCGGGGTATGATGTGATACTGGGAGCAGACTGGATGTCTGAACATGGGGCTAGTATCAATTGCAGGAGAAGTCGGATAACTTTTAGCCAGTACCTAAAACTAGTGTTCACCGGGGATAGAAACTGTAGGAGATTGTCAATTATCTCTGCATTACAAGCCAAAAGGATGATGAGGAAAGGTTGTATGGCCTTTCTTGCTGCTGTGATCATCGCAAAGAAAGAAGTCAAAGTTGAGGACATCCATGTCGTCAGCGAATACGCTGATGTTTTCCCCGAAGACTTGCCAGGAATTCCTCTTGAGCGAGAGGTCGATTTTACCATCGAATTGGTCCCTGGGGCAGCACTGGTATCTAGGGCACCATATAGAATGTCCCCCGTAGAACTGAAAGAATTAAAAGAGCAACTGATGGAACTGTTAGAGAAGGGTTTCATCCGACCAAGCACATCGCCATGGGGTGCACCTGTCCTCTTCGTCAAGAAGAAAGATGGGTCAATAAGGCTATGCATAGATTACAGACAATTGAATCAGTTAACCATCAAGAACAAATACACTCTGCAGAGAATTAATGAGTTGTTTGATCAATTATTTGGAGCTAGATACTTCTCTAAAATAGATCTCTGATCCAGTTATCATAAATTGAGGATCAAAGGAGAAGACATTCACAAGACTGCCTTCCGAAGCAGGTATGGGCATTATGAATTTATTGTTATGCCTTTTGGACTAACAAATGCCCCTGTAGTTTTCATGCAGTTGATGAATAGCATTTATCGCCCATATCTTGATAAATTTGTGGTGGTATTCATCGATGATATATTGATCTATTCCAAGACAAATGAAGAGCATGAGGAGCATTTGAGGATTTCATTGCAGATTTTAAGGGAGAACAAACTATATGCCAAGTTAAGTAAATGTGAATTCTGGCTTGAGGAGGTATCCTTTTTAGGGCATGTGGTAACCAAAGATGGTATCGCTGTTGATCCATCAAAGGTTGAGGCCGTACTGAAATGGGAAAGACCGACAAGCGTCACAGAGATCAAGAGCTTTCTCGGATTAGCAGGATATTATCGGAGGTTTATAAAGGATTTCTCAAAGATTGCAGTACCGTTAACCAAGCTGACCCGGAAGGAAAATCCATTTGTGTGGACCAATGAATGTGAGGAAAGTTTCAATAACTTGAAGAAGTGTCTGACTACTGCTCCTGTCCTCGCCTTACCCACTGAAGAGGGAGGATTTGGAATTTATTCAGATGCTTCTGGTATTGGATTGGGATGTGTCTTAATGCAACAAGGGAAGGTAATAGCTTATGCTTCCAACAGTTGAAGATCTATGAAGTGAACTATCCGGTTCATGACCTGGAGTTGGCAGCTGTAGTATTCACCCTAAAGATTTGGAAGCATTATATCTATGGTGAGCAATTTAAGGTCTTTTCTGACCACAAGAGTTTGAAATACCTGTTCTCACAGAAGGAGCTGAACATGAGACAAAGAAGGTGGTTAGAGTACCTTAAGGACTTTGACTTTTCCATTCAGTATCACCCCGGGAAAGCCAATGTAGTGGCCGACGCTCTAAGTAGACAACCAGGAGCTATGCTAGCTAGTTTGATGTTGGGCGAATGGAAGTTACTGGAGCAATTTGCAAGTCTGAACATAGACGTGGCAAAGAAGGAAAAACAAGTAATGATTTCAAACCTCCAGATACAATCCGACCTACTGACTGAAATCAAGGAGAAACAAGGAGAGGATCCATTCTTAGTTGAGATCAGGGAGAAACTAGAGCAAAGGCCTGACTTCACTCTATCTACGGAAGGTAGATTACTGTTCCGAGGTAGGACATGTATCCCTGATCATAGAGAACTCAAGAAGAGGTTACTAAATGAAGCTCATCAGTCCAAGTACACGATTCACCCTGGATCAACAAAGATGTACCAAGACTTGAAAAGGTCGTACTGGTGGCCAAACATGAAGAGGGATGTGGCCGATCATGTGTCATACTGTCTAACATGTATGAAAGTCAAGGCCGAGCATTTCCGTACGGCTGGTGAACTGCTACCACTAGAAATCCCGGAATGGAAGTGGGATAGTATCGGTATGGACTTTATCATGGGATTGCCCAAGACTCGAGGTGATATGGATGCAATCTGGGTAATCGTTGATCGATTAACTAAGTCGGCTCATTTCTTGCCGATTAAGAGCACCTAGTCTGTGGATGTATTGGCTGCATTATATTTTAAGGAAGTAGTTAGATTGCATGGGGTTCCATCTAGCATAATATCAGATCGGGACTCTAGATTTACTTCACACTTCTGGAAGGGTGTACAAGCAGCAATGGGTACTAAGCTGAATTTTAGTACTGCCTTCCATCCTCAGACTGATGGACAAACTGAAAGGACCAATCAAATTGTGGAGGATATGCTTCGTTCTCTGGTGCTAGATTTCAGAGGGCGATGGGATGATCAGTTGTACTTGATGGAGTTTGCTTATAACAACAGCTATCAGGCAAGTATCAAGATGGCTCCATTTGAAGCCTTATACGGCAAGAGTTGCAGATCACCCCTTTGTTGGGAAGAGGTTGGGGAGAACCAATAGGTTGGACCCGACTTAATTGAGGTGACTGTCAGGAAGGTTCAGATTGTCAGGGAACGTCTGAAGATAGCACAATCCAGACAGAAGAGTTATGCAGACAAGAGAAGGAGAGAACTGGAATTTCAGGTTGGCGAACATGTTTTCTTGAAGGTCTCACCTTCAAGGAGAATACAAAGATTTGGGATCAAAGGAAAACTAAGTCCCAGATTCATAGGGCCATTTGAAATCCTGGAAAGGATTGGTCAGGTGGCGTATAGACTTGCACTACCACCGCAACTGGCAAACGTGCATAATGTGTTCCACATATCCATGCTGCGGAAGTACTTATTCAATGCCGACCATGTAATTGACCATGAGGACTTGGAGATTCGGGAGGACCTTACTTATGAAGAGAGGCCGATCAAACTACTGGATCGGAAGATTCAATGACTCAGGAACCGTACCATACCTATGGTGAAGGTCCAATGGAGTCCAGACGAGTTACTAATGCTACCTGGGAAACAGAGGAAAGAATGAAGAAAAACCACCCAGAACTATTCTCAGGTACGAACCATCACTATTATGCGTAAACCCCCGAAATTTAGTGATTTAAATAAAGGGGAATAAATTAAATAAACAGATTGGAGAGATTTCCAATACCATGTATTAATGATCCATTAACAAGATTGGGCCAATAGAGCATATTTGGCCCAAGGATATAAATGACTAGGACAGGAAATTATCCGGAATTTCGTGTATGTAATTATGCCATAATTGGAGAGGGCAAGTTAGGGTTAAAATTAAGGTAATTAGTCATGCAAGGTAAGCCAAAACCGAACCCAACCCCAATTGGTGGTTTCCTAAACCATTACTACCTCCTTTGGAGGAAAGAGTCCCAGATTTCTTGGAAAACAGGGAACATAATCGCAGCCCTTTTCCTAGTCTCATTAGGACTCTTAACTACATCCTAAAACTATAAGAACTCGTCCCTAAACTCTTGGGGAAGGTTTAACAACGAGTTGGGGTCATTTAGAGGCAGGCTAGGGCTTCTGGGGAGAAGGAGAAAAGGCTGGAACCCGGAGCTTCATCCCCTGCATCCTCTATTGCGTTCAGAACATCGACTGGTTTTAGATCTTCATAAAGGTAGGTGTTCTCGGGCCAAGATTAAAGAAAACCTATAACACCATGTAGAGCATCGAGTCTATGTTCATTTGCACTTGATTTGCCCAATGTTCATGGAGTATGCATGGAGTATTGGTTGTTTTCTCTAAGTCGTGTCCAGTTAGGGCTTATTTTCATTCGTCTTATTATGCACGAGATTTGAGACGGAATTTGACTAAACTTCCTTCACCAAAATTCTTCTATTGAAGTCATGATCATTTTTTATGTTGGACATTTTATCCAAAAGTCTTTTGTTAGAGAGTTATAAGCTTTGTAAGGGAGTCACTGCATGATACTACGATTTCAGGCTACACTTGAGATTTTGTTCTTCATATGTTTTCTTGGCATTCGAGACCGAATTAGATCAAACCCTCAACATAAAAGTTCTTCCACTAGTTTTTCTCTTCATCTTCCGTGTTGAATGTTTTGTCCAAATGTCATTTGTTAGAGAGTTATAGGAGTTGGACCTGAATCGCTGCATGAGATGTGTTTTCGGGTTCCACATGACTTATAAGTTTTGTTCTGGAAGGGCACTAGTGTCGACACTACTTGGGCTAGTGGTCGACACACTGTCCCAAAACAGCCCAGAGGTGTTCTGGGAAGGCCTCTAGTGTCGACACTACTTGGGCTAGTGTCGACACACTGTCCCAGCTTGGCCAGAAGGTGTTCTGGGAGCTGTCTCTAGTGTCGACACCACCTGAACTAGTGTCGACACTACCTAACCTTTTTGCCTTGCATTTGAAGCACTGTGTTGACACTACCTGAACTAGTGTCGACACTACTTGACCAGTTTGCATTATTTTGTCTTGTGTTTGAGGCATTGTGTCGATACCAGTAAGGACTGTGTCGACACTACCCTTACACAAAATTACATAATTTGGGTCTGATCATTTCATCATGTCTACTAGCATGTGCATGATGTTACATGGTATGCATGGACCAAAAATAAATCAACCCATTGAAAAATAGTAATGATATGAATATGATTCTAATGTGAGATTGTGATTGATCTTATGTCCATTGAATTATCTTGTGATCTTGCTTATTGTCAATTGATAAGATAATAATATGATATGGATGTGGGGATGAATACATGTTAGTATGGACATGTTAGTGGTGTTAATGTTATGATTTGCGTATGAGTTTCATGGATTACATGTTTCCGGTGTTCAATTAATTATGTGTCATATGCATACATGTTAGAAAAGCACGTGTTCTATATATGATCTGTCTTTAGAAACATCATCATGTCAAGACATTAATGACCTATGAAACATAAGATACGTCGTTATCCTGCCTTGTTCTTTTGAGATGTTTGTCATTCCTTGACTCTATGAATGATCATGTTCTTTTACTACGAGCTTGTTAATTGAAACTCTGTGGCCATAATATGAATATGTTTGTTCGGCACAACGTGGGACTCCGGTCCAAAACTTGATCCAATGCCTGTGCAATAGGGGCCCTGTCCGTCCTGGGGAGGAGCGCCCCAATGTACTTGTTAACCCCGGGAGTATGGACTCTTGGTGCTTGGTATAGCACAAACAAACATGCAAGATTGTGAAAATGTGCCTCCTGTTTGACATGATAAGTTTGACTTGATATGATACGTTTGTTCATGTGAACACATGAGATCTGTTAGAATATGGCCAATCTCTTCTGACATGATTCTATTCTTGAATTATCTGTCCATTGTATATGAAACTCGACATTTGATCTGATATGATATACGTTCTACCTTGCTATTCAACTTGTTAGAAAAGCATGCAATGTCATCATATTCATATGCATATCTGCCTATTTAAAATGTTAATCATGTATATTAGTGCCCGCACGTTATTGAGATGTAAATCCTACTAAGCTAGTTCGCTCACCCCTATCATCCTGCCCTTTTTCAGGTAGTGATGAAGAACCAGTGGAGTCAGATGGGACAGGGCAAGAGTGACGAGCACCTGTCATATGAGTAGTTGTCAGCTTATAAATAGGAATTTGAGTAGTCAATGTATTAGAGAAACGTTGTTATTTGATTAATAAACCATTTCAGTCAATTCTTATTATGTGAGGTTGTATCTAGTTGAATGGAATGAAATAAAGTATACTTTTGGTGACCATATTATAGTCTCGAATGTGTTATTATATTCAATTATGACTCTGCGCTATTCAACTGTGATACGCCTGTTTGTATCGTTCACGTCCCCCGGTATTTATTCTGCTGCTAAATATCGGGGCGTGACAGTTGGTATCAAAGCCTGAAGTTTAGGGTCCAAGGGATTAGGAACATAGAATCAAACTAGACTACACGAGTCAAAATCTGTCGTACCTAATGTGAGCTTGGGTAGAGCCATGGGAATAGAAGTCACATGTGATATATTTAGATGACTGACTCATATTATTATCTTGAAGGTGCTTATTACCTCAATGGCCGCTGAACGTGCCCAGGCTAGGGACATGCAACGAACTATACAGAACTTGACTCAGACTATCTTACAAGCCACCCAAGGTGGAGGTAACAGCGGAGCCGGTGAGCTCCATCGTAATTTCCGAAATATGGATCCGCCTAGGTTTGAAGGGAGTACTGACCCAGATGTTGCTGAACACTGGGTTAAGGAGATTGAAAGGATATTCAGGGTCATGCAATGCACAGACCAGAACAAAGTACTACTGGTGACTTTCCAATTGGAAAAGGATGCCAGAGCATGGTGGGAGTCGGTAGAAGCAACACTAAATGGACAACAACTAACATGGGCTCAGTTCATTGAGCGATTCAACACCAAGTATTTTTTCTGAGAGGGTCCAAGAACGGAAAGCAGTCGAATTTGCGGCTTTGAAGCAGAGAGGACTCAATGTGGCTGAGTATGAGGCCCAATTCTCTCGTCTGTCCCGATATGTTGTGCACTTAATTGGGACAGAAAGGATGAAGGCGAAACGCTTTCTGAATGGCTTGAGGCCCAGTTCATCACTCAACTGGCGCCAATGGACATTCAAACCTATGCTGACATGGTAAGGAAGGCTCAGTTATTGGAAGATGCCATGGAGACTGCTGAAAGAATTAAGGGAAAATCCGTGAAACGGGAGCAAGTGTCATCTGCTGGAAGGTATCATCCGACTATTGGGAAGAAAAGGCCCAGTGGCAGAATAAATGAACCAGCGGATAAAAAGCCAAAGGAGATAGGTAAGCAGATAGTGGTGACAACGGGAGAACGGTGCAAACATTGTGATAGAGCTGGTCATCGGTCTGAACAATGCTGGAGAGCGCATGGGAGATGCCTACGCTGTGGTAGTCATGACCATAGGATCTCGGACTGCCCAATATTGATGGAACAAGCCCCTCAGAACAAGCGTCCGAATGGACAGAAGAGGCAAGGCCGATTGCAAGCTATCCAAGAACCAGAAACTACTGAAGAAGGAGGTATCGTGGAAGGTACACTTACTATTCTTTCCCGACCCCATATGTTCTCTTTGATACGGGAGCTACGCATTCCATCATATCTCAAACATTTCTTGACACATTACCTGTGAAACCCGTCCCAATGGAATCCAGAATAGTTGTGTCAACCCCGATTGGTCCTGGCACCAATCTTACAAACCATATGCCATCCAGTGAAGTGTTCATTGAAACCCAAAACCTACCAGCAAATTTAATATGTATGGACATGGCGGGGTATGATGTGATACTGGGAGCAGACTAGATGTCTGAACATGGGGCTAGTATAAATTGCAGAAGAAGTCGGGTAACCTTTAGCCAGTACCCAAACCTAGTGTTCACAGGGGATAGAAACCGCAGGAGATTGTCACTTATCTCCGCACTACAAGCTAAAAGGATGATGAGGAAAGGTTGTATGGCTTTTCTTGCTGCTGTTGTCATCGCAAAGAAGGAAGTCAAAGTTGAGGACATCCATGTTGTCAGCGAATACACTGATGCTTTCCCCGAAGACTTGCCAGGAATTCCTCCTGAGCGGGAGGTAGATTTCACCATCGAGTTGGTCCCTGGAGCAGCACCAGTATCTAGGGCACCATATAGAATGTCCCCCGTAGAACTGAAGGAATTAAAAGAGCAACTGATGGAACTGTTAGAGAAGGGTTTCATCCGACCAAGCACATCGCCATGGGGTGCACCTGTCCTCTTCGTCAAGAAGAAGATGGGTCGATGAGGCTATGCATAGATTACAGACAACTAAATCAGTTAACCATCAAGAACAAATACCCTCTACTGAGCATTAATGAGTTGTTCGATCAATTATCTGGAGCTAGATACTTCTCTAAAATAGATCTCCGATCCGGTTATCATCAATTGAGGATCAAAGGAGAAGACATTCACAAGACTGCCTTCCGAAGCAGGTATGGGCATTATGAATTTATTGTTATGCCTTTCGGACTAACAAATGCCCTGCAGTTTTTATGCACTTGATGAATAGCATTTACCGCCCATATCTTGATAAATTTGTGGTGGTATTCATTGATGATATATTGATCTATTCCAAGACAAAGGAAGAGCATGAGGAGCATTTGAGAATTGCATTACAGATTTTAAGGGAGAATAATTATATGCCAAGCTAAGTAAATGTGAATTTTTGCTTGATGAGGTATCCTTTTAGGACATGTGGTAACCAAGGATGGTATCGCTGTTGATCCATCAAGGTTGAGGCTGTGCTGAAATGGTAGAGACCGACAAGCGTCACAGAGATCAGGAGCTTCCTAGGATTAGCTGGTACTATCGAAGGTTTATAAAGGATTTCTCAAAGATTGCAGTGCCATTAACCAAGCTGACCCGGAAGGAAAATCCATTTGTGTGGACTGATGATTGTGAGGAAAGCTTTAACAACTTGAAGAATTGTCTGACTACCGCTCCTGTCCTCGCCTTACCCACTGAAGAGGGAGGATTTGAAATTTATTCAGATGCTTCTGGAACAGGTCTGGGATGCGTCTTAATGCAACAAGGGAAGGTAATAGCTTATGCCTCAAGGCAGTTGAAGATCCACGAAGTGAACTACCCGGTTCATGACCTGGAGTTAGCAGCCGTAATATTCGCCTGAAGATCTGGAGGCACTATATCTATGGTGAGCAATTTAAAGTCTTTTCTGACCACAAGAGTTTGAAATACTTGTTCTCACAGAAGGAGCTTAACATGAGACAAAGAAGGTGGTTAGAGTACCTTAAGGATTTTGACTTTTCCATTCAATATCACCCTGGGAAAGGCAATGTAGTGGCAGACGCTCTAAGTAGACAACCAGAAGCTATGCTAGCTAGTATGATGCTGGGCGAATGGAAGTTACTGGAACAATTTGCAAGTTTGAACATAGATGTGGGAAAGAAGGAAAACAAGTAATGATTTTCAAATCTCCAAATACAATCTAATCTACTGACCGAAATCAAGAAAAACAGAGTGAGGATCCATTCTTAGTTGAGACCAGGGAGAAGCTAGAGCAAAGACTTGACTTTACTCTATCAGCAGTAGGAAGATTATTATTCTGAGGTTGAACATGTGTCCCTGATCATGGAGAACTCAAGAAGAGGTTACTGAATGAAGCTCACCAGTCCAATATACGATTCATCCAGGATCAACAAAGATGTACCAAGACTTAAAAGGTCGTACTGGTTGCCAAACATGAAGAGGGATGTGGCCGATCATGTATCGTACTGTTTGACATGCATGAAAGTCAAGGCCGAGTATTTCCGTACAGCTGGTGGACTGCTACCACTAGAAATCCCGGAGTGGAAGTGGGATAGTATCGGTATGGACTTTATCATGGGATTGCCCAAGACTAGAGGTGGTATGGATGCAATTTGGGTAATAGTTGATCGATTGACTAAGTCGGCTCACTTTTTTCCGATCAAAAGTACCTGGTCAGTAGATGCATTGGCTGCACTATATGTTAAGGAAGTAGTCAGATTGCATGGGGTTTCATCTAATATAATAACGGATCGGGACCCAGACTTACTTCACACTTCTGGAAGGGATTGCAGGCAGCAATGGGTACTAAACTGAATTTTAGTACCGCTTTCCATCCTCAGACTGATGGGCAAACCGAAAGGACCAATCAAATTGTGGAGGATATGCTTCGTGATTTAGTGCTAGATTTAGAGTACGATGGGATGATCAGTTGTACCTGATGGAGTTTGCATATAACAGCAGCTATCAGGCAAGTATCAAGATGGCTCCATTTGAAGCCTTATATGGCAGGAGTTGTAGATCACCCTTTGGGAAGAGGTTGGGGAGAACCAATGGGTTGGACCCGACTTAATTGAGGCGACTGTCAGAAAGGTTCAGGTTGTCAGGGAACGTCTGAAGATAGCACAATCCAGACAGAAGAGTTATGCAGACAAGAGAAGGAGAGAACTAGAATTTCAGGTTGGCGAACATGTTTTCTTGAAGGTCTCACCTTCAAGGGGAATTCAAAGATTTGGGATCAAAGGAAAGTTGAGTCCTAGATTATAGGGCCACTTGAAATTCTGGAAAGGATTGGTCAGGTGGCGTATAGACTTGCACTACCTCCACAGCTAGCGAACGTGCATAATGTGTTCCACATATCCATGCTGAGGAAGTATTTATTCAATGCCGACCATGTAATCACCATGAAGACTTGGAGATTCGGGAGGACCTGACTTATGAAGAGAACCGATCAAACTGTTGGATCAGAAGATTCAACGACTCAGGAATCGTACCATACCTATGGTGAAGGTCCAATGGAGTTGAGACGGAGTTACTAATGCTACCTGGGAAACAGAAGAAAGAATGAAGAAAAACCACCCAGAACTATTCTCAGGTACGAATTACACCATTATGCGTATATTTGGGGACCAAATTTCTTAAGTAGGAAAGGATGTAACACCCCGGAAATTTAGTGATTTAAATAAAAGAAAATATATTAAGACATTACAACCATGTATTAATGATCCATTAAACAATTGGCCAATAGAGCATATTGGCCCAAGGATATAAATGAACTAGGACATGAAATTACCCATAATTTCGTGTATGTAATTATGCCATAATTGGAGAGGGCAAGTTAGGGTTAAAATTAGAGTAATTAGTCATGCAAGGCAAGCTAAAACCGAACCCAACCCCAATTGATGATTTCCTAACCATTACTACCTCCTTTGGAGGAAAGAGTCCCAGATTTCATGGAAAACAGGGAACAGAATTCGCACCCCTTTTCTTAGTCTCATTAGGACTCTTAACTACATCCTAAAACTATAAGAACTCGTCTCTAAACTCTTGGGGAAGGTTTAACAACGAGTTGGGGTGTTTAGAAGCAGGCTAGGGCTTCTGGGGAGAAGGAGAAAAGGCTGGGAACCCAGAGCTTCATCCCCTGCATCCTCTATTGCGTTCAGAACATCGACTGGTTTTAGATCTTCATAAAGGTAGATGTACTCGGGCCAAGATTAAAGAAAACCTATACCACCATGTAGAGCATCGAGTCTATGTTCATTTGCACTTGATTTTCCCAATTTTCATGGAGTATGCATGGAGTATTGGTTGTTTTCTCTAAGTCGTGTCCAGTTAGGGCTTATTTTCGTTCGTCTTATTATGCACGATATTTGAGACCAAATTTGACTAAACTTCCTTCACAAAGGTTATTCTATTTGAAGTCACTATCATCTTTTATGTTGGACATTTTATCCAGAAGTCTTTTGCTAGAGAGTTATAAGCATCATAAAGGAGTCACTGCATGATACTACGATTTCGGGATACACTTGACTATTTGTTCTTCATATGTTTTCTCGGGATTCGAGACCGAATTAGATCAAATCCTCAACATCAAAGTTCTTCCACTAGTTGTCCTCTTCATCTTCCGTATTGAACGTTTTGTCCAAATGTCATTCGTTAGAGTGTTATAGGAGTTGGAAGTGAATCACTGCATGAGATGTGTTTTCGGGTTCCACATGACTTATAAATTTTGTTCTGGAAGGGCACTAGTGTCGACACTACTTGGGCTAGTGTCGACACACTGTCCCAAAACAGCCCAGAAGGTGTTCTGGGAAGGCCTCTAGTGTTGACACTACTTGGGCTAGTGTCGACACACTGTCCCAGCTTGGCCAGAAGGTGTTCTGGGAGCTGTCTCTAGTGTCGACACCACCTGAACTAGTGTCGACACTACCTGACCATTTTGCCTTGCATTTGAAGCACTGTGTCGACACTACCTGAACTATTGTCGACACTACTTGACCAGTTTACATTATTTTGTCTTGTGTTTGAGACATTGTGTCGACACCAGTAAGGACTGTGTCGACACCGCCCTTACACAAAATTACATAATTTGGGTCTGATCATTTCATGATGTCTACTAGCATGTGTGTAGCAATCTGAATTTTTGCGAAAAATAAAAATGTAAATAAAGAATTAAAACTTAGCTAAATGGATATTTAAATAGAGCATTAAATAAAACCCATTAAATGGAAAAGAGTAATGGGCTTTGCTTAATGGATCTTCTAGAATTTATTGGGTCAAAAATATGAATTTGCAAGGGGAGAATAATAAGAAAATACCCTAAATTCGGAGTTTAATTATATCATAATTGGAAAGGGGTTATTAAAGCAATAAAAGTGGCAATTAGAGTAGGAATTGGATTCCTAAACCTACCCCATATAGTCTAGCACGAATTTAGATATTATCCTACCCTAATTAGAGATTGGAAAGCAAGAGAGGGAAGGTGGAGTTAGGAAATCTCTGAAATAAGAGGAATTTGAGTAGTAGTAGGAATATGAACTTGTGTTTACATAAATACACCTCTTAAAACCCTCTTGGCCGACCCAAGCTCGTGCCAAGGGATTCCTGGACCAGGAGGAGAGGCCAAGGAGGAGGAGATTTCGTGAGAAGAAGAACCTTTCAAGCTCTCAACCCCGTTCTTCAAGTTCTAGCCCTAGAAGAGGAAATCGAGTCAAGGTAGGCATTCTCACAGCTAAAATCCTAATATTTCGTCTGTAGATTGTTCCATACATCAGGAACAAAACCCTCAAGTTTCATAATTTTCCATCGAGCATATATTTAGTTCTTTATTTTCATGTTCTACAACTTACATGACCCCGAACCCTCTTCTTAACTCTTGATCTCCTGGTATACTCAACCCCATGCCACGAGATTTTTACTGTAGGGACTGATGTATGTTAGGCATCTTTTCCCCTAAAAGCCCTAAATTCCATCGAGCATGTTGCTCGAATCTAATCGATCTTTCTCTCTGTGTCATGTTTTGAATAACTTGTTCTTGCTCATGTTCAAACCCTATATGAACCATGCTCTCTCTCTAATTCCAATTTACTGGAAGTACCCTTACATGTCTAGTTTAATTTGCAACTGGTTTCATGATTTTTCATCGTGTATACAATTAGTTATGATTTTTGAACGACCCTGTATCATTTCATTTCAAGTTGGTCCGCAATCCAATGTCTGGTCTGACCCCTATCAGAGTCAGGCACAGACCATCAGATCGCGACTGCCCGATATGTCGCCTTCTGGGGTCCGATTGCGACAGCCTACCTGCCGCGATCAAGAAGGCGATAGGTAAGCCGTCGCGACAGTACCCATGTCGCGATCTGCCTACCCCTGTCACAATCCTCATTGGCCCATGTCGCGATCTGCCTACCCTGTCGCAATCCTCATTGGCCCATGTCGCGTTCACAATTTTTTGATGAAAACCCATAAAAAAATTATTTCTGTCACTTTCGAAAAATATTCTTACGCCTAACAGTCATACACGTAGTAAAAACACCTGTTTTACATGGAGCTATATTGAATGCTTTAAAATACATATTCACGACATCTTTCTATCTACAATTTCATGACACATGCACACACTTGGAACCATCCAAATATGGCTTAATTTGGCATGAACATGTGACATAATATATCTGGTAATTTATGCAATTAAATTGCCTTACTTGTAAATGAAATTGTCCTCGATTTTCGCGTTGTTTTGAAGCACCGATCTCGACGCTCCACTGTTATAGAATTCCTCTAGAACGTCGAGCACCTGTTTTATATACACACTTTACTTGGCTTGTGGTGAACTCTCCGTCGGATATTCCTTTCGCCGGACTAGCGAACTCTTGCACAAGGCATCCGTAAGTCTCCTCTGTCTATGGATTCCCACATGGTCGACGAGCCGGTTGTACCCTAATACCTATGATACCCTTTAGGGATCTATATGATCCAATGGCTATTAGAGATTCACTCTCGTCTTAAATCACGCCGGACCTCTGGACCTGTGCATAACAAGGCCAGTGGTAGGGTCGTGAGTTCCACCTTACTGCCAACACCAAGTGTGCGTGTTGTGCAACTGTTACTATCGCCTGTTTACTCGTCGCATTACGTGCAATGTCCACTAGCTCTCATCTATACTCTACTCGCTCATCTGTTCACGTTCACTCTACTATCTCGTCTATTCATCTAGTGATCTCATCTATTTCTTGGTACTCTCTATTTGGCCAATTAAATGATTGATTGTCTACGATAAAAACATGACTATGCTAGGCAACATTATAAGGGCCCGGTCTGGTCCTTGGGAGGAGCACCTAAAAGGCTATAACTCGCGAGGGTCTAATGATATGGGTGATGACATACACCTAACGCATGAACACGCAAGATTTGATCTATGGCAATCAATTAATCAAACAGTCAATTATTGGTTTACTTGAAACTCGTGGTTGAAAGAATATCGACCAACACTTGCTATCGTGACTTGTGCGCTGTTGTGCAACTTTACTTGTTATCTTGTTATACGGCCAATCCGATATCAACACTTGTCGTGCTATACTCTCGTGCATTGTGCTATCGTTTCTCGTTATCGCGTACCAGTACTTTCTATATGTTTCTCGTTATTCTCTCTAGTTATCCTGCTTTACAAGACATTAAACACTTAAGCATGCTTGATCCTGAGATTTAAGTCCTACTGGGCGTTATCGCTCACCCTGCGTTATTTGTCGTTGTGTTCTCAGGTGAGACCGAGAATAAACCATACACTCAAGAGGACGGGAATGACCTGGAGTGATGTCTGGAGTACCCTAGCATCCTATTGCTATATTTAGCGTTGTAGTAGTTAGGTTTGAAGTTCAGTCTTTGTTTTGTTCCAATGAATCGGGCTCAATAGGTTGGCTCTGATATTAGTGGTTGTAACTAGACATTTGAAAGATTATTAATGAATGAAATTGTTTTTAGTATTTATTCTTCTTCAATGGTTTGAAGTCTAGTACTCACTCTATACCGTTCACTTGCAACTACCTACGCGCTCCGATATTCCGCGTCTAGGCGTGACAATGTGCATGATGTACATGGTATGCATGGACCTAAAATAAATCAACCCATTGAAAAATAGTAATGATATGAATAAGATTTTAATGTGAGATTGTGACTGATCTTATGTCCATTGGATTATCTTGTGATCTTGCTTATTGTCAATTGATAAGATAAGAATATGATATGAATGTGGGGATGAATACATGTTAGTATGGACATGTTAGTGGTGTTAATGTTATGATTTGCATATGAGTTTCATGGATTACATGTTTCCCGGTGTTCAATTAATTATGTGTCATATGCATACATGTTAGGAAAGCACGTGTTCTATATACGATCTGTCTTTAGAAACATCCTCATGTCAAGACATTAATGACCTATGGAACATAAGATACGTCGTTATCCTGCCTTGTTCTTTTGAGATGTTTGTCATTCCTTGACTCTATGAATGATCATGTTCTTTTACTACGAGCTTGTTAATTGAAACTCTGTGGCCATAATATGAATATGTTTGTTCGGCACAACGTGGGACTCCAGTCCAAAACTTGATCCAATGCCTGTGCAATAGGGGCCCTGTCTGGTCCTGGAGAGGAGAGCCCCAACGTACTTGTTAACCGCGGGAGTATGGACTCTTGGTGCTTGGCATAGCACAAACAAACAAGCAAGATTGTGAAAATGTGCCTCCTGTTTGACATGATAAGTTTGACTTGACATGATATGATACGTCTGTTCATGTGAACACATGAGATCTGTTTGAATATGGCCAATCTCTTCTGACATGATTCTATTCTTGAATTATCTGTCCATTGTATATGAAACTCGACATTTGATCTGATATGATATCCGTTCTACCTTGCTATTCAACTTGTTAGAAAAACATGCAATGTCATCATATTCATATGCATATCTGCCTATTTAAAATGTTAATCATGTATATTAGTGCCCGCACGTTATTAAGATGTAAATCCTACTGAGCTAGTTCGCTCACCCCTATCATCCTGCCCTTTTTCAGGTAGTGATGAAGAACCAGTGGAGTTAGATGGGATAGGGCAAGAGTGACGAGCACCTGTCATATGAGTAGTTGTCAGCTTATAAATAGGAATTTGAGTAGTCGATGTATTAGAGAAACGTTGTTATTTGATTAATAAACCATTTCAGTCAATTCTTATTATGTGAGGTTGTATCTAGTTGAATGGAATGAAATAAAGTATACTTTTGGTGACCATATTATAGTCTCGAATGTGTTATTATATTCAATTATGACTCTGCGCTATTCAACTGTGATACGCCTGTTTGTATCGTTCACGTCCCCCGGTATTTATTCCGCTACTAAATATCGGGGCGTGACAGTTGGTATCAGAGCCTGAATTTTAGGGTCCAAGGGATTAGGAACATAGAATCAAACTAGACTACACGAGTCAAAATCTGTCGTACCTAATGTGAGCTTGGGTAGAGCCATGGGAATAGAAGTCACATGTGATATATTTAGATGACTGACTCATATTATTATCTTGAAGGTGCTTATTACCTCAATGGCCGCTGAACGTGCCCAGGCTAGGGACATGCAACGAACTATACAGAACTTGACTCAGGCTATCTTACAAGCCACCCAAGGTGGAGGTAACCGCGGAGCCGGTGAGCTCCATCGTAATTTCCGAAATATGGATCCGCCTAGGTTTGAAGGGAGTACTGACCCAGATGTTGCTGAACACTGGGTTAAGGAGATTGAAAGGATATTTAGGGTCATGCAATGCACAGACCAGAACAAAGTACTACTGGTGACTTTCCAATTGGAAAAGGATGCCAGAGTATAGTGGGAGTCGGTAGAAGCAACACTAAATGGACAACAACTAACATGGGCTCAGTTCATTTAGCGATTCAACACCAAGTATTTTTCTGAGAGGGTCCAAGAACGGAAAGCAGCCGAATTTGCGGCTTTGAAGCAAAGAGGACTCAATGTGGCTGAGTATGAGGCCAATTCTCTCGTCTGTCCCAATATGTTGTGCATTTAATTGGGACAGAAAGGATGAAGGCGAAACGCTTTCTGAATGGCTTGAGGCCTCAGTTCATCACTCAACTGGCGCCAATGGACATTCAAACCTATGCTGACATGGTAAGGAAGGCTCAGTTATTGGAAGATGCCATGGAGACTGCTGAAAGAATTAAGGGAAAATCCATGAAACGGGAGCAAGTGTCGTCTTCTGGAAGGTATCATCCGACTATTGGGAAGAAAAGGCCCAGTGGCAGAGTAAATGAACCAGCGGATAAAAAGCCAAAGGAGATAGGTAAGCAGATAGTGGTGACAACGGGAGAAAGGTGCAAACATTGTGATAGAGCTGGTCAGCGGTCTGAACAATGCTGGAGAGCGCATGGGAGATGCCTACGCTGTGGTAGTCGTGACCATAGGATCTCGGACTGCCCAATATTGATGGAACAAGCCCCTCAGGACAAGCGTCCGAATGGACAGAAGAGGCAAGGCCGATTGCAAGCTATCCAAGAACCAGAAACTACTGAAGAAGGAGGTATCGTGGAAGGTACACTTACTATTCTTTCCCGACTCGCATATGTTCTCTTTGATACGGGAGCTACGCATTCCTTCATATCTCAAACATTTCTTGACCCATTACCTGTGAAACCCGTCCCAATGGAATCCGGAATAGTTGTGTCAACCCCGATTGGTCCTGGCACCAATCTTACAAACCATATGCCATCTAGTGAAGTGTTCATTGAAACCCAAAACCTACCAGCAAATTTAATATGTATGGACATGGCGGGGTATGATGTGATACTGGGAGCAGACTAGATGTCTGAACATGGAGCTAGTATAAATTGCAGGAGAAGTCGGGTAACCTTTAGCCAGTACCCAAACTAGTGTTCACAAGGGATAGAAACCGCAGGAGATTGTCACTTATCTCCGCACTACAAGCTAAAAGGATGATGAGGAAAGGTTGTATGGCTTTCCTTGCTGCTGTTGTCATCGCAAAGAAGGAAGTCAAAGTTGAGGACATCCATGTTGTCAGCGAATACGCTGATGTTTTCCCCGAAGACTTGCCAGGAATTCCTCCGAGCGGGAGGTAGATTTCACCATCGAGTTGGTCCCTGGAGCAGCACCAGTATCTAGGGCACCATATAGAATGTCCCCCGCAGAACTGAAGGAATTAAAAGAGCAACTGATGGAACTGTTAGAGAAGGGTTTCATCCGACCAAGCACATCACCATGGGGTGCACCTGTCCTCTTCGTCAAGAAGAAAGATGGGTCGATGAGGCTATGCATAGATTACAGACAACTAAATCAGTTAACCATCAAGAACAAATACCCTCTGTCGAGGATTGATGAGTTGTTTGATAATTATCTGGAGCTAGATACTTCTCTAAAATAGATCTCCGATCCGGTTATCATCAATTGAGGATCAAAGGAGAAGACATTCACAAGACTGCCTTCCGAAGCAGGTATGGGCATTATGAATTTATTGTTATGCCTTTCGACTAACAAATGCCCCTGCAGTTTTTATGCAGTTGATGAATAGCATTTACCGCCCATATCTTGATAAATTTGTGGTGGTATTCATTGATGATATATTGATCTATTCCAACACAAAGGAAGAGCATGAGGAGCATTTGAGGATTGCATTACAGATTTTAAGGGAGAATAAATTATATGCCAAGCTAAGTAAATGTGAATTTGGCTTGAGGAGGTATCCTTTTTAGGACATGTGGTAACCAAGGATGGTATCGCTGTTGATCCATCAAAGGTTGAGGTTGTGCTGAAATGGGAGAGACCGACAAGCGTCACAGAGATCAGGAGCTTTCTAGGATTAGCTGGGTACTATCGAAGGTTTATAAAGGATTTCTCAAAGATTGCAGTGCCATTAACCAAGCTGACCCGGAAGGAAAATCCGTTTGTGTGGACTAATGATTGTGAGGAAAGCTTTAACAACTTGAAGAAGTGTCTGACTACCGCTCCTGTCCTCGCCTTACCCACTGAAGAGGGAGGATTTGAAATTTATTCAGATGCTTCTGGAACAGGTCTGGGATGCGTCTTAATGCAACAAGGGAAGGTAATAGCTTATGCCTCAAGGCAGTTGAAGATCCACGAAGTGAACTACCCGGTTCATGACCTGGAGTTAGCAGCCGTAGTATTCGCCTTGAAGATCTGGAGGCACTATATCTATGGTGAGCAATTTAAAGTCTTTTCTGACCACAAGAGTTTGAAATACTTGTTCTCACAGAAGGAGCTTAACATGAGACAAAGAAGGTGGTTAGAGTACCTTAAGGATTTTGACTTTTCCATTCAATATCACCCCTGGCAAAGCCAATGTAGTGGCAGACGCTCTAAGTAGACAACCAGGAGCTATGCTAGCTAGTATGATGCTGGGCGAATGGAAGTTACTGGAACAATTTGCAAGTTTGAACATAGATGTGGGAAAGAAGGAAAAACAAGTAATGATTTCAAATCTCCAAATACAATCCGATCTACTGACCGAAATCAAGGAAAACAGGGAGAGGATCCATTCTTAGTTGAGATCAGGGAGAAGCTAGAGCAAAGACCTGACTTTACTCTATCAGCAGAAGAAGATTATTATTCTGAGGTAGAACATGTGTCCCTGATCATGGAGAACTCAAGAAGAGGTTACTGAATGAAGCTCACCAGTCCAAATATACGATTCATCCAGGATCAACAAAGATGTACCAAGACTTAAAAAGGTCGTACTGGTGGCTAAACATGAAGAGGGATGTGGCCGATCATGTATCGTACTGTTTGACATGCATGAAAGTCAAGGCCGAGCATTTCCGTACAGCTGGTGGACTGCTACCACTAGAAATCCCAGAGTGGAAGTGGGATAGTATCGGTATGGACTTTATCATGGGATTGCCCAAGACTAGAGGTGGTATGGATGCAATTTGGGTAATAGTTGATCGATTGACTAAGTCGGCTCACTTTTTGCCGATCAAAAGTACCTGGTCAGTAGATGTATTGGCTGCACTATATGTTAAGGAAGTAGTCAGATTGCATGGGGTTCCATCTAATATAATATCGGATCGGGACCCTAGATTTACTTCACACTTCTGGAAGGGATTGCAGGCAGCAATGGGTACTAAACTGAATTTTAGTACTGCTTTCCATCCTCAGACTGATGGGCAAACCGAAAGGACCAATCAAATTGTGGAGGATATGCTTCGTGCTTTAGTGCTAGATTTTAGAGTATGATGGGATGATCAGTTGTACCTGATGGAGTTTGCATATAACAACAGCTATCAGGCAAGTATCAAGATGGCTCCATTTGAAGCCTTATATGGCAGGAGTTGTAGATCACCCCTTTGTTGGGAAGAGGTTGGGGAGAACCAATAGGTTGGACCCGACTTAATTGAGGCGACTGTCAGAAAGGTTCAGGTTGTCAGGGAACGTCTGAAGATAGCACAATCCAGACAGAAGAGTTATGCAGACAAGAGAAGGAGAGAACTAGAATTTCAGGTTGGCGAACATGTTTTCTTGAAGGTCTCACCTTCAAGGGGAATTCAAAGATTTGGGATCAAAGGAAAGTTGAGTCCCAGATTATAGGGCCATTTGAAATTTTGGAAAGGATTGGTCAGGTGGCGTATAGACTTGCACTACCTCCACAGCTGGCGAACGTGCATAATGTGTTCCACATATCCATGCTGAGGAAGTATTTATTCAATGTCGACCATGTAATCAACCATGAAGACTTGGAGATTCGGGAGGACCTGACTTATGAAGAGAAACCGATCAAACTGTTGGATCAGAAGATTCAACGACTCAGGAATCGTACCATACCTATGGTGAAGGTCCAATGGAGTTGAGACGGAGTTACTAATGCTTCCTGGGAAACAGAAGAAAGAATGAAGAAAAACCACCCAGAACTATTCTCAGGTACGAATTACACCATTATGCGTAAATTTAGGGACCAAATTTCTTAAGTGGGGGAGGATGTAACACCCCCGAAATTTAGTGATTTAAATAAAGGGGAATAAATTAAATAAACAGATTGGAGAGATTTCCAATACCATGTATTAATGATCCATTAACAAGATTGGGCCAATAGAGCATATTTGGCCCAAGGATATAAATGAACTAGGACAGGAAATTATCCGGAATTTCGTGTATGTAATTATGCCATAATTGGAGAGGGCAAGTTAGGGTTAAAATTAAGGTAATTAGTCATGCAAGGTAAGCCAAAACCGAACCCAACCCCAATTGGTGGTTTCCTAAACCATTACTACCTCCTTTGGAGGAAAGAGTCCCAGATTTCTTGGAAAACAGGGAACAGAATTCACAGCCCTTTCTTAGTCTCATTCGGACTCTTAACTACATCCTAAAACTATAAGAACTCGTGGAAGGTTTAACAACGCGTTGGGGTCGTTTAGAGGCAGGCTAGGGCTTCTGGGGAGAAGGAGAAAAGGCTAGGAACCCAGAGCTTCATCCCCTGCATCCTCTGTTGCGTTCAGAACATTGACTGGTTTTAGATCTTCATAAAGATAGGTGTTCTCGGGCCAAGATTAAAGAAAACCTATACCACCATGTAGATCATCGAGTCTATGTTCATTTGCACTTGATTTGCCCAATTTTTTTGCATGGAGTATTGGTTGTTTTCTCTAAGTCGTGTCCAGTTAGGGCTTATTTTCGTTCATCTTATTATGCACGATATTCGAGACCGAATTTGACTAAACTTCCTTCACAAAAGTTATTCTATTTGAAGTCACTATCATCTTTTATGTTGGATGTTTTATCCAAAAGTCTTTTGTTAGAGAGTTATAGGCTTCGTAAGGGAGTCACTGCATGATACTACGATTTCGGGCTACACTTGACTTTTTGTTCTTCATATGTTTTCTACGGGATTCGAGACCGAATTAGATCCAATCCTCAACATCAAAGTTCTTCCACTATTTGTCCTCTTCATCTTCTGTGTTGAACGTTTTGTCCAAATGTCATTCGTTAGAGAGTTATTGGAAGTGAATCTCTACATGAGATGTGTTTTCGGGTTCCACATGACTTATAAGTTTTGTTCTGGAAGGGCACTAGTGTCGACACTACTTGGGCTAGTGTCGACACACTATCCCAAAACAGCCCAGAACGTGTTTTGGGAAGGCCTCTAGTGTCGACATTACTTGGGCTAGTGTCGACACACTGTCCCAGCTTGGCCAGAAGGTGTTCTAGGAGCTGTCTCTAGTGTCGACACCACCTGAACTAGTGTCGACACTACCTGACCTTTTTGCCTTGCATTTGAAGCACTGTGTCGACACTACCTGAACTAGTGTCGACACTACTTGACCAGTTTACATTATTTTGTCTTGTGTTTGAGGCATTGTGTCGACACCAGTAAGGACTGTGTCGACACTACCCTTACACAAAAATTACATAATTTGGGTCTGATCATTTCATGATGTCTACTAGCATGTGCATGATGTTACATGGTATGCATGGACCTAAAATAAATCAACCCATTGAAAAATAGTAATGATATGAATATGATTTTAATGTGAGATTGTGATTGATCTTATGTCCATTGAATTATCTTGTGATCTTGCATATTGTCAATTGATAAGATAAGAATATGATATGAATGTGGGGATGAATACATGTTAGTATGGACATGTTAGTGGTGTTAATGTTATGATTTGCATATGAGTTTCATGGATTACATGTTTCCCGGTGTTCAATTAATTATGTATCATATGCATACATGTTAGGAAAGCACGTGTTCTATATACGATCTGTCTTTAGAAACATCCTCATGTCAAGACATTAATGACCTATGGAACATAAGATACATCGTTATCCTGCCTTGTTCTTTTGAGATGTTTGTCATTCCTTGACTCTATGAATGATCATGTTCTTTTACTACGAGCTTGTTAATTGAAACTCTGTGGCCATAATATGAATATGTTTGTTCGGCACAACGTGGGACTCCGGTCCAAAACTTGATCCAATGCCTGTGCAATAGGGGCCCTGTCCGGTCCTGGGGAGGAGCGCCCCAACGTACTTGTTAACCGCGGGAGTATGGACTCTTGGTGCTTGGCATAGCACAAACAAACAAGCAAGATTGTGAAAATGTGCCTCCTGTTTGACATGATAAGTTTGACTTGACATGATATGATACGTCTGTTCATGTGAACACATGAGATCTGTTTGAATATGGCCAATCTCTTCTGACATGATTCTATTCTTGAATTATCTGTCCATTGTATATGAAACTCGACATTTGATCTGATATGATATCCGTTCTACCTTGCTATTCAACTTGTTAGAAAAACATGCAATGTCATCATATTCATATGCATATCTGCCTATTTAAAATGTTAATCATGTATATTAGTCCCCGTACGTTATTGAGATGTAAATCCTACTGAGCTAGTTCGCTCACCCCTATCATCCTGCCCTTTTTCAGGTAGTGATGAAGAACTAGTGGAGTTAGATGGGATAGGGCAAGAGTGATGAGCACCTGTCATATGAGTAGTTGTCAGCTTATAAATAGGAATTTGAGTAGTCGATGTATTAGAGAAACGTTGTTATTTGATTAATAAACCATTTCAGTCAATTCTTATTATGTGAGGTTGTATCTAGTTGAATGGAATGAAATAAAGTATACTTTTGGTGACCATATTATAGTCTCGAATGTGTTATTATATTCAATTATGACTCTGCGCTATTCAACTGTGATACGCCTGTTTGTATCGTTCACGTCCCCCGGTATTTATTCCGCTGCTAAATATTGGGGCGTGACACCTGGATTCACATTTGAACACTGGCTTCCCACTCTTCTTCGCACTACCTAAATCTCAGTGGATGAACTCCAATTCATTTCTCAAAAATGTCATAGCCTAACTCCCAAGGAGTTCATTGATCTCTACCCAGATGAAGCAGCCAAATATCAAGAAACCAATCCAGAAACAATTTTTTGACTGTTCAGCTTCATTTGAATATGAGGTTTTATGATATGTTTGGACGCCATATCCGGGACTCTCATGCCAAGTACACCAGAATGAAAGCATTCAACTTTGACAGATTCAAATTAGGACTGCATGATGTCTCCAAAGGTCAATGGGACAATCTTCTCAGAGGTCAAAGAGAAATCAATCCCTCCATTGCTGTGGCTTTACCATCCAAACTTCATCCCTACTTTATAGGTGCAGTTACAGCAAGAAAAGATTTAGTTGAAGCTGTGTTCAACAGGCACATCCAGATTGCCACTAGATTTAAAATCAAGTACAAACTAAAATTGTCCTTTCAGCGATTTGTATTTCTGCAGCTTTCCAAGAACCCTCATCACTTGTTAGACTTCCAGCTTTGCTTTGCTGAGTCTGAAAGGTTCTCTATTGATCAGTGGGCACACACAGCTTGTGAGAAAATGAAGTTTCCTCCCTATGAGTATCAGTCCAAAAGTCTTAAGGATTTGAGAAAGAATATTGGTCCTAAGTGGGCACAGAGGTACTTAGTATACTATCAGGCCAAAGAAGCAGCTGTGTCCTGAGGCTTGCACTAGAACATCACCGTCCATGAATTTCTTTTTCTTGCAGCCTCCAAAAAATTCATTCCCCTTAAGTATCGTCTGGACACGGACAAGTTCTACAGAGGCTTAATTGGTACCATAAGTGTCATATCAAATCCCATAGGAAGCTTCCCTCCATCAGTCCTACCTACAATATTGATGGTAGTTTGTTTAATAACTTTTTTCTCTGAAAATTAGCAGAAGCTCTGGAACCTTCTCAAGCCATATTTTATTCAAATACCTAGATCCCTGTTTCTACCCAGTTCACTGTCTAGGTCCTAAACTTTCTATCATGTATTTGCTTTCAGTTTCTGAATACAGAATATGATCTTTCTTCCTTGCTTATTTCATATCTCTCTTGTGTTATTATTCACTTTATGTTAATTCCACAAAGGGGGAGAAAGAATTAAAAAACAGCACAATAAGTATAAATATACCTCAAACATGTTTTGCACTGTCTATTTAAAGATTTTTGTCATTAACAAAAAGGGGGAGAATTGTTGAGCAACTACCCGTAAGAAAATCTAAGATTTTGTAGACTTAGCATATATCATGTTTTTGCTATGACAAAACTTTAAATAGACTTTCTATAGAGTAAATATATCAATTACATATCATAAAAAATATATATATACAATAGTGTGACAAACTCCATCTCAAGATTTTTCTAAGTCCACAGACTCTCCCTATGTCATACTGAATCCGACTTGAGACTTCGATTGCTAACTCCGACTCCTTCAGAATCGAAGTTAAAAACCACTCAGGATTTTTTCTAAGTCCACACCAATATTTGTAATTCGACTGTCAACTCCGACTTATACAGTCGAATACTTCATAAAGATAACTACATAATCCGACTATCAACTTTGACTTCTACAGTTGAATGCTTCAGAACTTTAAGTCCTTAGTATCCGACTGCTAAAGTCGAATTGCCTTCATTTCCTCAAAAAAATTCTAACTTCCACAATAGTCGAATTATTCTATTTTCAACTTCGACTTCTATATTTGGATTATAATCTTTCTCAGAAGTCGAATCATTCTTTTCATTCCCGACTTGTATTTTGGTATAATATCTATTGAAGCCGAATCATTCTTCAACTTCCATAGTTGAATTGCATATTCCTTTGTATCTGACTTCACTGTCAGTTATGTACTTAGTGTTTCTCTGAACCTTCCAGTTCAACAATTAGTGTAATCTTGTTTCCTAATCATCTTTGACATTATTTCTTATAAACTTTTGAATGATCAAATATTTTGCTGATCCATCAAAATATCATTATTTTATTATTATTTTTCTGACAAGATAAGACATATTATACTTAAACTATTCATCCAAAAAAAATGTTTAGATTATTTCTACAACTCTTTATTCAAACTGAGCTGTTTGCTTCATGAAAATGATCCGGATTTTGTGGATACAGACGAGATAGTGCATTTATTACATTTCAGGCGCATGGCATCTGACAGAGGCTCACCTACCACTGTTAGACCCATACCTTACCTTCTTAGCACAACTGTCTGTCCTTCTATCTGAAAAGCATGCCTATACGAGGTTTCCATGCCTTTTATTTTTCTCTCTGACTCACCTACCTCAAAGGTATGGAGATACTCTTATTTTTTGTCTTGTCTTTACTGCAGACATTTATTGAAGCATGTTTTCAGCATGTTACCTTCACAGTCCATTTAATGAGAAGTTGATCTTCTAGTTATGAAGCTACAACCCTTATCTGAAGACATTGGAAAGAAGCAAGACAGAAGGACCCATGGACAACAAGCCTTGCAAAATCCAAAGGATCCTAGAGCTCTCTTCAAACGGTCAAATTCCAACGGCCATCTTTCAAACAGCTATATTCTGAAGCTATTTAAAAGAAGCTGAAGTTTGAAAGAGAAAAGAACAAGAGAAGCAACACAAGTGTTTGCAACTTCAGTGAGCTTCACACTTCGAATTCCCTCAAGCCAGAAATCACAAGCAAAAAGTGGAGTGCTTTTTTCTTTTTCAGCAGAAATCTCTCAAGCTCTCTAAGTTTCTTAGAAGTCTTTTGTCTGGGTGGCATTTGTAATTGCTTATTCTCTGAAGTCCACCTTGCTCATTCAGATAGGATTTGAGTCTCATTTCTAATCTGTTAAAGTCCTTCTGAATTCAGTGTGTGTTGGTGCTCAGCTTTGAGGCAAACACATGTGTCTTATTATTGTTTTCCTATGTAATTTCTCCAGAAGGTC
Organism: Colocasia esculenta; assembly: GCA_014218235.1. Lineage (NCBI taxonomy): Eukaryota > Viridiplantae > Streptophyta > Magnoliopsida > Alismatales > Araceae > Colocasia > Colocasia esculenta. The sequence continues at coordinate 119,203,930 of CM024758.1, read as the reverse complement.
GTTTCTGCATTTCCCCTCCTGTGTAGGGAAGGCCTTGTGGAAGGCAGTTCTTTTGTACCCCTGTTTAGGAAGACATACTTGGGAGCAAGTGGGTTTGTATTACCTCTGAAGGGTGAGAGAAGGCCAAGTTATTGGTAGTTAGTCAAAATCTCAAGTGGTTGACTTGAGGACTGGATATAGGACTTCCATGTAGAAAGGGCCGAACCAAGATAAATCCTTGTGCATATTTGTGTGATTGTTTCTGCCTAGTTCACACTTGAATCACACACACCACACTAAGCACTAATGAATTTATTAGTGTTGTGCAATTTCAGATTTTTTTTTTAAAGCCAAGAAGTCCTATTCACTCCCCCTCTAGGACATCTATTGTGCCATTTCGATCCAATAGATACCTTATCACCAACGTTTGCCATGAAGGCCAGGTTGGCCTTTTCTTCTTCCTCTTCTCTTGAGATCCACTCACTGTCTGAGTTGCTGCTGTTGTCCCAAGCTGCTGCCATGGCTTTCTTTTTGTATCTTCTGAGGCTTCTGGAGCTGTCTTTCTTTCTGACTTCAGTCTTCTTTAGCTTCAGACATTCTACTTTGATATGTTCGGGCTTCTTGCACTCATAGCAGATGGGCTTAGCTCTCTTTGAGTTTTTACGTTATGGCTTCTTAAAATCTTTGTTTTTCTTGAATTGTCTCCTTCCAGATTGGTACTTCTTTTTCACAAGGATCCTTTGTAGTCTTCTTGAGAGGAGAGCTTCTTCAACTTCACTACTCTCCATGCTTTCATTGTCATCTGAAGCTTCTTCTGATGTGTCTTCTTCAGCTTTGAGAGCGTTGGTGTTTTTCTTTCTGCTTGACGATTCTCCCTACCTCTCCATGTTGATCTCATATGCCATTAGGAACCCAATGAGTTTCTCTAGTGACATTCTTTTTAGGTCATTTGCTTCTTCGATAGCTGTTACTTTTGGAGTCCATGAGGCTAGTAGAGATCTTAGAATTTTTCTTACCATATCTCCCATTTCATAGTTCTTTCCAAGACCAGCCAATCCGTTTGTGATATCTGTAAATCTACTGTACATCTGTGTAATTGTTTCTCCTGGCTGCATCTGGAACCTCTCGTACTGTGTCACCAGAATGTCTATTCTTGTCTCCTTTACATTATCCGTGCCCTCATAGGTGATTCTCAACTTTTCCCACATCTCCATAGCAGATTTACAGGCTGAAATTCTGTTGAACTCCTTTTTACTAAGAGCGCAACACAGTATGCTCTTAGCCTTACAGTTGAGGGATATCTTCTTCTTATCATCTTTTGTCCATTTGTCTTTCTCATTAGTAACTAGAAGATCTCCTTCTTCTATAATAGACCAAATCTGATAATCGAGCCCTTGAAGGAAAAATTCCATTCGTGTTTTTCAGTAGGTATAATCTTCACCATCGAACAATGGTGGTCTGTTGACAGACTGACCCTCGAAATGCCCTTGAGCTGCCATTGATCTTTTCTCTTCAGATCGTTAGATCTTCTTTGTCGAAGAGACTCGTTCTGATATCACTTGTTGCCCAGCTAGCAAGCCCACAGGGGGGGGGGGGTGAATGGGATTCTTAAAATATGATTATCTAAACCTGTCAACAAAAATGTTCACACAAAACACTACGTTTGACTGTTAGTGTTAGTAGTAAAGAAAAGAAGAATCACAAGCAAGCAACCGCACTACACAAGGATTTTATCCTGGTTCGGACCTCCTTTCCACAGGAGTCCTACGTCTAGTCCCTGAGCAACAACTTAGGATTCCACTACCCAAGGGTACAGTCCCCCTCAAGGACACTTACACATCCAGCCGCAGTTGGCCTTCTCTTCTTCACCTGAATAGGAATACAACACCCTGGAACCCAGGTCTTCCTTCAGCACGAAGGGAATAAAACCACCTGTTTCAACAGATCCTCTCTTCACTCCGGAAGAGGAACTTCACAACAATGTGAATAAAGGCGAAGTGCCCCTAGACCTGATTTACAACAAGTATCAGATCTGAGGCTGAGACTGAGAGAGAAGGATTCTACAAAAGCGAAGTCTCTCATAACTCAAAAAGGCTCTCTAAAAGATTTTGATAGGAACACAGAGAGCAAGAGCTACAAGGATTGGAATGGACAGAGGCTCTTTTACTTCTAAGACTGTTTGGCTTGAACGCTTCTCTATCAAGTTGAACATTTCAAAAGATCTTGCTCAAAAGTTATCTTCCGAGAGTCTTGAATCATGTAATTATATATTCTCCTAAGGAAGTAGTCGTTGATATGTTCGTTGTCTCTATGCTCTAGTATACGTTAGACTACATGGTATTGTAGAGCTTCCAGTCAACGGTTCTTTACGTTCCACGCATGTAAAGAGAAGATCTTTCTCGATATCCTTCATCTTCCATTTTGTCCAACGTTGTAAACGGTTGTACTGTCAAGGACTTGCACACAATAAATGCTAAATGATAGGCAGCTATGCTGTCTCTTGTTGTTAGTCAACGTCAGAATGAATATACATCAAAATAGAAATGTCAATTTGTTTTCCATAAAGATGTTTCTAATATAAGCATAGGAATTGAAGATGTATGTGCATGCATTGTGCGGTGAAATGTCCAGTCATAATAAATGCATGGATATCGGAGAAAAGCGAGGGAATATTTTTGACTTTCAAAATATTTGAAATATGTTTAAATATCAAGCCGTTATAACTCATGAAATCGTTGTGAGTATGACTTATGAAATCGTTATGTGAATGAGTCGATGTTTATGTAAATCGTTGCACATGAATAAACAAATTGATGTGAACACAAATCGTTATACAATCATAACCAAATCGTTGTGGAGACAAATCGTTATGAGAGTATAAGCAAGTCGTTATAACCAAATCGTTGTTTCACTTATCGAGTCGATGTAGTGATCAAATCGTTGTTTTGCTTTATCGAATCGTTACACAGACCAAGTCGTTGTTGTGACTTATCGAATTGTTATAGCAAGCAAATCGTTGTGTAACTTATCGAATTGTTACAGCAAGCAAATCATTGTGTAACTTATCGAGTCGTTACAGCAAGCAAATCATTGTGTAACTTATCGAATCGTTACAGCAAGCAAATCATTGTGTAACTTATCGAGTCGTAGCAAGCAAATTGTTGTGTAACTTATCGAGTCGTTATGAAGACCAAATCGATATGGAACTTATTGAATCATTATGAAGACCAAATCGATGTGGAACTTATCGAATCGTTATGAAGACCAAATCGATATGGAACTTATCGAATCGTTGTGAAGACCAAATCGATGTGAAACTTATCGAATCGTTATGAAGACCAAATTGATGTGGAACTTATCGAATCGTTATGAAGACCAAATCGATGTGGAACTTATCGTATCGTTATGAGATCGAAGTCGTTATGCTCACTTAGTGAATCATTGTGAGAGTAAATCGTTATGCTAACTTGACGAATCGTTGTGAGTTCGAAATCATTATGCTCACTTAGTGAATTATTGTGAGAGCAAATCGTTATGCTCATTTGACGAATCATTGTGGGATCGAAGTTGTTATGCTCACTTAGTGAATCGTTGTGAGTTCGAAATCGTTATGCTGACTTAGTGAATCGTTGTGAGAGCAAATCGTTATGCTCATTTGATGAATCGTTGTGAGATCGAAGTCGTTATGCTCACTTAGTGAATCGTTGTGAGAGCAAATTGTTATGCTCACTTGACGAATCGTTGTGAGATCGAAATCGATGCAACACTTATGAAATCGTTATAAAACCAAAATCAGTATGATACTTTATCAAATCCTTGTGAAAATGAAATCGATAGTAGTGGAAATCGTTATGACTCTAATGAAATCGTCATAACACATAGGATGTCGATGTGTACTTAGAGAAATTACATGCTCTGTACTTTCAGATGCTAAGTAATACTTACTTATTTGCTGATTCCCGCCTAATTTTTTTTTCTGTGCTTAAGCTTCCTAAAAACTTGTTAGATCATACTTTATTTGAGTTTTGTTAATCACCAAAATATATATAATAATTAAATTTATATGGGGATGGACTGATCATCACCATAAAGGCCCACAACATGATAAGGAAAGGTTGATTTGCTTTCCTTGCGGCCGTAATAGTTGTAAAGAAGGGTTCTAAGATAGAAGACGTCCACATAGTCCAAGATTACCCAGATGTATTTCCCGAAGATCTTCCAGGGATTCCCCTGGAATGTGATGTCAACTTCGCCATTGAGTTGATCCCTGGAGCTGCCCCGGTATCTCGTCAGCCATACCGGATGTCACCTATCGAGTTAAAGGAATTGAAGGCACAAATGATGGAGCTATTAGAGAAGTGGTTCATCAGACCAAGTACATACCCATAGGGAGCACATGTGCTATTCGTTAAGAAGAAAGATGGATCGATGAGACTATGCATCGACTATCGTCAACTCAATCAGCTAACCATCAAGAATAAGTATCCATTGCCTCGGGTCGATGATGTCACGTCCCGAGAATTACGCAGTGGATATTAGTTCGAAGAATTTGAGTCGATATCCCGAGACGTGAACAGTCGGCAAATAAGCCTCTAGCTAGCACGCACTAAATGTGTATCAACACAACATCATAATAGGGCCCAAATGTTGAACTCAATATAAATTGTATTCAAATTGAAACTAGTACAGGACTAAGACTCAATAAAAAGGAAAGTACATAATACCTCACTTCCTACTACACTGTTCTAACACTCAAATGATCTAACTATAGACAGACTCATAATTGGAACGCTCATCACTCGGATGCATTCCCATCCTCGACTTGCTCTTCCTCTTGAACTTCATAGTCACCTAAATTGGGTAAAAGTAGGGGATGAGCAAACTAGCCCAGTAGGATTTATATCTCAATGTGCGGGCAATGATATAAGTAATTAACATTTTAGAACTAGGTAAGCACGATGAATGTCATGATATGCATGTACGAATAAAACAGATTTAAAACATGATGCATGAAACAAGCTAGATAGAGTGATCATGATAGAATAAGATCTGGAATGATATAACAAGAGAGAACTAGCAATAGATCACTTTGTACAAGCACGCAAGATATCACTTGATGTCAATAGTTTACAAGAACACAAGATATCACTAGTTGCAATAAATGCAGGGCCATATCACGCAAGCAAGCAAGCAAGATTGCACAAGCACGATCAAGTAACACTAATCAGGCACGTAAACTCTTATGTACACCAAGGAAAGATCCACCAAGAGTGCACACAGGCCACGCGTATGTGGTTATGTATCTAACATTCAAAAGCAAGACAGTACTCCCAGCACAGATGCAACGCCAGTAATCATTATACCCCATGGTTAACAGTATATCTATGACTCGCCGTCATTGGGGCTAGATTGGAGCCCTTGGACACACACCGTGCCCTGTCAGCATCTCATGTAAAATTTTAAATGTAGATACCCACAGTCATTAATAATGGCCAATGAGAGTTTCAATAAGTAAGCATATGTAATATCATGTTCATAATGATGATGGGAACAAGTAATAAGCAACTGAACATGATTTCATGAGAACAATGGTCAAGAGATAAATTTGGTAGCTGAATGGTATGATTTATAATTTAGTCCAATCTTTACAATAATGGCTTTAGTCTAGATTGTAATTCATGCTCACGAGAACAAGAAGAGAAAGGAAGTGCACGCTAGAGATGCATAAGTGTGTAGTGATGTACGCGTGTCAATTCACAATCCGTCGGTCTCAAACTCTCGGAAAACACTTAACATGATGGCATGCAAAGATCAATGTGTTTAACTACATATGGGTTTACAAGATTTTAAGATAATATTTATCATTTAAATCAAGCTAGATTGGTAACAAGAGTAAATCACAAGTTTCATGTATGATCATTTCATTAAGAAAACAATTAGAATAATATTCATGTAATTAAGGATTTTTCAATGGGTTAAACACTTTTAAGCCATTAAATAGACATCATGAAATGATCAGACCCAAGATAGGCAATATTTTTCAAGGGTAGTGTCGACGCACCCCTTACTGGTGTCAACACTATGCTCCAAACACAAGGCAAAATAATGAAGAATTGGTCAAATAGTGTCGACACTGGTCCAGGTAGTGTCGACACAGTGTTTCAAATACAAGGAAAATAGGTCAAGTAGTGTCGACACTAGTTCATGTGGTGTCGACACTAGGGACAACTCCCAGAACACCTTCTGGCCAATCTGGGACAGTGTGTCGACACTAGCCGAAGTAGTGTCGACACTAGTAGCCTTCCAGAACACCTTTTGGACAAAACTGGTCAGGTAGTGTCGACACTAGATCAGATAGTGTCGACACTAGAGACCTTCCCAGAACACCTTCTGGGCTGTGCTGGGACAGTGTGTCGACACTGGCTCAAGTAGTGTCGACACTAGTGCCCTTCCAGAACAAAACTTATAGGTCGAGTGTAACCTGAAAACACATCTCATGCAGGATTTACTTACCCTGAGTATAACTCTCTAAAAAATGACATTTAGACAAAATGTTCAACACAAAATATGACAAGAAAAACTAGTAGAAGAACTTTTATGTTGGGGGTTTGACCTAATTCGGTTTCGAATCCTGAGAAACATATGAAGACATTAAATTAAGTGCAGTCTGAAATCACAGAATACTGCAGTGACTCTCTTACTATGCTTATAACTCTCTAACTAAAGACTTTTAAACAAAACGTCCAACATCAAAGATGATCTTGACTTCATGTTGAAGAACTTTCATGAAGAAAGTTTAGTCTAAGTTTGTCTTGAATCATGTACATGATAAGAAGTACGGGAAAAACCCTAACAGTGCGCGACTTTGGCAAAAAGCTTGTAATTCAAAATCTACTAGATGCAATTTGATGAAACCAGAGGGAAATGAAAGTTAAATTATTGCTCTACACATTGGTATAGGATACGTTAAGGTTTGGCCCAAGAAAACCTACCTTTTGGGTTGAAGAAGTCTCATTGTTCCAGAAAAACCTATGTTCAGACCACCTGGAGGAGAACGCTTACCCCTTCGTGTATACTGCATGGAATTTGGGCATTCCAGTTGGGTAAGAACATAGACTTGACCCTATTTCCAGGGGTATAAGCCTTGCAAGGTTTGGTTTAGGTTTGACTCACCTTTGGTCGACTTCAAGATGATGGTCTGTGCAGGTCGCAGCAGACACAACGGGGAAGAAGAAAGGCTTGGTGTGGGGATCTCCTGCTTCCCCAGTTGCCAAGAAGTCCTCCACACGACCCTAGCAAGTCCTAAAACTCGTTCCTAAGGTTTGGTGAAGAGTATTTAAGCAACCATGGTGTTTTAGGAGTCCTATTATGACTAGGAAAGCCAAGTTGCGGTTTTGTCATGTTAGTTTCCTACTTAGGGAGGATTTCTTCCTCCCATAGAGTGTGTGAGGCTTTAGGAAACCTCCCACCATAGATAGACACGAATTTGGGTTGCCAAGAATGTATGATTGCATCCCAATTTAACTCAAATTGCCTTTTTCTAATTTCAGCTTATTTAGAGTTACGAATTTTCCCTGCATTTTCTAGCTTTATTGGATTATTGGGCTACATGATGTCCATTGACCCAAATTATGATTTGGGTTATGAATATATAATGTTGGAAGTCCCTCCAACCCTTTTTATTTAAATTCTTAATTGCATCGTATTTCTGTGTTAATGGTTTTCCGACTTGTTATAGCACATACGATAATGATGCGTATATTTTACATAGGGTGTTTTATTATAATAATCATATTTAATTATTTAATTAATTATTTAGTCACATATTAAATTTATTTCCCAAAATAGTCACCAAGTTGCCACGTAGGCAACTTGGTGACCGGCGGGACCAGTGCAAGATAGGGTCGGCATTCACAAGGCCGACTCCGAAGTCGGCATTGAGAATGCCGACAATAGTAAAGTCGGCATTGAGAACGCCGACATCAAAGTCGGCATTCAGAATCCCGACTTTGGTGGCGGCATTCTCAATGCCGACACCTCCCCCACTAACCCCAACCGCCGCGGCGAAACCCCACTTTCTCTGCCCCTTTCTCCCGAAACCCTCTCTCTTCCTCCCTCACCCACCCTGCAGCCGCCGGAGTCGCCAGCGCCAGCGTCGCCAGCGCCAGCGTCCCCTCCGTTGCCAGCGCCAGCAACCGCTCCCTCGCCAGCGCCAGCAGCCGCTCCTTCGCCAGCGCCAGCAGCCAGCCTCCTCCGCCTCCTTCCTCACACCCCCCCCCCCCCCACACCCGGAAGACCTCCTCCGTCACATCCCCCACCCCACGCCATCTCCACCACCTCCCACCCACCCGGTCCGGTGCTTCATTCATTAGGTATATTATTTAATTATTTAAAAATTTTATTATATTATTTGATGTATATTTTTTTATAAATATTAGATACAAATAAATTTGATGTTTAATGAATCTTATGTGATAAATATTAGTTGTTTAATAATCTTTATTTGACAATTATAAATTGTTTTTAAAATGTAATTTGTTTTAATGATGTTTGTTTGAGAAATATAATTTGTTTAATAATTCTTGTTTGATAAATGTAATTTGTTTTAATGATGTTTATTTAAGAAATATAATTTTTTTAAATAATTCTTGTTTGATAAATGTAATTTGTTTAAATATTTGTGTTTGACAAATGTGATTGACAAATGTATTTTTTATGTTCATTGCATATATATGTCATCTCATGTATATCATGTCTTGTTCACATGTTGGTTATATACTTATCATTCTTTTTATATGTATGCTTTGCAGAGATGGAGCAGTTTGCAGGTCCTGTAGATACTTCTGTATTATATGCACAGAGTTCTCATAGATCACAGTTGGTTCACGCTGGCTAGGTATTGTTATTGTTTTGATATTGTTGTTGTTACTTGTGCATAAATTTAATGTTAATAGATTCAAGTTTTTTTTCCAGGAAACAAATGTTCTAAAATGTTGGGAGCACCACAGGACCTTAGGTGCATGGACAGTTGACCCTCGCATTGTAGAATATGTACATAGATCTGGTTTATTTCATTTGACTCAGGTTCAGTGGTTTAGGTTAGATTGGGCGTTGATCACTGCCCTTGTTGAGAGATGGAGGAGTGAGACACAGACATTCCACCTTAGACATGGAGAGATGAGTATCACATTACAGGATGTTGCTATTTTGATGGGATTACCAATTGATGGTGATGCTGTTGTAGGAGACACTACTTTAGATTGGACAGATGCTTGCATGGCCCTTTTAGGTGATGTTCCGGATACGATGAAACGAGGTTCAGTAAAATTATCTTGGTTGCGAGAGACATTTGCAGTTATTGCAGAGGATGCATCGGCAGAGGTTGTTAGACGACATGCACGGGCATACTTGGTACATCTTTTGGGATGCACTATTTTCAATGATAAGTCAGGAAATTCAGTGCCACTTATGTATCTACCCCTCTTAGGGGACTTAGATCGGGTTAGTAGATACTCGTGGGGTGGTGCGACACTTGCTTATCTATATCGGCAGTTGTCTATTGCATGCAAGTCGGGTGCCAAGGCCATTTGTGGTTCATTGACTCTTCTTCAGGTAATTTGTCATTTACTGCATATTTATTTTGTCTCTTGCATGTGGTTGCATATTCTAAGTATTTGTTTTTTTTTACAGTTGTGGTCTTGGGAGCGACTTCATGTGGGACGTCCTGACATTGCGATGCATCCTTTGTCACAAGACATGCCTTTGGGACACAGGTACATTTAAAATTTTATGTGACTATTTATTTATATGAATGTTACTAAGTCACAAATAAATTGTAGGTGGAATGTTCGAAGAGCAGAGATAAATAATCCTCATCATGTTTTGAGATTGTATAGATCAGAGTTTGATCATCAGGAGGACTACCAGGTAAACATAATGAAACCTATTATATTGTACACAGAGGATACAATACTGACACTTACATCTTGTATTTTCAATACAGATTGGTGGGAGCCATACATTGCTGATATATTGGAGATGTTACCAGCTGTTTCTAGGCAGGCATCTCATCTTTGGTTGTCTCGAGTTCCTCTCCTTTCTTTTTCTATTGTTGAGATGCATGTTCCAGATAGAGTACTTAGATAGTTTGGTAGAGTACAACATATTCCTGGTCCTGTTGATGCATTAGATCGTGTCACCCGAAAGGGACGTGGGCATATTGATTAGGCTAGATATTTTGCACATTTTGTACAGATGTGGCATCATCGGGCAGATTACATTATACCACCGGATGAGGAGACTGTGGTATTGGTAGAGGGGAGTATATGGCTTGGTATTGGTCTATCACTAGGCGGTACATTGCTCGGCCAGGTTTCAGTTATGATATGCGTTATGAGCCGCGAGATCACATAGAGAGGAGTCTGGTAGACGGTATGAAGCATTTACATATGCTGGCTAGTGTTGGCCTTCATGATGATATATCGGATAGTGCACAGTCTACATTTATATCCATGCAGATGTATATTGATAGTGTGTTATCTCAGGTTCAGCGGACATATTCATCTACATCACATGCAGGACCTTCAGAGCCATGCGCAGGCACACCACAGAGCCAGATGATGCAGGACCATCTCACTTTTCTCCAGATGTTATGACAGTTTCACAGTATGGTCTATATGATGTAGGAGCTTCACAGATACTGACAGATGAGGGCATGACAGATACACATCCACCATAGTCTACGGTATGTACATATCGTCGTCAGCAACGTCACAGAGGTTCGAGTAGCACACTAGCACAGCACAGTCAGTCTGACCTACTTGGAGAGACATTAGACAGTATATCAGAAGACATGGATTTTGAGACAGAGCGGGCAGAGTCATGTGATGCTATCTTAGTGCATGAGACACAGCCACAGTCGGAGACAGAGGTTGATGCACAGGAGTAGTGTCACAGCCGTGGTCGTGGTCGTGGTCGAGGTCGAGCATCTTGAAAGGGAAAGAAGAGATGGTTTCCACAATTTTTTTGAGATGATTTATCTACTTGATGTTTTTTAGTTGTGTTCCGTGTACATATGTAATTTTGACGTATTTGTGATTTTGACATGATATATATGTGACTTAGACATGATGTATTTGTGACTTAGACATTTACAAATATTTGACATGTTATTTGTGATTATCCTTGACATATATTGAAATGCTATCATACAGGAACATGTACAAATAATAAAAATATAAGTGAAACAGGGGAGGTGCTGTCTATTTTTTTTAAATTAAATAATATTTAAATAAATAGATGTATGTTTACAACCATATAATTTGTTATGAATAATCTATTTTGCTACCATTTTAAAAGATTCAAATTCTAATCTAAAATTTAAAAATTGAGTTGAAAAAATTTTATATATGTTCTTCAAAAATATTTCACTATCTACATTTCCTATCTTTGTTCAAAAATTAAATTAGAAACACAACTATGTGTTTTCACTGTGTTTCACCGAGACACAGGCAAAACACCCTGTGTCTCGGTGAAACACAGCCCGCAGGCCGTGCTTTGTGAAAACACAGAGCGCGGCCTGATGGATTTTTTTTTATTTTTTAAAGCTTAGAGTCGGCATTGCAATGCCGGCTCCAAAGACGGCATTGGGGTCCCCCACCCGGTCACCAAGTTGCCTACGTGGCAACTTGGTGACTATTTTGGGAATTATTTTATTTTGTGATTATTTAATAAATATAATATAATATGATTATTTAATTAAAAAAACCCTTTTACATACTTGGAAATTATTTATTTCCATTTATTTGAATCTTTATATAGCTAAAATTTCCGGGGTGCTACACCCTCCCCCACTTAAGAGAATTTGGTCCCCAAATTCATGTATAGTAAGTTATTGTACAAGTGAGGTGCACTTACTTGTGAATAGCTCCGGGTATCTTTTGCGCATTGCTTCCTCGGTTTCCCACGTGTCGTCCTCATCCATGCGTTGATTCCATCTAACCCTTACTAGTGGAATAACCTTGTTCCTTAGTTGGCGCAGTTCCCGGTCCACGATCTTAATTGGCATCTCTTGATATGTTCCGTCCTTGTTGAATTCCAGAAGCTCGTATTCTATAACATGCCATGGATCTCGTACATAATTTTTCAACATGGATATGTGGAACACATTGTGTATTCCGTCCATTTGTGGTGGTAAAGCGAGACGATATGCCACCTCGCCGACTCTTTCAAGAATTTCGAAAGGCCCGACAAACCTTGGTGACAACTTGCATTTAATACCAAAACGTCTGATCCCACGGCCTGGAGACACCCTTAAGAATACATGTTCACCCACTTGAAACTCCAGGTCTCTCCTTCTGTTATCTGCATATGCCTTTTGTCTTTGCTGTGCCACTGCCATCTTTCTTTAATAAGCTTTACCTTCTCTGTGGTTTCCCTTATCATCTCTGGTCCTAGCATTTGTTTTTCGCCAACTTCATACCAACATATTGGAGATCGGCAACTCTGCCATAGAGTGCTTCAAATGGTGCCATTTGGATGCTAGCTTGATAGCTATTATTGTAGGCGAACTCCACAAGAGGTAAGTGTTCGTGCCAGCTGCCTCCAAAAATCTAGGACACATGCTCTAAGCATATCTTCAACCACCTGGTTGGTTCTCTCCGTCTGACCATCTGTCTGTGGATGGAAAGTCGTGCTAAAGTTCAGTTTAGATCCCAAGGAGTAATGCAGTCCTTTCCAAAAATGGGATGTAAACCTAGGGTCTCTATCAGACACGATAGACACCGGTACTCCATGTAATCTGACTATTTCCTTCACATACAATGCAGCCAGAACATCTACTGACCACTTATTCTTCACTGGCAAGAAGTGAGCCGACTTAGTTAAGCGGTCGACAATAACCCAGATTCCATCGAATCCACCTCTAGATTTAGGTAGTCTGAAAATAAAATCCATCCCTATACCTTCCCATTTCCATGCCGGGATTTCTAGGGGTTTGAGTTTACCTGCGGGTCGCATGTGTTCTGCCTTGACCCTTTGACATGTTAAACAATGGGCAACATATTCCGCCACCTCTCTCTTCATATTAGGCCACCAGAAGCTTCTTTTCAAATATTGATACATTTTGGTAGTTCCTGGATGAATAGTATATCTGGTCTTGTGAGCCTCATCCATGATCATTTTCTTTGTCTCCGCATGGTCGGGTACACAGACCCGATCCCGGAACAATAGCCTTCCATCTTCAGTTAATGAGAAATCCGGCCTCTGGTCCAGGTTAGCCTTAATCTCCACAAGTACAGGGTCATTGTCTTGGAGTGTTGTGATGTCCTCCAATAGTGTGGGTTGTGCTCTAACACTAGCAACAAAGCATCCCTTCTCTTTGATGTCAGCATCAATATTTAACTTGGCGAAGTCTTCTAATAACTTCCATTCGTCTACCATTAAGCTCGACAACGTGATCATTGGCTTCCTACTTAGAGCATCTGCCACAGCATTTGCTTTTCCTGGGTGATATTGGATCGTGAAGTCGAAGTCCTTGAGATACTCCAACCACCGCCGCTGTCTCATATTCAAGTCCTGCTGAGAAAACAGATACTTCAAACTTTTATGGTCAGAAAACACAATGAATTTCTCACCATATAAATAATGACGCCATATCTTCAAGGCGAAGACTACAGCAGCTAGCTCCAGATCATGTACAGGATAATTGTCCTCGTGCTTCTTCAATTGTCTGGACGCATAGCATATAACCTTCCCATTTTGCATCAGCACACAGCCAAGGCCGATCCCAGATGCATCGGTGTATACTTCAAAACTACCCTCAGCCACTGGCAAGGTCAGTACGGGTGCTGAGGTAAGGTGTTCTTTCAATGGCCTGAAAATTTCTTCACATTCATCAGTCCATGTGAATGGATTTTCCTTCCTGGTAAGCCTGGTCAAAGGTACAGCTATCTTTGAGAAATCTTAATGAAGCGACGATAATAACCGGCTAAACCCAGAAAGCTTCTAATCTCCGACACCGTTGTCGGCCTTTCCCAGTTCTTCACCGCCTCCACCTTAGATGGATCCACAGAGATTCCCTCCTTGGATATGATGTGACCAAGGAAGGACACTTCCTCCATCCAAAATTCACACTTACTAAGTTTAGCATAGAGTTGATTATCTTTGAGCACTTGCAGAGCAACCTTTAAGTGTTCCTCATGCTCTTCTTTAGATTTGGAGTAAATAAGGATGTCATCAATGAACACCACTATAAACTGGTCCAAGTACGGCCTATAAATATTGTTCATAAGTTGCATGAAAGCCGCTGGAGCATTTGTTAAACCAAACGGCATGACCACGAACTCATAGTGACCATATCTACTCCGGAATGCAGACTTGTGAATATCCTCCTCCTTTATTCTTAGTTGATGGTACCCTGATCTTAGATCTATCTTGGAGAAATATTGTGCACCGGAGATCTGGTCAAATAGCTCGTCGATGCGGGGCAGTGGATACTTATTCTTTATTGTCAACTAGTTCAACTGACGGTAATCAATGCATAGCCTCATTGTCCCGTCCTTCTTTCTGACGAATAGCACTGGCGCTCCCCACGGGGATGTGCTAGGCCTGATAAACCCTGATCTAGCAATTCTTGGATCTGTCTCTTCAATTCCTGCAATTCAACAGGGGACATACGATACGGAGCCTTTGAAACAGGGGCTGCCCCGGGAGTAACTCAATGGTGAAGTTTACCTCCCGCTCAGGTGGTATACCAGGTAATTCCTTTGGAAATACATCAGGATAGTCTCTGGCTATTGGAATGTCTTCTAGGTTGGTTTCTTCTTTTCAGTTGCCAAGACGGAAACTAGGAAAGCATCACAACCCTGGTTGATCAGCTTAGAAGCCTTTAGGGAGGATATCAAGATAGGGTGTTTGTGATAACGGGTGCCAAGTAGTGATAGAGTTGGGAGGTTTGGTCTTTTAAAAGTGACCCTCCTATGGCGACAGTTTACATCGGCATCATATTCAATTAGCCAATCGACACCCAAAATGGCATCATATCCCTTCATGTCTAAACAGATGAGGTCGGCAGGGAGATTGTGTCCTCCAATCATAGTTTCACATTTTGGCAAGTAGTGAGTGAGTTCAGATTCTGAGCCTAGTGGAGAGGCTACAGAAATCTGGATTTCAAGGGTACAGGTTTGACAGGTAGAGTTGCAGCAAATGTGGTGGAAATAAATGAATATGCAGCTCCAGTATCAATAAGCACAAAAGCAGGTTGAGAGTGTATGGAAATAGTACCTTCCACCATACCCCTTCCTCGGGTAGGTCAGCTTCTATGACAGCATTAAGGCGTCCCTGACGCCGTGGTGCATTCTGGGCTCTACCTGGTTGGTCCTTCATCATTGGACAGTCAGGAATACGGTGGTCACGACCACCACATCTCAAGCATGCCCGAGCTTCTTCCAGCATTCCTCAGCTCGGTGTCCTGGTTTATCGCAGAATTTGCAGTTCTCAGCCAACTGCCTATCTTCTATTTTGACTCTTTTGTCCCAGTAACATCTCTTCCGACATTCGGCCTCTTGTTGTTGTTGTTGACGTTGTTGTTTCGAAAAGTTGGAGCAATATTAGGTGCTCCCCTCTTGACGAAGACCGGCTTGGAGTTGTCCTTGCCCCTCATGCCCTCCCTTTGGCCATGGTGTCTTCTACCAGCTGAGCTCTTTGGACCATCTCAGCGTAAGTTTGGATATTATGTGGTCCGAGCCTTTCGATGAACATGGGCCTGAGCCCATCCATGAAACGGTTAGCCTTTAGCCTTTCAGTTCCCACCAGGTGTGGGGCATATACAGCAAGACGCGCGAACTGAGCCTCATACTCAGCCACGGACATCCCTTTCTGTTTTAGTGCGGCAAACTATGTTGCCTTCTTCTCCTTGACTCTCTCAGAGAAATACTTTCCCCGGAATATCTCCAGGAATCCGGCCCACTCCAGTTCAGCTATATTAGGCAGGTGGGCCGATGTGGCCTTCCACCACGCTCGGGCATCTTTAGTTAATTGAAAGTGGTCAGTACCACTTTTCCCTATTTGTGCATTGCATCACCTGGAAAATCCTTTCTATCTCCTCTTGCCAATTTTCTACGTCATCTGGGTTAGGGGATCCAGAGAAACGAGGAGGGTTTAAACTCCTAAAATTCTGGTGCAGATCACCGGCTCCATTTCTTGCAGCTACAACCTGATTTCCAGCCTGAACTACATTTTGCAGGGCCTGAGTAAGTCCAGCCACAGTATCTTGCATAGCTTGCCACTGGTTGCGAGCCATTGCAGTTGAGTGAGAGTGTTATGAGGGTTCCTGAGAAAAGGATGGAAACCAATTAATGTCTCTAGATACATTATAAGAGTCAATGGGTAGGAGTGTTTAATGCTTTCTAACATATTCCCAGTCTCTACCCATTCTCACCAGGTACTATATTAAATTTCCATGACCTAGGTTCCATAGGTATCTCCTATTCCTGAGACATTATCCTATTTGGTATTCCTAGGCTTTGATACCACTAAATTGTCACGTCCTGAGAATTACGCAGCGGATATTAGTTCGAAGAATTCGAGTCGATATCCCGAGACGTGAACAGTCGGCAAATAAGCCTCTAGCACGCACGCACTAAATGTGTATCAACACAACATCATAATAGGGCCAAATGTTGAACTCAATATAAATTGTATTCAAATTGAAACTAGTACAGGACTAAGACTCAATAAAAAGGAAAGTACATAATACCTCACTTCCTACTACAATGTTCTAACACTCAAATGATCTAACTATAGACAGACTCATAATTGGAACGCTTATCACTCGGATGCATTCCCATCCTCGACTTGCTCTTCCTCTTGAACTTCATAGTCACCTAAATTGGGTAAAAGTAGGGGATGAGCAAACTAGCCCAGTAGGATTTATATCTCAATGTGCGGGCAATGATATAAGTGATTAACATTTTAGGACTAGGTAAGCACGATGAATGTCATGATATGCGTGTACGAATAAAACAGATTTAAAACATGATGCATGAAACAAGCTAGATAGAGTGATCATGATAGAATAAGATCTGGAATGATATAACAAGAGAGAACTAGCAATAGATCACTTTGTACAAGCACACAAGATTCCACTTGATGTCAATAGTTTATAAGAACGCAAGATATCACTAGTTGCAATAAATGCAGGATGGCCATATCACGCAAGCAAGCAAGCAAGATTGCACAAGCACGATCAAGTAACACTAATTAGGCACGTAAACACTAATGTACACCAAGGAAAGATCCACCAAGAGTGCACACAGGCCACGCGTATGTGGTTATGTATCTAACATTCAACAAGCAAGAAAGTACTCCCAGCGCAGATGCAACGCCAGTAATCATTATACCCCATGGTTAACAGTATATCTATGACTCGCCGTCATTGGGGCTAGATTGGAGCCCTTGGACACACGCCGTGCCCTGTCAGCATCTCATGTAAAATTTTAAATGTAGATACCCACAGTCATTAATAATGGCCAATGAGAGTTTCAATAAGTAAGCATATGTAATATCATGTTCATAATGATGATGGGAACAAGTAATAAGCAATTGAACATGATTTCATGAGAACAATGGTCAAAAGATAAATTCGGTAGCTGAATGGTACGATTTATAATTTAGTCCAATCTTTACAATAATGGCTTTAGTCTAGATTGTAATTCATGCTCACGAGAACAAGAAGAGAAAGGAAGTGCATGCTAGAGATGTATAAGTGTGTAGTGATGTACGCATGTCAATTCACAATCCGTCGGTCTCAAACTCTCGGAAAACACTTAACATGATGGCATGCAAAGATCAATGTGTTTAACTACATATGGGTTTACAAGATTTTAAGATAATATTTATCATTTAAATCAAGCTAGATTGGTAACAAGAGTAAATCACAAGTTTCATGTATGATCATTCATTAAGAAAGTAATTAGAATAATATTCATGTAAGTAAGGATTTTTCAATGGGTTAAACACTTTTAAGCCATTAAATAGACATCATGAATGATCAGACCCAAGACAAGCAATATTTTGCAAGGGTAGTGTCGACACACCCCTTACTGGTGTCGACACTATGCTCCAAACATAAGGCAAAATAATGAAGAATTGGTCAAGTAGTGTCGACACTGGTCCAGGTAGTGTCGACACAGTGCTTCAAATATAAGGCAAAAAGGTCAAGTAGTGTCGACACTAGTTCAGGTGGTGTCGACACTAGAGACAGCTCCCATAACACCTTCTGGTCAATCTGGGACAGTGTGTCGACACTAGCCCAAGTAGTGTCGACACTAGTAGCCTTCCAGAACACCTTTTGGACAAAACTGGTCAGGTAGTGTCGACACTAGAGACCTTCCCAGAACACCTTCTGGGCTGTGCTGGGACAGTGTGTCGACACTGGCTCAAGTAGTGTCGACACTAGTGCCTTTCCAGAACAAAACTTATAGGTCGAGTGCAACCTGAAAACACATCTCATGCAGGATTTACTTACCCTACGTATAAATCTCTAACAAATGACATTTAGATAAAACGTTCAACATGAAATATGACGAGAAAAACTAGTAGAAGAACTTTGATGTTGGGGGTTTGACCTAATTCGGTTTTGAATCCCGAGAAACATATGAAGACATAAAATTAAGTGCAGTCTGAAATTGCAGAATATTGCAGTGACTCTCTTACTATGCTTATAACTGTTTAAAGAAAGACTTTTAACAAAACGTCCAACATGAAAGATGATCATGACTTCAAGTAGAAGAACTTTCATGAAGGAAGTTTAGTCTAATTTGATCTTTAATCATGCGCATGATAAGAAGTACGGGAAAAACCCTAACAGTGTGCGACTTTGGAAAAAGCTTGTAATTCAAAACTACTAGATGAAATTTGATGAACGAGAGGTCAATGAAAGCTAACTTGATGCTCTACACATTGGTATAGGATATGTTAAGGTTTGGCTCGAAAAAACCTACCTTCTGGGTTGAAGAAGTCTCATTTTTCTAGAAAACCTGTGTTCAGACCACCTGGAGGAGAACGCTTACCCTTTCGTGTATACTGCATGGAATTTGGGCATTCCACTTGGGTAAGAACGTAGACTTGACCCTCTTTACAGGGGTATAAACCTTGCAAGGTTTGGTTTAGGTTTGACTCACCTTTGGTCGACTTCAAGATGATGGTCTGTGCAGGTCGCAGCAGACACAACAGGGAAGAAGAAAGGCTTGGTGTGGGGATCTCCTGCTTCCCCAGTTGCCAAGAAATCCTCCACACAACCCTAGCAAGTCCTAAAACTCATTCCTAAGGTTTGGTGAAGAGTATTTAAGCAACCATGGTGTTTTAGGAGTCCTATTATGACTAGGAAAGCCAGGTTGCGGTTTTGTCATGTTAGTTTCCTACTTAGGGAGGATTTCTTCCTCCCATAGAGTGTGTGAGGCTTAAGAAACCTCCCACCATAGATAGACACGAATTTGGGTTTCCAAGAATGCATGATTGCATCCCAATTTAACTCAAATTACCTTTTTCTAATTTCAGCTTATTTAGAGTTACGAATTTTCCCTGCATTTTCTAGCTTTATTGGATTATTGGGCTACATGATGTCCATTGACCCAAATTATGATTTGGGTTATGAATATATAATGTTGGAAGTCCCTCCAACCCTTTTTATTTAAATTCTTGATTGCGTCGTATTTCCGTGTTAACGGTTTTCCAACTTGTTATAGCACATACGATAATGATGCGTATGTTTTACATACTTGGAAATTATTTATTTCCATTTATTTGAATTCTTTAGATAGCTAAAATTTCTGGGGTGCTACAAATGAACTGTTCGACCAAATAGCTGGAGCTCAATATTTCTCCAAGATCGATCTGGCTATCATCAAATGTGGATCAAGGATGACATTATCTTCAAAACGACTTTTAGGAGCAGGTATGGACACTATGAATTCGTCGTTGTGCCTTTTGGTCTGACCAATGCCCCTAGAGCCTTTAAGCAACTCATGAATAGCATATATCGGCCATACCTTGACATGTTCGTGGTCGTCTTCATCGACGATATCCATATATATTCAAAGACCAAAGAAGAACATGAAGAACATCTGAAGGTAGCACTGCAAGTCTTGCGAGACAACAAACTGTACGCAACATTGAGCAAGTGTGAATTCTGGCTCGAAGAAGTGTCCTTCTTGGGCCATGTCATCTCAAAGGACGGCATCTTCGTTGATCCCTACAAAGTCAAAGCTGTACTAAATTGGGAGAGACCAACCACGTCACAGAAATCAAAAGTTTCTTAGGACTGGCTGCCTACTACAGGCGGTTCATAAAAGACTTCTCAATGATCGTTGTTCCTCTCACGCGTCTGACACGAAAGGAGAATCCCTACTCTTGGAGTAAAGAGTGTGAGAAGAGTTTTCAGACTCTAAAAGATTGTCTTACCTCAGCACCTATTCTCGCTCTTCCAATAGAGGGAGAAGGTTTCTCTATCTATACCGATGCCTTAGGAATTGGGCTAGGTTGTGTATTGATGCAAAAGGAGAAGGTCATTGCCTATTCTTTAAGACAACTAAAGACGCATGAGGTCAACTACCCTGTGCATGATTTAGAGTTGGCTGCCATGTCCTTCGCCTTAAAAATATGGAGACATTATCTATATGGAGAGCAATTCACTGTCTACTCAAACCATAAGAGTTTGAAGTATTTATTCTCCCAGAAGGAACTCAACATGAGACAGAGAAGATGGCTAGAATACCTAAAAGATTTCAACTTCAACATCCAATACCATCCTGGCAAAAGAAATTCCGTGGCTGATGCTCTTAGTAGAAAGCCAATGGCATCTGTATCAAGTCTAGTTCTTGGCAAGATGCAACTACTGGAACAATTCGCAAGGCTAGACTTGAGTATTGGACATAGGGATGATCGAGTATTGGTTGCCAACATCAAGATTCAATTTGACATGCTGGAAGAAATTAAAGCCCAACAAGATAGCAATCCATTCTTGGTTCGCATCAAGGAAACCTTAGCTGAAAGACCAGACTTTGCTATGGCCGAAGATGGAAGGCTAGTATTTCAAGGAAGGACATGCATCCCCGACAATGAAGAACTGAAGAGAAGGTTAATGGATGAAGCTCACAAGACAAAGTACACTATTCATCCTGGAGGTACCAAGATGTATCAAGACATGAAAAGAACGTTTTCATGGCAGAACATGAAGAGAGAGGTGGCCGAACATGTTGCTCACTGCCTTACTTGCCAATAGGTAAAAGCGGAACACCTGCGCCCTGCTGGCGTACTCAGACCCTTAGATATTTCGGAGTGGAAATGGGAAAGTATTGGCATGGACTTTATCATGGGATTACCCAAGACTCATGGTGGACTTGATGCCATATGGGTCATTGTCGACCGATTAACCAAATCCGCTCACTTTCTCTCTATAAAGAGTAAGTGGTACTAGCTACTTTATATGTTATGGAAATAGTGAGACTGCACGGAGTTCCATCATCCATTGTCTCGGATTGAGATCCGAGGTTCACGTCTCACTTCTGGAAGAGACTACAAAATGCACTTGGCACAAAGCTCAACTTTAGTACTGCTTTTCATCCACAAACTGATGGGCATACTGAAAGAACCAACCAAATTGTTGAAGACATGTTGAGAGCCTGCACTATAAACTTCCAAGGTTATTGGAACGAGCACCTATCTCTAATTGAGTTCGCCTATAACAACAGTTACCAGGAGAGTATCAAGATGGCACCATTTGAAGCACTATATGGTAGAAACTGTAGATCTCCTACATGCTGGAATGAGGTTGGAGAACAGCAATGGTTAGGCCCGGACATGGTACAACGTACAACAAGGGACATACAAGTGATTAGAGACTGGCTCAAGATTGCTCAGTCTAGGCAAAAGAGCTATGCTGGCAGGAGAAGGAGAGATTTAGAATTTCAAGTCGGTGATCATGTACTCCTAAAGGTATCACCTACTCGTGGTATCCAAAGATTTGGTGTCAAATGAAAGCTCAGTCCTAGATTCATCGGTCCTTTTGAAGTGCTCGAAAGGGTTGGTGGGGTTGCATATCGACTGGCGTTGCCACTGGATTTGACATGTGTACACAATGTGTTTCCAAATCTCCATGCTCAGGAAATATGTGTACGATTCTACACACATCATTAGCCATGAGAAGTTGGTATTAAACAGGGACATGACATACGAAGAGAAGCCAGTCAAGATACTAGAACAAAAGGTGCAGCAACTCAGGAACCGTCCCATCCATGTGGTTAAAGTCCCGTGGAACAATCGTGGAGTGGAAGAAGCCACATGGGAACCTGAAGGAATCATCAGACGGAACTACCCCGATCTTTTCGGTAAGACATTCTCCCCATTATGATCATATGAATTTGGGGACCAAATTCTTTTAAGAGAGGGAGGATGTAGCAACCTAAATTTTTCAAAAAGCAAAAAAAACATAATATTAAAATAAAATTAATTAGAAAATCAAAGAAAAGAGAATTAAAATAAAACCCATTAAACGAAAAGGAGTAATGGGCATTGTTAAATAGACCCACAAAAAATTTATTGGGCCAAAATAGGGATTCTTAAAAGGGGAATAATAGGAAATAGCCTAAATTCGTAACTTAAATATTACATAAATAAGAAAGCGGTAATAAATCAATTAAAATAAGTGATTTAGGTTGGATTTGGATTCCTAACCCTACCCTAATAGCGTGGCCACAAATTTATCTCCCATCCTAACCCAAATAGGAAGTGGAAAGCTTAGAAAGAGGAGAGAAAATAGGAAATCCTGGAATTAATAAGAGTTAGAGTCCTATAAGGAAATAGAAGGGAGGAAGCTTAAATACTCTCCTAAATCCCCCATGGCCGGCCCTAGCTCATTGCCAAGGGTTGCTGGACGTGGAGAGGAAGCCAAGGAGAAAGAGAACTCGTAGGGAGAAGGCTGCTCAAGCTCTCAACCTGTATTCTTCAAGTTCTAGCGCTAGAAGAGGAAAACGAATCAAAGGTAGGCATTCTGACGAGCAAAACCTAATTAAACTTCTCTGTAGATTGTTCCAAGAATAGAACCCCTTTTGTTTCATAATTTTTCGTTCAACCAATCTTTTATGTTTCATTTTGAAGTTCTGCAATCCCCTTGACTCTGACCCATCATGTTAAATTTATATCTTCTTGAATACTCTATCCCATGCCACGAATTTTTACTAGTGGTACTGATGATTGTTAGGAATTTTTTGCCACTGAAAGCCCTAATTTTCATCCACCCTACCTCGCAAATTAATTCTTTTACCTCGACTGTTCACTGTTCCCTATTCTTCTTGAATACTCATGACTAAAGCATGTCGAAACTAAGTATGTTTTCAAATTCCTAATTACTATAAGTACTCTTGCATATCTGGAGTCTTTTAAAACTAGTTTCATGAATTTTCATCAACTGTACATTTAGTTATGAATTTTTGAATCACCCTGTATCAAAATAGGGCAACCTGGACCGCAATCCAAGGTGCTACCCTTTTTCCCACTCGGACTATGGCGTAGGACCTGAGAACGCGACGGCCCGATAGGCCGCGTTCTCAGGGCCATTGCAACACAGTACCTATCATGTTCTGAACGTGACAGGCGCTGTCGTCG
This sequence comes from Colocasia esculenta, assembly GCA_014218235.1. Lineage (NCBI taxonomy): Eukaryota > Viridiplantae > Streptophyta > Magnoliopsida > Alismatales > Araceae > Colocasia > Colocasia esculenta. Next base: position 119,180,290 of record CM024758.1, on the reverse strand, counting down.
CGATCTGAAAACCTGATCTGACAGTCCCATCGCGATCTGTGTATGACTCTGTTGTGTTCTGATCTGACCCTGTCACGACCCTTACTGGGGTACGTCGCGGTCTCAAAATTTTGCATGAAAACCCATCATTTGTGATGCTCTAACTGCCTGTAGTGTCTATACCTTGTTAACAGTAATACACGCCGTAAATACATCTGTTATAAATGAATGTATATTTGAGAGATTTAAAATACATGCACATGACCACTTTCTATCTATGATTTCTCTTGCACATGCACACGCTTGAACCATCTATTATGGCTTAACTTGGCATGAAAATATCTCATAATACATTTGGTAATTTATCTCAAATTTATATTTAAAATTTCCTTATTTTAAAAGGACTTGTCTTCATTTTCTCGCATTGTTTTGGGAATACCGTTACCGACACTCCACTGTTCTAGAATTCCTCTAGAACATCGGGCACTTGTTTCTATATACACACTTTCTCTTGACTTGGACGAACTCTCCGTCGGATACTCCTTCTGCTGGACTAGTGAATCCTTGTTCAAGGCCTCCGTAAGTCTCCTCTGTCCATGGATTCTCACATGGTCCACGAGCTGGTTGTACCCTAACACCTATGATACCCTTTAGGGATCAACATGATCCAAACGGCTATTAGAGGTTCGCTCTTATCTTAAATCATGCCGGACCTCTGGACCTGTGCGTAACATGGCCAGCGGAAGGGTAGTGAATTCCACCTGACTGCCAACACCAATCGTGCGTGTTGTGCAACTGTTACTACCGCCCATTTACTCGACCTTTCATGTGCAATGTCCTTTAGTTCTCATCTATACTCTACTCGCTCATCTATTCACGTTCATTCTACTATCTCGTCTATTCATCTAGTGCTCTTGTCTTTATTGGTACTCTGTATTGGCCATTGACTGATTGTCTAAAGATAAACAATATAACCAATGCCTGGCAATGTATAAAGGGCCTGGTCTGGTCCTGGGATGTGTGCCCGAAAGTGCTATTTGCCCATGGGAGTTAAATGGCTAGAGTATTTAGCATTACACTCGAGTGCTATCTATCTCGACTATCTAAATGACAATCAAAGTGCTATATTCTCTCGTTGTCTGCATGACAATCAAAAGTGCTATACTATACTCGTTGTGCTATTGATATACTTGTGCTATTTGTGCTATGTCCATCTTTCTATTGTGCTATACTCGACGCTTGTGCTATATTTGAAAACTTGTGCTATTTCAATTTCGTGCTATTCATGCTATCTCTTACATTACTTGACTCTCTCGCTCTATCATTAGTTACTCTACCTTTTTAATACATTAATCATTTAAAGCCTGCTTGATCCTGAGATTTAAGTCCTACTGGCGTTATCGCTGACCCTGCGTTATTTGTCGTTGTGTTCTCAGGTGAGACCGAGGATGAACCTTACACTCAAGAGGACGGGAATGACCAAGAGTGAAGTCAAGAGTACCCTAGCATCTTAGTATTATGATAGAGTCTTAGTTTAGTCTTTTGCTTTATTTCAATGTAATTGGGCCGTATAGAATGGCTCTGATATTTAGTGGTTGTAACTAGACATTTGGAAGTTATTAATGAGAAGAATATGCTTTAGTGTTTATTTCTTGTTCAATGGTATGATGTCTAGTACTCGCTCTGTACCCATTTATTTGCAACTGCCTCGTGTTCCGATATTCCGCGTCGGGGCGTGACACGCTCACAGGTCAAAGTTCACTATACATCTAGGTAGTGGCAAAATGTATCAAGATCTAAAAAGGACTTTTTTGGTGGCAAGGCAAGAAAAGAGATGTGTCTGATTTTGTGGCTAGATGTTTGACATGTCAGCAGGTGAAAGCAGAACGGCAGAGGCCATCAGGTTTGATGCAGAAGATTGATATTCTGATATGGAAATGGGAAGAAGTTACCATGGATTTTGTCTCTGGTTTGTCCAGGTCTTTTAAGGGCAATGACTCCATTTGGGTAATTGTAGATAGATTCTCCAAGACCGCGTATTTCTTACCTATGAAGAAGAAGCAGTCTGTTGAGAGTTTGGCCAAACTTTATGTGGATAATATTGTTAGATTGCATGGGGTTGCAAAATCCATTATTTCGGATAGAGACCCAAGATTTACTTCAAGATTGTGGCAAGGTTTGTAGGTTGCTCTTGGTTCTCAAGTTAAACTTAGCTCAGCATTTCATCCACAGATGGATGGACAGTCCGAAAGGACAATCCAGACTCTCGAAGACATGTTGAGAGCATGTGCTCTAGATTGGAAGGGTGATTGGGAGAAGCATTTACCTCTTGTGGAGTTTGCCTATAATAATAGTTTCCATGCAAGCATAGGTATGGCTCCATTTGAGGCTTTGTATGGTAGGCCTTGTAGATCTCCTTCGTATTCGGAAGAGGCTAGTGATAAACACTTGGTTGGACCTGAAATTGTGCAAGAAACTTCTAGTAAAATTTAACTCATTCAGCAAAGGTTAAAGGCAACTCAAGACCGGCAGAAAAGCTATGCGGATAATAGAAGAAAGGATTTGGAGTTTGAGGTGGGAGAGCATGTTTTCCTTAAGGTCTCTCCAACTAAAGGGGTGATTAGATTTGGTCGGCGTGGGAAGTTGAATCCAAAGTTTATTGGACCATTTGAGATCTTGAAAAAGGTTGAAAATGTGGCTTATCAATTGGCATTACCACCATCTATGGCGAACATCCATCCGGTATTTCACATTTCTATGTTAAGAAGGTATATATAGGAACCATCTCATGTTCTTACTTATGAACCGGCTGATTTGCAGCAAGATTTATCCTTTCAGCAGCAGCCTATAAAGATTCTGGACCGTAAAGTGCAGTATTTGAGGTCCAAGAGAATTCCCTTAGTGAAGGTGTTGTGGAGGAATTTTACACAAGAAGAAGCAACATGGGAGTTAGAAGAGGGAATGAAGATGAAATACCCGCATCTTTTTGGTGAGTTTTCTTAGACTCAATCTTCGAGGACAAAGATTATTTAAGGGGGAGACAGTGTTATATCCTGAAATTTTCATTATAGTTTTAACTTCAATTGATGCCTATTTTATTGTGTATTTAGAAATTCTTGTGTATATTTATGTATAGTTTAGTATGTTGTAGTGTGGAATGGTCTGTTCTCGGGTTGATGCAGAGTTGACCTGTGTTTCTAACGGCAACATCGACTGCCATCAACAGCAGGTTAATGACAATATCTCTTGCCGTCAACTTCAGGTAAACGTCCATATCGATTGATGTCTACTCTGTGTAAACGACAGAAAACCTTGATGTCTACTTCTTCCGGAACTGACAGCAAGATTCTCGCAGTCCAGCTCTGGTGAAGTTATGGAAAGGGGCTAGAAATTAGGTAACATTGGGGGTTACGTATCTTATCTCGTGGGCAGAGTTTGGGGAGGCCAATCCCTTAAAAAAAGAGGGGAGGTTAGCTTCTTGGAACCGATTTGGCGATTTTTCTCCAAGTCTTAAAGAAGGTGAAAGAAAACCTGCATTTTGATCTTCGTGGAGGCTAAGATCAAGCTTCTACAAGTTGAAGAAGGTGTACTTTTGAAGGCTGAAGGCATATTGAAGGTGTTCTTACCATCAGGGACCTTCGGATCAAGGATTTTAAACCGGAAAGAGGACTGTCTTCGTTGGCCAAGGTAGGCTTCATTGGCTAAATCCGTTGTTTTCTTGGTGTTTTAGAGGCAGGTAGCCTATGGATCGGATTCCCAACCTTATATTTTAGCTTTTTAAAAATTTTGCATGATTTTAAAATTTACAAACTATCGGATTCAGGGTTTATATGAGTCACGTATGAGTTCTGGTTTCTTGTCAGGTTAATGTCAACCTTGACTGCCGTCAAGGATGAACTTAACGTCAACCTTCTTGCCGTCGATTGAGGTTAGCGGCAACAGGGTTACCGTCAAGTTCTTCTATCCACTATTTTGACCTTTTTTTACATCTGGATTTATATTTTGGTGTTTAAACTTCGAATGAACTTTTTGTGAAATGTGTAGTGTTAAGTAGAACAACTTTTTGACACACTAAAAACTGGGTTAATTTCTATAGTCACCATGATTTAGGGTTAATTTCTATAGTCACCATGATTTCTGGAATTAAGCTTAGATTTAATAGAAATTTTTATTATTGATACATGCTCGTGATAAAATTGTGATTTCCATGTAGAAGTACATGACGGGATATTCTCATACTGTGATAGATCTGAAATCCAAAATTGACTATTTTCTGTAATTTCCATGAATGAAGTATAAAAATTAGTAGTACTATTTTAATTTGATAAATGGTTTCTGGATTCCAAAAATCATGAGATTTTGAACAGCAATTTGTATGGTTATGATATACACATAGTAAAAATATTGAACCAGGTTGACAGACGGTTTCATAGTGATGAATATTTCTTTATTTATATCACTGTTTTGGTTACTGCGGAAATTAGAATATATGCCTGAAAATCATGAATGATTTATGATAGTAGAGGCACGTTCTGGAAAAGCGTTATGATTTTTTGACGACTATAACTATTTAAATTGGATTATCATTGTGAGAATTGTGTTCTTTTGAAATGAATTGTGGGAAAATGTTCAGAAAATACAGCATGTGATAAATCTGAAATATGTCTCTATCAGTATCTAAATATATGTATATGAATCGGCAGTATGTTATGTTGCATTTGCATCTGGAGAAATTTGTATATGAATTTGTATATGGGCAATAAGACACTGCCACCATAAAAGTAATCTGGAACAGGACCATAGTAATGCCCCTATGAAGATAATCAACTCTATGCTAAACTTAGTAAGTGTGAATTTTGGATGTATGTGAACCACACCTCTTGTGGTCGGTAAACACCTCAAATCTGACACCATAAAGATAGTGCCTCCAGATCTTTAGTGCATGAACCACAGCTGCTAGCTCCAAATCATGAGTCGGATAGTTCCTCTCATGCTCCTTCAACTGACGAGAAGCATAAGCTACTACCCTCTCTTGCTGCATGAGCACACAGCCTAAACCAATCCGAGATGCATCCGTATAAATGGCAAAGCCCTCTAGACCACTGGGCAATACCAATACCGGAGCAGAAGTAAGCTTAGCCTTCAATAGCTGAAAGCTGCGCTCACATGCCTCGGACCATACAAACTTCTCACCCTTTCTGGTCAGCCTTGTCATAGGGGCGGCGATGGATGAGAAACCCTCAATGAATCGCCGATAATAACCAGCTAACCCAAGGAAACTACGAATCTCCGAAGGAGTCTTGGGAACATCCCAATCCATAACTGCCTGGATCTTTGCTGGATCAACAGCTACACCAGCGCCGGAAATAACATGCCCGAGAAAATGAACCTCGCGCAACCAAAAATCGCACTTGCTGAATTTTGCATACAGCTTGTGCTCACGGAGAACCTCCAAGACTAACCTCAAATGTTGACGGTGCGTGGCCTCATCTGGAGAATAGACCAACACATCGTCAATAAACACAACAACAAAGCTATCTAAATACGGACTAAACACCCGGTTCATGAGATCCATGAACGCTGCAGGGGCGTTGGTCAATCCGAAGGGAAGAACTAAGAACTCATAATGTCCATAACGGGTTCTAAATGCCGTCTTGGACACATCCTCACTCTAATCCTCAACTGATGATAACCAGATCGCAAGTCAATCTTGGAAAAGACTGATGCCTCTCGCAACTGGACAAACAGATCATCAATACGAGGTAAGGGATACCTGTTCTTCACAGTCACCTGGTTTAGCTTCCTATAATCGATGCACAACCGAAGTGACCCGTCTTTCTTCTTGACGAACAATACAGGTGCGCCCCAAGGGGAAACACTGGGGCGAATAAATCCCTTATCGAGCAATTCCTGCAATTGCTTCCTCAACTCGGCTAATTCTGCAGGGGCCATCCGATATGGGGCCTTCGAGATAGGAGAGGTGCCTGGAAGCAACTCTATAGTGAACTCTATCTCCCTATCCGGTGGCAATCCAGACAAGTCATCGGGAAAGACATCTGGAAAGTCCTGCACCACATCGATCTCTGCAAGAGTCAGTGACGAACTAGCATCGGGTACTAGCATAACGCTGGCAAGAAATGCGTCACAACCCTTGTTCACCATACGCATCGCCTTCATGGCAGAGATGACTAACTTTCCCGCTAAGTTCTTTGGCAAGGGATGAGAGAACTCGTCCTCGCCAGGAATGCGGAAAACAATCTTCTTCTTACGACAATCTACTAGCGCATAGTGCTCCTCTAGCCAATCCAGACCAAAGATACAATCATAGTCCTTCATCTTTAGCAAGAAGAAACACCCATCTAGGAACCTATCCTCAATGCACACAGGTAACGACGGAATACACTTCCTAGTCGATACCGTACCCGCAGGGGTGTGCACAGACAAAGGAACCTCTAACTCCTCAGACTCTATGCCGGACTCTAGGGCTAACTGCCTAGCGAACCGCTCGGAAATGAACGAGTGAGTAGCACCCGTATCAAACAAAACCCGAGCGTGCACACCGAAAAGTAAGACTGTACCTTCGGTGACATGCTCCGCCTGCTCGGCGTCCTCACGAGCTAACGCAAACACTCGAGCCGGGGCTCGAGGCCTTCCAGGTCGCCCTGTCGCTGGCGCGGCTGCCGCCACTGCTGGTACTGGCGCTCCTCGCTGAGCTCCCTGCTGAAGCCTAGGGCAGTCCTTGATTTTGTGGTCGCTGCTCCCACACTTTAGGCATTTGCCCGCTATCATCCAACATTCCGTACCACCATGTGCCCTTCCGCAATGAGGGCACTCCTTCTTGTCACCAGAGGAACGTACAGAAGGTACCTGATAGTTGCTGGTTGTTGATGATTTCTGCGGTGTCTGGTACACCGTCTTCCTCTTGTCTTGCCTCTGGAAAGCTGCTGCCGGCCTCTTCTGCGAAGCCTTCTTCTCCTCCAAGTATTGCTCCATTTCGCCTTCCTGTCTGCAGGCTGCGCTGAGGGCCTCGTCTAGCGTGCGGTGGTCGAACGCCACGAGCCTCGTCCTCAGTGATGGTTTGAGACCCATCACGAATTTCTTGGTCTTCCTGCGCTCATCCTCCATGATGTGCGGTGCATATTTAGAGAGTTCGGAAAACCTTGCCTCGTATTCCAGGACGGTCATTGATCCTTGCGTCAGGGAAAGGAATTCTTGCTCCATCTTGTCCTGGATGTGCTCGGGGACGAACTTGGCTCGGAAGAGCCTCACGAACACGTCCCACGCCACATCTACTGCTCCGTCCTCGAAACGCGTACGCAGTAGGGAGGACCACCATACATCCGCTCTCTCCTGCAACACACCTTCATAAGCTCTAACTAACAAATTCTAACTTTAACAATCAACGTACGATCATAAACTAAAGCATACCTGTAGCATGTAGGTGGCTAGGGTCACCTTGTCCTCGTCAGGACACCTGATGGCTCGGAAGATTTTCTCGGTCTCCCTCATCCAGCTTTCTGCCAAAAGCGGATCACTCTCCCCCTTAAAAGGGTGGGGTCATCCTCTTGAATCGCTCCATGATGGAAGGTCCACCATGGTCCTGAGATGGGCCTGAGCCTGCTACATTAAACAACAAGCAATATACAATAAACACAATATCATACAAATTAAACAACAAGCCACTTAGTTGTTTCATTAATTTACCTGGGCCTCCAACTGGGCCTGGAGTGCTGCCTGGGTGTGGGCCTGCGTCTGCATGGCTTGCACCAGACCTTGCATGAACACTCCATAATCCACTGGCGGTGGTGGGGGAAGCACAGGACCCTGTGGGGCCGGGGCCTGCTGCTCCGCCCGCTCCTCACGCCTCTGCTCGTCGTCGCGAGCTGGCGCACCTCCACGTCGTCCACGGGAAGCCATGGCTGTAATAAAATTCCAGCCACTAATTAGAGCTAGGTTACTAAGTTCTCTAACCATTTTCTTATCTATCTTTCACTTCTTATTAGTGTATTCTACACATGTGGACATACTTAGCTTGCAATGGGATGATGACTTAGTTATATTCATGTGTCTCAACTGGTCGCTCTGATACCAATCTTTGTGACGGCCCTCATTATACCGGTACGGTCACACCGACCCACGTCGATATAACGAGTGTGCTGCCACAGTGGGACATTTACCCAACGATACAAACAGTTGAGATACACGCGAATATACATAACAGAGTAGCGGAAGTAAAAGAGAACTATCTCCATTCATTCATCATCCACATTAAACATACAAGCAGTTTGCAATTTGCAAAAAGGAACTAAAGTTCTCATAATTTAAATGCTGAAATAAGATACAAAATGTCCAATGTCCACATATTACATTCTCTTCATGATAATTCTAATATAATGTTTCAAGTACATACTATGAAGTTTACAAAAAGGGATGCACAACTCCACTAGCTAAACTCCGCGCTCGGAGTCCGTCTCCACTGTCTCCTCCACGAAGGTCTCGTCACCGTCTAAACCTGTACGCCGAAGCAAGAGTGAGTCTTAAAGACTCAGCAAGCAACACTATACATGACATTCACATACAAGTCCTAGTGGTTTCTACATGCACATTTACAGATTTCAAACACGAACATGCTAGTCAATGCAAGTTTTCAACCTATCATGAAGTTCTACAATTTTATACATAACGCATGCTTTCAGATTTCAAAAAAAATATAACATTTACCTACCACATGGTCTCTAATCCATTCACTTATGAACTTTAACCTTATAAAGAACCAAACGTGAGAGTTATCAACATGGACACTTTACACACAGGAACGGGGAGCATAGTTAGCATGGATTTCACATGTTCTTAAGCACATACATAACTTTTTGACATGCTTTAGGTTGCTGATTTCACATGGTTCAAAGACTATAAACCTACACATGGAAGCTACAATGTGGCTTAGAACATAACATATGAACAATCAATCACGCCCTTTTTACACACATGCTCATTAGTTGTCTCTAACATGGATTCTACACACTTTTGCACACATAACATGAGCATAATAACATGCATTTTCAGAAATTACTTGGTTTCAGATTTAGTCTCACATGGTTTCAATACACATTTACACATCTGGAATTTCACATTCCCTTTTTACACAATTTCCTCTTTTCACATGGTTACACTTTACACATACACATCCACATGTCACTTACACATTTACGCATGGTCACATACACTTTACACATTACACTTTACACATATTTACACAATTTAGGTGCCGTGACACATAGTCCAAACCACCAAAGAAGGACACATTCACATCACATAACACATAGGCACCATCTAGGCAATGCAATGGTGACTCTTGGACTGCGCAGACCGGGAGAACAAGTCTCCACCCTAACCAGTGGTACTTGTCCACCTCCAGGATTTCCCCCTAATGCCCTTAGGGTCACTTAACACAATGAACCTTCTCAGGGGGACTTTTCCCTGATACAGCTCCACTGCCTTCTCGGAAGCAGTATCACATTGGCACAGTTTACACTTTTACGCATTTACCGTTTTACATATGGTTTCACGCACAACACATCTCATTTCATTCACTCTTTCACTCACCTGATCATTTCTGTTTTTTTTTTTCCTAACATGATACTACAGAAATTCCAAGGTTTAACACACAATACACACATTAATCATGCTGACTTTAGATCATAACGAACCGTATTTCAATTATATGCATGAATTATCGTACTTCACTTGAAAACACATAACTCTTTATCTACTGTTCCAATTGGCCTGAAAATTTAACCACATGCTGTTTTCGGGTTCAAAATCATACCCTCAATTTTTCAGATTTTTCTGAGCTAAATAGGATTTATAGAAAATCAAACACCTAATTAGCATACTATTCACAATTTAAGCTAACATGAGCCCAACACAATTTGCAATCTATCCACTTACTGTTTTGCACAGAAACCACTAACATATGTATGGATTTAGAATACAACACCATCCTAATTCATACATCTATAAATCATTTGTCACAACCTATTTTTACATGTTTTTATTTTACCGAACTACACTTATTAACAATTCCACAAGCATGCATGGATTACCAAAATTTCAGAGCACACATACATGTCCCACAACTCTTTATGTATAGACCGAAATCAAGGCATTCACATTAATCTAAATCATGAATCATGGGTTTTGCAAGATGATTTACAAGTTATTCTCACATGCTTACAAGACATCATTAGCCACATTCACCCACACAACTCACATACATCCACAACCACAATGTACCATATACATAGCTTATAGGAATACCATATATCCTCAGCGCATAAACATACCGAAATTAAATGTATAAGAGGGACAGAACAGCTCACTGTTCTGTCCTGAAGAACTAAACGGCGGTCTCTGGCCGCTGACTCAGAGTCAGCGGCAGGGTCGATGGACGCCAAGATCATCACAGGCGTCCAGGGATCTTGCCGTTTACTCAGGTCTGTGCAGAAAACACAGACCCGAGCTCAAAAACTAGGGTGAAATGGAGGGTCTAGGACTCGAAATAAATTTCATAAAAATGATAGAAACATCCTAGACTCATACGGGGACACCATGGATAGGTCACTTGCCTCTTTAAAAATCCTCCAAGAGATCTATGGCTCGAAGAAGACCTCCTTGGGCAGTCCCAAGAAGTTGCAGAAGCACCTCCAAAAACGCCTTCCTCCGAGCTCCTGGATGATCTCCTCAGCAAAGCAAGACCAGGGAGGCCTTGCCCTTCATATCAGCTACCTCCTTGTCGGGGAAGTTGGCCGGATCAAGCTCCAGGAAGTCGGATTCTTGGGTCACAAGGTGGGGCTTTCTCACAGAAGCTCTAGGGTTTTTCTCTCTTCTTTTCCTCTTCTCACAAGGTGAAGGGAGAAGTGAGAGGAGCCAATTTCGGGTTGGACCCTAAGAAGAGCCCCTCACCCACTCACCAAACCGATTAGACATGTTCAGAGCCGTTGGGGACATCTCCCCAATGGTTGCCTTGCCTTGCTTCAGAAGATAGCAGCTCTGCTGCGCATGCAGGTCAGAGAGGTTGGCGTCCAGATCGCTGGACGCCGGATCTAGTGTTGGCGTCCAGGGCTGGACGCTGACACCACCTCGACGGCCTGGGGATTGACGCCAATAGGGCCTTCGGCCAGAACCCTAATTTATGCAGAAAACCATGCATACCGGACATATATACATGCAATGTACATATAGTATCGTATCCACACTACCATCATGCAATAAGTACATTATTTATGTTCAATATAAACACATGCACACGTATTTATACTATTTTAAATATCCACGTAAAATACGTACATACATACTCAACACAATATACACACATAAATACGAAAAATACGACGGAGATTCGAGGGTCTTACACCCTCTCCCCCTTAAAGAAACTTCGTCCTCGAAGTTAGAACGACACTACTCAAACAAGAGGGGATACTTCTTCTTCATCGCATCCTCAAGCTCCCACGTAGCCTCTTCACGTGAGAAGTTCCGCCATAGAACTTTCACCGACGCGATACTCTTGTTCCGGAGATGCTGCACCTTCCGGTCAAGAATGGCTACTGGCTGCTCGACATACGAAAGATCTGGCTGGATCTCCACTGGCTCATGACTAATCACATGAGACGGATCTCGGACATACTTCCTGAGCATAGATACGTGGAATACCGGGTGAACGCTAGCCAAAGCTGGGGGTAAAGCTAGCTCGTACGCCACGTCGCCCAAACGTCTGAGAATCTCATATGGGCCAATGAACCTAGGGCTTAGCTTGCTATGCCTGCCAAATCTGACAACTCCACGAGTAGGCGATATCTTCAAGAAGACATGATCGCCAACCTCGAACTCCAAATCCTTTCTCCTGTTGTCGGCATAACTCTTCTGCCTATCCTGTGCCGCAACAAGCCTTTTCCTGATAAGCTGAATCTTATCCGAAGTTTCCTGAACCAACTCCGGTCCGATCAACTGCCTATCACCAGTCTCCTCCCAACATAAAGGAGATCTGCAGGGCCTTCCATACAACGCCTCGAATGGAGCCATTCCAATACTAGCATGAAAGCTATTGTTGTATGCGAACTCCACAAGAGGTAAATGACGCTCCCAATCATCCTTCCAATCCAGAACACACGCTCTCAACATATCCTCGAGCGTCTGGATAGTCCTCTCGGACTGTCCATCGGTCTGGGGATGAAACGCCGAACTGAGCTTAAGCTCCGAACCTAACGCATCCTGAAGACCCTTCCACAACCTCGAAGTAAACCTCGGATCTCGATCCGAAATGATCGACTTCGGCACACCATGCAATCTAACGATACCACTAACATACAATCTAGCTAAACTCTCTACTGACTGCTTCTTCTTCATAGGTAAGAAATGAGCAGTCTTCGAGAATCTATCTACAACTACCCAAATCGAGTCATTGCCCCTTCTAGATCGAGGCAAACCCGATACGAAATCCATAGTGACAGCTTCCCACTTCCATACGGGGATATCCATCCTCTGCATAAGGCCGGATGGTCGCTGCCGCTCGGCTTTCACCTGCTGACATACTAGACATCTAGACACATAATCCGAAACATCCTTCTTCATGCCGGACCACCAAAATGATCTCTTCAAATCTTGATACATCTTAGTGTTACCCGGATGAATAGAGAATCGCGATCTATGAGCCTCCGCTAACACATGCTCACGGACATCTACTACATCGGGGACACAAACGCGGTGCTGAAATCTAATCACACCGTCCTCATCACGAGCAATGCCCGCCTTACCCACTAACTCTAACAATCTAGGATCGGCTTTCTGCTGCTCAATCACCTCATCCAAGACTGAGGATCTAAGGGATAGCTGAGCTACAAAAGCCTGACACAACGAGGGCTCTAACTCGGTCATAGAGCACGCTGCATCCTCCAACATCTTCCAATCCTGCTGGAGCGAAGACCTCTTCCTACTAAGAGCATCCGCTACGACGTTCGCCTTTCCAGGATGATACTGAAGGTCGAAGTCGTAGTCCTTCAAGAACTCAATCCATCTTCTCTGCCTCAGGTTTAATTCCTTTTGGGAGAAAAGATACTTCAAGCTCTTGTGGTCGGTAAACACCTCAAATCTGACACCATAAAGATAGTGCCTCCAGATCTTTAGTGCATGAACCACAGCTGCTAGCTCCAAATCATGAGTCGGATAGTTCCTCTCATGCTCCTTCAACTGACGAGAAGCATAAGCTACTACCCTCTCTTGCTGCATGAGCACACAGCCTAAACCAATCCGAGATGCATCCGTATAAATGGCAAAGCCCTCTAGACCACTGGGCAATACCAATACCGGAGCAGAAGTAAGCTTAGCCTTCAATAGCTGAAAGCTGCGCTCACATGCCTCGGACCATACAAACTTCTCACCCTTTCTGGTCAGCCTTGTCATAGGGGCGGCGATGGATGAGAAACCCTCAATGAATCGCCGATAATAACCAGCTAACCCAAGGAAACTACGAATCTCCGAAGGAGTCTTGGGAACATCCCAATCCATAACTGCCTGGATCTTTGCTGGATCAACAGCTACACCAGCGCCGGAGATAACATGCCCGAGAAAATGAACCTCGCGCAACCAAAAATCGCACTTGCTGAATTTTGCATACAGCTTGTGCTCACGGAGAACCTCCAAGACTAACCTCAAATGTTGACGGTGCGTGGCCTCATCCGGAGAATAGACCAACACATCGTCAATAAACACAACAACAAAGCTATCTAAATACGGACTAAACACCCGGTTCATGAGATCCATGAACGCTGCAGGGGCGTTGGTCAATCCGAAGGGAAGAACTAAGAACTCATAATGTCCATAACGGGTTCTAAATGCCGTCTTGGACACATCCTCACTCTTAATCCTCAACTGATGATAACCAGATCGCAAGTCAATCTTGGAAAAGACTGATGCCTCTCGCAACTGGTCAAACAGATCATCAATACGAGGTAAGGGATACCTGTTCTTCACAGTCACCTGGTTTAGCTTCCTATAATCGATGCACAACCGAAGTGACCCGTCTTTCTTCTTGACGAACAATACAGGTGCGCCCCAAGGGGAAACACTGGGGCGAATAAATCCCTTATCGAGCAATTCCTGCAATTGCTTCCTCAACTCGGCTAATTCTGCAGGGGCCATCCGATATGGGGCCTTCGAGATAGGAGAGGTGCCTGGAAGCAACTCTATAGTGAACTCTATCTCCCTATCCGGTGGCAATCCAGACAAGTCATCGGGAAAGACATCTGGAAAGTCCTGCACCACATCGATCTCTGCAAGAGTCAGTGACGAACTAGCATCGGGTACTAGCATAACGCTGGCAAGAAATGCGTCACAACCCTTGTTCACCATACGCATCGCCTTCATGGCAGAGATGACTAACTTTCCCGCTAAGTTCTTTGGCAAGGGATGAGAGAACTCGTCCTCGCCAGGAATGCGGAAAACAATCTTCTTCTTACGACAATCTACTAGCGCATAGTGCTCCTCTAGCCAATCCAGACCAAAGATACAATCATAGTCCTTCATCTTTAGCAAGAAGAAACACCCATCTAGGAACCTATCCTCAATGCACACAGGTAACGACGGAATACACTTCCTAGTCGATACCGTACCCGCAGGGGTGTGCACAGACAAAGGAACCTCTAACTCCTCAGACTCTATGCCGGACTCTAGGGCTAACTGCCTAGCGAACCGCTCGGAAATGAACGAGTGAGTAGCACCCGTATCAAACAAAACCCGAGCGTGCACACCGAAAAGTAAGACTGTACCTTCGGTGACATGCTCCGCCTGCTCGGCGTCCTCACGAGCTAACGCAAACACTCGAGCCGGGGCTCGAGGCCTTCCAGGTCGCCCTGTCGCTGGCGCGGCTGCCGCCACTGCTGGTACTGGCGCTCCTCGCTGAGCTCCCTGCTGAAGCCTAGGGCAGTCCTTGATTTTGTGGTCGCTGCTCCCACACTTTAGGCATTTGCCCGCTATCATCCAACATTCCGTACCACCATGTGCCCTTCCGCAATGAGGGCACTCCTTCTTGTCACCAGAGGAACGTACAGAAGGTACCTGATAGTTGCTGGTTGTTGATGATTTCTGCGGTGTCTGGTACACCGTCTTCCTCTTGTCTTGCCTCTGGAAAGCTGCTGCCGGCCTCTTCTGCGAAGCCTTCTTCTCCTCCAAGTATTGCTCCATTTCGCCTTCCTGTCTGCAGGCTGCGCTGAGGGCCTCGTCTAGCGTGCGGTGGTCGAACGCCACGAGCCTCGTCCTCAGTGATGGTTTGAGACCCATCACGAATTTCTTGGTCTTCCTGCGCTCATCCTCCACGATGTGCGGTGCATATTTAGAGAGTTCGGAAAACCTTGCCTCGTATTCCAGGACGGTCATTGATCCTTGCGTCAGGGAAAGGAATTCTTGCTCCATCTTGTCCTGGATGTGCTCGGGGACGAACTTGGCTCGGAAGAGCCTCACGAACACGTCCCACGCCACATCTACTGCTCCGTCCTCGAAACGCGTACGCAGTAGGGAGGACCACCATACATCCGCTCTCTCCTGCAACACACCTTCATAAGCTCTAACTAACAAATTCTAACTTTAACAATCAACGTACGATCATAAACTAAAGCATACCTGTAGCATGTAGGTGGCTAGGGTCACCTTGTCCTCGTCAGGACACCTGATGGCTCGGAAGATTTTCTCGGTCTCCCTCATCCAGCTTTCTGCCAAAAGCGGATCACTCTCCCCCTTAAAAGGGGGTGGGGTCATCCTCTTGAATCGCTCCATGATGGAAGGTCCACCATGGTCCTGAGCTGGGGCCTGAGCCTGCTACATTAAACAACAAGCAATATACAATAAACACAATATCATACAAATTAAACAACAAGCCACTTAGTTGTTTCATTAATTTACCTGGGCCTCCAACTGGGCCTGGAGTGCTGCCTGGGTGTGGGCCTGCGTCTGCATGGCTTGCACCAGACCTTGCATGAACACTCCATAATCCACTGGCGGTGGTGGGGGAAGCACAGGACCCTGTGGGGCCGGGGCCTGCTGCTCCGCCCGCTCCTCACGCCTCTGCTCGTCGTCGCGAGCTGGCGCACCTCCACGTCGTCCACGGGAAGCCATGGCTGTAATAAAATTCCAGCCACTAATTAGAGCTAGGTTACTAAGTTCTCTAACCATTTTCTTATCTATCTTTCACTTCTTATTAGTGTTTTCTACACATGTGGACATACTTAGCATGCAATGGGGATGATGACTTAGTTATATTCATGTGCAGTCTCAACTGGTCGCTCTGATACCAATCTCTGTGACGGCCCTCATTATACCGGTACGGTCACACCGACCCACGTCGATATAACGAGTGTGCTGCCACAGTGGGACATTTACCCAACGATACAAACAGTTGAGATACACGCGAATATACATAACAGAGTAGCGGAAGTAAAAGAGAACTATCTCCATTCATTCATCATCCACATTAAACATACAGCAGTTTGCAATTTGCAAAAAGGAACTAAAGTTCTCATAATTTAAATGCTGAAATAAGATACAAAATGTCCAATGTCCACATATTACATTCTCTTCATGATAATTCTAATATAATGTTTCAAGTACATACTATGAAGTTTACAAAAAGGGATGCACAACTCCACTAGCTAAACTCCGCGCTCGGAGTCCGTCTCCACTGTCTCCTCCACGAAGGTCTCGTCACCGTCTAAACCTGTACGCCGAAGCAAGAGTGAGTCTTAAAGACTCAGCAAGCAACACTATACATGACATTCACATACAAGTCCTAGTGGTTTCTACATGCACATTTACAGATTTCAAACACGAACATGCTAGTCAATGCAAGTTTTCAACCTATCATGAAGTTCTACAATTTTATACATAACGCATGCTTTCAGATTTCAAAAAAAATATAACATTTACCTACCACATGGTCTCTAATCCATTCACTTATGAACTTTAACCTTATAAAGAACCAAACGTGAGAGTTATCAACATGGACACTTTACACACAGAACGGGGAGCATAGTTAGCATGGATTTCACATGTTCTTAAGCACATACATAACTTTTTGACATGCTTTAGGTTGCTGATTTCACATGGTTCAAAGACTATAAACCTACACATGGAAGCTACAATGTGGCTTAGAACATAACATATGAACAATCAATCACACCCTTTTTACACACATGCTCATTAGTTGTCTCTAACATGGATTCTACACACTTTTGCACACATAACATGAGCATAATAACATGCATTTTCAGAAATTACTTGGTTTCAGATTTAGTCTCACATGGTTTCAATACACATTTACACATCTGGAATTTCACATTCCCTTTTTACACAATTTCCTCTTTTCACATGGTTACACTTTACACATACACATCCACATGTCACTTACACATTTACGCATGGTCACATACACTTTACACATTACACTTTACACATATTTACACAATTTAGGTGCCGTGACACATAGTCCAAACCACCAAAGAAGGACACATTCACATCACATAACACATAGGCACCATCTAGGCAATGCAATGGTGACTCTTGGACTGCGCAGACCGGGAGAACAAGTCTCCACCCTAACCAGTGGTACTTGTCCACCTCCAGGATTTCCCCCTAATGCCCTTAGGGTCACTTAACACAATGAACCTTCTCAGGGGGACTTTTCCCTGATACAGCTCCACTGCCTTCTCGGAAGCAGTATCACATTGGCACAGTTTACACTTTTACGCATTTACCGTTTTACATATGGTTTCACGCACAACACATCTCATTTCATTCACTCTTTCACTCACCTGATCATTTCTATTTTTTTTTTTTCCTAACATGATACTACAGAAATTCCAAGGTTTAACACACAATACACACATTAATCATGCTGACTTTAGATCATAACGAACCGTATTTCAATTATATGCATGAATTATCGTACTTCACTTGAAAACACATAACTCTTTATCTACTGTTCCAATTGGCCTGAAAATTTAACCACATGCTGTTTTCGGGTTCAAAATCATACCCTCAATTTTTCAGATTTTTCTGAGCTAAATAGGATTTATAGAAAATCAAACACCTAATTAGCATACTATTCACAATTTAAGCTAACATGAGCCCAACACAATTTGCAATCTATCCACTTACTGTTTTGCACAGAAACCACTAACATATGTATGGATTTAGAATACAACACCATCCTAATTCATACATCTATAAATCATTTGTCACAACCTATTTTTACATGTTTTTATTTTACCGAACTACACTTATTAACAATTCCACAAGCATGCATGGATTACCAAAATTTCAGAGCACACATACATGTCCCACAACTCTTTATGTATAGACCGAAATCAAGGCATTCACATTAATCTAAATCATGAATCATGGGTTTTGCAAGATGATTTACAAGTTATTCTCACATGCTTACAAGACATCATTAGCCACATTCACCCACACAACTCACATACATCCACAACCACAATGTACCATATACATAGCTTATAGGAATACCATATATCCTCAGCGCATAAACATACCGAAATTAAATGTATAAGAGGGACAGAACAGCTCACTGTTCTGTCCTGAAGAACTAAACGGCGGTCTCTGGCCGCTGACTCAGAGTCAGCGGCAGGGTCGATGGACGCCAAGATCATCACAGGCGTCCAGGGATCTTGCCGTTTACTCAGGTCTGTGCAGAAAACACAGACCCGAGCTCAAAAACTAGGGTGAAATGGAGGGTCTAGGACTCGAAATAAATTTCATAAAAATGATAGAAACATCCTAGACTCATACGGGGACACCATGGATAGGTCACTTGCCTCTTTAAAAATCCTCCAAGAGATCTATGGCTCGAAGAAGACCTCCTTGGGCAGTCCCAAGAAGTTGCAGAAGCACCTCCAAAAACGCCTTCCTCCGAGCTCCTGGATGATCTCCTCAGCAAAGCAAGACCAGGGAGGCCTTGCCCTTCATATCAGCTACCTCCTTGTCGGGGAAGTTGGCCGGATCAAGCTCCAGGAAGTCGGATTCTTGGGTCACAAGGTGGGGCTTTCTCACAGAAGCTCTAGGGTTTTTCTCTCTTCTTTTCCTCTTCTCACAAGGTGAAGGGAGAAGTGAGAGGAGCCAATTTCGGGTTGGACCCTAAGAAGAGCCCCTCACCCACTCACCAAACCGATTAGACATGTTCAGAGCCGTTGGGGACATCTCCCCAATGGTTGCCTTGCCTTGCTTCAGAAGATAGCAGCTCTGCTGCGCATGCAGGTCAGAGAGGTTGGCGTCCAGATCGCTGGACGCCGGATCTAGTGTTGGCGTCCAGGGCTGGACGCTGACACCACCTCGACGGCCTGGGGATTGACGCCAATAGGGCCTTCGGCCAGAACCCTAATTTATGCAGAAAACCATGCATACCGGACATATATACATGCAATGTACATATAGTATCGTATCCACACTACCATCATGCAATAAGTACATTATTTATGTTCAATATAAACACATGCACACGTATTTATACTATTTTAAATATCCACGTAAAATACGTACATACATACTCAACACAATATACACACATAAATACGAAAAATACGACGAAGATTCGAGGGTCTTACAAGAAATGTAAATCAACATACCTACAAACAGAAACAGAAATCTAGTAACACCAAACATGCAAATAATGCATATGATATGTGTTGTACTCATTGTAATCAACTAGGACACACAATCAGCACTTGCACAACTAGACACTTACGTTGGATTCCTAAGACTAACCATCAAGGACCCAAGAAAATTTGGCTACCAAAAGTTACAACTTAATTTTGTTTACAGGGTCGCCTGAGAGCATCCAAATGGTATTTGGATAGTGGGTGCTCAAGGCATATGACAGGTGACAGGAAGCTGTTTACAAACTTTAGAGATGAGGTTGGTCAAGTCACATATGGAGACAATGGAAAAGGTAAAGTATTAGGATGTGGAACAGTAGGAACAAAAGAGAAGGATTTAATAGAAGATGTCATGTATGTAGAAGGATTAAAGCATAATCTGATCAATATCAGTCAACTGTGTGACAAAGGACACTTTGTTAAGTTTTAGAATGATAAGTGCATAATTCAAAAGGATGGAAAATAGTGTTTGAAGCACAAAGAGTCAAAAATCTATAA
Organism: Colocasia esculenta; assembly: GCA_014218235.1. Classification (NCBI taxonomy): domain Eukaryota; kingdom Viridiplantae; phylum Streptophyta; class Magnoliopsida; order Alismatales; family Araceae; genus Colocasia; species Colocasia esculenta. The sequence continues at coordinate 119,160,098 of CM024758.1, read as the reverse complement.
CTCTACAACTAGTAGAATTGAAAGAAGTTAACTTATGTCTTGCAACTACAAAGAATGAGGAGACTGACTTATGGCACAGAAGACTAGGACATGCAAGCACATCAGTGATCAAGAAATTATTCAAGCATGATCTAGTCGAAGGTCTTCCGAAGCTTAAATTGAAGAATTCTTGAATCTATACAGCATGTGCAGAAGGGAAACAGACCAAGACATCATTTCAATCCAAAACAATGGTAACAACTGTCAATCTTTTAGAACTCATTCATATGGATCTGTTTGGACCAATGAGAACAGTTAGTCTTAGAGGAAAAGTTTATAGCTATGTAATTAAATCTCAACCCTTCATCTTCTTATCTACGGCTCATTACATATTCCCTTTTTTTATTAAGACCCTTTCTCTTCCATTCGAAAAAACACCTATTTGAAGTCTCTTCGACTCCTCTGTCGTCTTCCTCCTGGTTCCTGCATTCATTCTTTACCCCTACAGAACCAAGCTCGAAGCCTCTATAGATTTTAACCTCTATAGCCTATCTTTACATCTTCTTTGCTACCTATCTCACACTCTTTCGTCTGTTTATCTAGATGGCTTCATCTAGGGCTCCGGAAGGAACCTTGTTCACCCCTGAGCAGTTCCAACGACTGTCTTCGGCCAAGGCTTCTATTTGCCCAGGGAAAATATTGGACTTTAGCCAGTTGACAGGTAGACTATGATGGGTAGAGGAAACCCTAGCAGTTGTGGGCTGGTCGAGGCTTTGTCAGATTTCTGAACCGACGTTTGAGGGCACTCTGAAGGCTTTCTACCTATCCCTTCAAGTCACATCAGAAGGATCAGTATCATCCCATGTCAAGGGTATTATAGTTACAGTTTTTGAGGATTTGTTAGTTAAACTTTTGGATTGCCTGAACTCTGGACACAAGATCAGTGAAGCTGGGTCCATGGAGAAGCAAAAATTAGGGTAATTGGGAGTTTAGGCTCTGTCACTCAGACAGGGCTCCTAGTCAATGAGCTTTCAGCAAAGAAAAGAATCCTCCACTCCATCATCACCAATATCATCACTCCCAGAGTAGGCACACACTCTTCCATCACTGCTAGAGACGGTAGTCTATTATTTTGGGCTATTCAGAGGCATATGGTCAACTTGCCTTCCATAGTCTTGGAAAGGATGGCATATTCCATGAACCTACATGAGTCCCTTCCCTATGAGCCCCTACTAACCCTTGTGTTCAAGAAATTTTTGGTGGACTTGACCACTGAGGTGCCTACTTTAGTGAAAGAGAAGATTGGGCTCTCCACCTTGAGGAGAAGCCACTATGTTCTGGAAAATAAGGCTCAGAATGTTTGGATTAAGGACTCTATCTCCAAGTGCACTCACAAAGTATTTCCAGATGAGGCACATTGCTCCTCAGTTCTAGTACAATCTACATTGATTGAAGAGGTTAGATTAGATGAACCAGTGGCAGAACAAGAAGCAGTTCAGGCTCCAGTCTCCACCCAAGAGCAAGTAATTCCTGAAGAAACTATCAATCAAGTTCTAAGGGACTTAAGGGACAAGGGAGTGGCTCAGGATGATACCATTTCTACACCTTTTGAGCCCTCGTTTGATGAGGAGCACCTCTTTGTCTCTCCACCTCATGTTGAGACCCGGCCAAGGTCTCAGGGGGAGACAAGTAGACCAGTTGATAATATGATGGAATTGTTTTTGAAACAACAAGAGATGCTGTCAATTGTGCAAATGCAGATCCAATAGATAGATGTGAAGTTTGACTTCCTGTCTGAAGAGGTCCAACAGATGAAGGACCTACTTCTTCAGTTTGTGTGCCAATAGGGCTCTGGCTGTGCACAAGTTCCCCCTCCTGCTCAATCTGAGCAGCAACAACAACAACCGCAACAACAGCTGAAGGATGTGGTTCCACAAACAGAGAAAAGCTTAGAACAACCCAGTGTGGATCTAGTGATTTTGTCAGAGCAACAGTAGTTAAAACAAATTTCTGAGCAGCAGTTAGAGCAGCAAGAGCAAACTCTAGATGTAGTAGCCGATCTTTAAGTCAAAACCTTTAAGAGAAGGGTTAGAAGAAAGCTTACGAAATCTGGTCTTCCAGTTTTCTCATCACAACCCTTGACTATCTCATCTCCTCCTCCTGCTGACCCTCCTGCTGCTGACCGTACACCCCCACTAGCTGTTGAACAACCACTTGCTTCCACCTCTCAACCTATCCCTTCTTCCTCCACTGATCCTCCCCCTTCCACCTCTCAAACAGAAATAGAGTCTCCAATAAATACTTCAATTTCTTCCTTTCCTTTGAAGTGTAGGTTCAAAACTCACATTGTGGATACTCCCACTCTCCATACCTTACCTCCACATTTCTTTTCTTCTCCTCCTATATCATCACTCTCTTCCACAATTAGTTCTACTCTTTTTATTGGCCAGACAATACCTAGTATGCTACTACCCTCAGGAGCAATCCCTCATGGCCATAGCTCCCTTCTTCCACCTTTTTGGTACGCTTTCATTTACCACTCTGAACATCACATGAATATGTTCAGAGATTTTTGTCAATAAAAGCCTTTCTTGAAGACCATGGGATGCCAGACTACAAGTTCGAAGACTGGCTCCCTCTTCTACTCAAAACTTCTAACGTTGTATTGGCTGATGTGAATCTCATCACACAAAAAAGCCATAGTTCTTCCCCTTCAGAGTTTCTTTACCCTACTGAAGGTGAAAAATCTATTTCAGCCATGTCTAGAAACCCTCTTCTCACCGTTCACCAGCACCTGAATCCAAGGTTCTTTGACGTTTTTAGCAACCACCTTAGAGAAGTCCAGGCCAACTACACTAGAATGAAGGTCTTCAATGATGATAGATTCAAGCTAGGCTTGCCAAATGTCAACAAAGGGCAGTGGCGGAAGATGACTCAGGGTCAAAGACCAATTACTCCTTCCATGACCATTAGACTACCCTCTGGATTGCATCCCAGTCTAGTTGGTGCTATTTCTTCCAGGAAGTAGTTTGCTCAAATTGTGTTCAACAGGCATATCCGGGTAGCAGCCATATTCAAATTTAAGTATAACATCAAGCTATCCTTCCATAGATTTGCCATGATGCAAGCTCCCAAGAATTCTCAGTACTTGAAGGATTTTCAGCACTGTTTTAGAGAGTCTGAAAGATTGAATGAGGATGAATGGGTAGCAGCTTACCTAGCAGAGAGTGAAGAGTGCCAAAAACTCAAATTATCTCCCTCTGTCTATCTCCTTAAGGCTTATGACAATCTTTGGAAATCTGTGTTTCTGAAATGGACAAAGAGATATAACATCTATTACCAAGCCAAGGAAGCATCCCACTCCCAAGATCTTCACTGGAACCTCACTGTGCATGATTTTTTTGCACCATGCAGCCAAGAAGAAATTTGTTCCCCTTAGGAGTATCCTGTTTGATGACAACTACCATAGGTGTCACGCCCCGACGCGGAATATCGAAGCGCGAAGGCAGTTGCAAGTGAACGGGTATAGAGTGAGTACTAGACATCAAACCATTGAAGAAGAATAAATACTAAAAACAATTTCATTCATTAATAATCTTTCAAATGTCTAGTTACAACCACTAATATCAGAGCCAACCTATTGGGCCCGATGACATTGGAATAAAGCAAAAGACTGAACTTCAACCTAACTACTACAACGCTAAATATAGAAATAGGATGCTAGGGTACTCAAGACATCACTCCAGGTCGTTCCCGTCCTCTTGAGTGTATGGTTCATCCTCGGTCTCACCTGAGAACACAACGACAAATAACGCAGGGTGAGCGATAACGTCCAGTAGGACTTAAATCTCAGGATCAAGCATGCTTTAAATGTTTAATGTCTTGTAAAGCAGGATAACTAGAGAGAATAACGAGAAACGTATAGAAAGTACTGGTACGCGATAACGAGAAACGATAGCACAATGCACGAGAGTATAGCACGACAAGTGGTGATATCGAATTGGCCTTATAACAAGATAACAAGTAAAGTTGCACAACAGCGCACAAGTCACAATAGCAAGTGTTGGTCGATATTCTTTCAACCATGAGTTTCAAGTAAACCAATAATTGACTGTTTTATTAATTAATTGCCATAGATCAAATCTTGCATGTTCATGCGTTAGGTGTATGCCATCACCCATATCATTAGACCCTCGCGAGTTATAGCCTTTCAGGTGCTCCTCCCAAGGACCAGACCGGGCCCTTATAATGTTGCCTAGCATAGTCATGTTTTTATCGTAGACAATCAATCATTTAATTGGCCAATAGAGAGTACTAAGAAATAGATGAGATCACTAGATGAATAGACGAGATAGTAGAGTGAACGTGAACAGATGAGCGAGTAGAGTATAGATGAGAGCTAGTGGACATTGCACGTAATGCGACGAGTAAACAGGCGATAGTAACAGTTGCACAACACGCACACTTGGTGTTGGCAGTCAGGTGGAACTCACGACCCTACCACTGGCCTTGTTATGCACAGGTCCAGAGGTCCGGCGTGATTTAAGACGAGAGTGAATCTCTAATAGCCATTTGGATCATATAGATCCCTAAAGGGTATCATAGGTATTAGGGTACAACCGGCTCGTCGACCATGTGGGAATCCATGGACAGAGGAGACTTACAGAGGCCTTGTGCAAGAGTTCACTAGTCCGGTGAAAGGAATATCCGACGGAGAGTTCACTACAAGCCAAGTAAAGTGTGTATATAAAACAGGTGCTCGACGTTCTAGAGGAATTCTAGAACAGTGGAGCGTCGAGATCGGTGCTTCAAAACAACGCGAAAATCGAGGACAAGTTCATTTACAAGTAAGGCAATTTAATTGCATAAATTACCAGATATATTATGTCACATGCTCATGCCAAATTAAGCCATATTTAGATGGTTCCAAGTGTGTGCATGTGTCATGAAATTGTAGATAGAAAAGATGTCGTGAATATGTATTTTAAAGCATTCAATATAGCTCCATGTTTTTTTTTTTTAAACAAGTTTTTTTACTGGGGGTATAACTGTAAGAAGGCATAAGAATTATTTAGAAAGCGAAAGAAATAATTTTTATGGACTTTCTTCAAAAAAACTGAGAACGCGACATGGGCCAATGAGGATTGCGACAGGGGTAGGCAGATCGCGACATGGGTACTGTCGCGACGGCCTGGTGAACGCGACAGAGGCGGGAAAGGGTCGCGATAGGACTTGTGAATCAGGTACTGAGAACGCGACGGCTTACCTGTCGCCTTCTTGATCGCGACAGGTAGGCTGTCACAATCGGACCCCAAAAGGTGACATATCGGGCAGTCGCGATCTGGTGGTCTGCGCCTGACTCTGACAGGGTCAGACCAGACATTGGATTGCGGACCAACTTGAAATAAAATGATACAGGGTCGTTCAGAAAATCATAACTAATTGTATACATGATGAAAAATCATGAAACCAGTTGCAAATTAAACTAGACATGTAAGGGTACTTCCAGTAAATCGGAATTAGAGAGAGAGCATGGTTCATACAGGGTTTGAACATGAGCAAGAACAAGTTATTCAGAACATGACACAGAGAGAAAGATCGATTAAATTTGAGCAACATGCTCAATGAAATTTAGGGCTTTTAGGGGAAAAGATGCCTAACATACATCAGTCTCTACAGTAAAAATCTCGTGGCATGGGGTTGAGTATACCAGGAGATCAAGAGTTAAGAAGAGGGTTCGGGGTCATGTAAGTTGCAGAACATGAAAAATCAAGAACTAAAGATATGCTCGATGGAAAATTATGAAACTTGAGGGTTTTGTTCCTGATGTATGGAACAATCTACAGACGAAATATTAGGATTTTATCTTGTGAGAATGCCTACCTTGACTCGATTTCCTCTTCTAGGGCTAGAACTTGAAGAACAGGGTTGAGAGCTTGAAAGGTTCTTCTTCCCATGAAATCTCCTCCTCCTTGGCCTCTCCTCCTGGTCCAGGAATCCCTTGGCACGAGCTTGGGTCGGCCAAGAGGGTTTAAGAGGTGTATTTATGTAAACGCAAGTTCCTATTCCTACTACTACTCAAATTCCTCTTAATTCCGAGATTTCCTAACTCCACCTTCCCTCTCTTGCTTTCCAATCTCTAATTAGGGTAGGATAGTATCTAAATTCGTGCTAGACTATATGGGGTAGGTTTAGGAATCCAATTTCTACTCTAATTGCCACTTTTATTGCTTAATAACCCCTTTCCAATTATGATATAATTAAACTCCGAATTTAGGGTATTTTCTTATTATTCTCCCCTTGAAAATTCATATTTTTGACCCAATAAATTCTAGATGATCCATTAAGCAAAGCCCATTACTCTTTTCCATTTAATGAGTTTTATTTAATGCTCTATTTAAATATCCATTTAGCTAAGTTTTAATTCTTTATTTAAAATTTTATTTTTCACAAAAATTCAGGTTGCTACAATAGGAGACTTAGCTGGTATCATCACAGGCATGTCAAATCCTATAGGAAAATCCTGCTATAGGACCTTCCTACAACATAGATAGAGAGAAATTTTCCTTTTTCTTTCCTAACAATGAGCGTAAGATATGGGATCTTATTCAACCATTCTTTGCTCAAGTGACCTCTTCCCTCTATCTTCCTAGCTCCTCTTTTACTCATTAAATGTAACTTTGTCTTTACAAATATCATATAGATCTGTTTCTTCCCATCTATGTGTATCTATCTCTCTCTCCTTGTCTATTACCCTTTCTGTTAATGCCACAAAGGGGGAGAAAGAAGAAAGAAACAAATATATGAAATATTTGTTTAATCAACCTTGTTGTTTCACTGTATTTAGAAGTTTTTATCATTAACAAAAAGGGGGAGAATTGTTGAGCAACTATTTCTTTCTATTTGACTAATATATTGCTAAACATTTATCTTGATGCTTTTGCTATGACAACACCTTTAATATCTTCGTCATTACCATTATGAAAATTAATAATACAAAAGGATCTTTTTTATACAAATATATTTTAGCCAAAGTTCATGCTAACATAGAATCTAAGTATCAACATAAACAAAAATCTCTAAGTCCACAGCGTATACTGAATACCATACTAACTCCGACTCTAGAAAAGTCGAAGTAATGCTTTGATTGATGAACAAACTGGAAGCACTCCAACTCTGAAGAAGTCAAAGAACTGGTAGCACTCCAACTCCGAAGAAGTCAAAGTCTAGCAGTACTCCAACTCCTGAGAAGTCGAAGTCTGACAGAACTCTGACTCCTGAAAAGTTGAAGTCATTGTACCGATTGCTTATCCATTAAGCCTTACTTCAACTCCTTGAAACTTGAAGTCGGACTTACTCTGAATTCAGATAAGTCAAAGTCTACTATCTACTAGCTGGCTCTCCGACTTCTTAAAAGTTGAAGTTTGCTTGATCCTCACTCCGACTCCTATAAAGTCGAAGTCGTCGTTGACTTCTATAAAGTCGAAGCAGTTGCATTTCTTCTAAAGTCGAAGTTCATTATCTATTTCAGTTGTCTTGTTATTTCCTACTTTGACTTCTTGAAAGTCGAAGTCTCTTATATCAACTTTTGTATACCTGTACTTAGATAATCTTTATGTTTCTACCTATAAGCACAATGAATAAATCATCAACTTTATTATTGAATGAGTTCTTACATTGAAATATCTTTTAAATAAGAATATTCTCCATAATACGTATAAACCATTTTCGTTCAGATAGTATAAATTTCAATTATCTTTGTGGCGGGAAAAATATTTTATTCAATATTATTCATCTTTGAAATATCCTTTTGAGATCTGTAAAGATTTAAATGTTCTTGTTATCTCTTCTACTGATTGGAAGATGTGTTTGCTTCTCTTTCTGAAACTGTGTTATCCTTTTCTCAGTTTCAGAAAGAGCTAGAGACTCATTTTCATTTGCTTCTCTTCTGATTCTCTGTGTTTGCTCATTCTGTTGAGCAGACATATAAGTGTACTTGTTCACTTCTGTGTAAGATAACCGCAGGGGTTTGTTCCTATAGTTCCCCTCTTGTGAAGGGAAGATAGGTAGTCCTTGAACCCCTTGGTTACAAGAAGACTTGCTTGGGAGCAAGTGAGATTGTAATACCTCTCAGGTTTGAGAGAAGGCCAAGTATTCTTGGCAGTTAGTGAAATCCCAAGTGGTTTCTTGGGGACTGGATGTAGGACTTCCATGTGGGAAGGGCCGAACCAGGATAAAATCTTTGTGTATTTTTGTGTGATTGATTCTACCATGTTTCACTTGTTTCACACACATCACACTAATTACTAACAACTCTATTAAGTGTTATCTAGTTTTTAGATAGTTTTTAAAATGCAAGAAGTCCTATTCACCCCCCCCCCTCTAGGACAACTATAGTGCCATCTTGATCCAACAACTCTAACTAGCTCCTTTGCCTCATGTTGAGTTCCTTATGTGAGAAGAGATATTTCAAGCTCTTGTGGTCAGAGTAGACCTTAAATTGTTCGCCATATATGTAGTGCCTACATATTTTTAAAACAAATACTACGGCTTCCAATTCCAGGTCATGTACTGGATAATTTGCTTTGCGGGTCTTTAACTGCCTTGAGGCATATGCTATTACCCTTACTTGTTGCATTAGGACACATCCTAAACATGTTTCAGAAGCATTTGATTATATCTCGAATCCTCCCCCTGCAGTGGGTAGGGCGAGAATAGGAGCAAAGGTCAGACACTTCTTTAAACTTTTAAAGCTCTCCTCGCACTTGTCAGTCCACACATATCGGTTTTCCTTCCTGGTTAGCTTGGTTAATGGCACTGCGATCTTGGTGAAGTCCTTTATGAATCTTCTATAATATCTAGCTAATCCCAAAAAACTTCTGATCTCTGTGGCATTCGTTGGTCTTTCCCATTTCAGTACGGCCTCAAACATTGACGTGTCCATGACGATACCATCCTTAGTTACAATATGACCCAAAAAGGATACCTCTTCAAGCCAAAACTCACACTTATTTAGCTTGGCATACACTTTATTGTCCCTCAAGATTTGTAATGCTATCCTCAAATTCTCTTCATGCTCTTCTTTTGTCTTGGAATAGATCAGTATATCATCAATAAATATCACAACAAATTATCGAGGTATGGTTGATAAATACTATTCATCAATTGTATGAAAACTACAGGAGCATTTGTTAGTCCAAAAGACATAACAAAAATTCATAGTGCCCGTACCTACTTTGGAAGGTTGTCTTGTGTATATCTTCTCCTTTGATCCTCAACTGATGATAGTCGTATCTGAGATCTATCTTAGAGAAATATTGAGCTCCAGATAGTTGATTAAATAATTCATCGATCCTTGGCGGGATATTTATTCTTTATTGTTAATTGGTTCAGCTATTTGTAGTCTATGCATAATCTTATTGACCCATCCTTCTTTTTTGACGAAGAGAACAGGTGCACCCCATGGTGATGTGCTTGGTCAAATAAATCCTTTCTCTAGCAGTTCCATCAATTATTCTTTTAGTTCCTTCAGTTCTACGGGGAACATTCTATAGGGTGCCCTAGATACTGGTACTGCTCCAAGGATCAACTCAATAGTAAAGTCGACCTTTCCCTCAAGAGGAATACCTGACAAGTCTTTGGAGAACACATCAGCATACTTGCTGACAATAGGGATGTTCTCGATCTTGATTTCTTCCTTCTTGGTGACAACAACAGCTAGAAAGGCTATACAACCTTTCCTTATCTGTAGCAACCTGGAATTTTGAACAAAATAAAAATTTACATAATATTAAAAATTTTAATTAGAAAAGTAAATAACAAAAAATAAATTAATGGAAAGAGAATTAGATAAAACCCATTAAATGAAAACAAGTGACGGGCTTTATTAAATGGACCCATTAGAAATTAGTGGGCTAAAATAGAGATTTTAAAAAGGGGAATAATAGAAAAATATCCAAAATTCGTAACTAAAATATTACTTAAATAAAAAGAGGGTATTTAATGAATTAAAATAAGAGATTTGAGTTGGATTTGGAATCCTAAACCTACCCCAATTGCTTGGCCATGAAATCCCCTCTCTCTCAACCCAATTAGGAGATCTCTTGCATAAAAGGGGAGAGGAAAAGAGGAAATTTGGAATTTAAGGGAATTAGAGTCCAATTAGGAAATAGAAAGAGGAGAAGCTTAAATACTCTCCTAAAACCCTCATGGCCGGCCCTAGCTCGTGCCAAGGGGTTGCTGGACTAGGAAGAGAGGCCAAGAGGAGGAGAATTCGTGGAGATGAGGGATCTCTTAAGTTCGTCCCCGAGTTCTTCAAGTTCTTACCCTAGCAGAGGAAAAACGTGAAAGGTAGGCACTCTCACAAGTACAAATCCTAACATTTTGTTTGTAGGTTGTCCCAATCATCAGGAACAATACCCTCAAGTTCATGATTTATCATCGAGTCAATATTTACTTCTTGATTTTTGAAGTTCTGCACTTATCTTGACCCCGAAACCCCTTATTAAATCTTGTTCTCCTTCTACACTTAATCTCATGCCACGAAATTTTATTGGAGATTCTGATGGATGTTAGGTTTCTTTTGCCCCTAAAAGCTCTAATTTCCATCCATCCTATCATGCAAATTAATTTGTTGATCCCAGCTGTACACAATTCTATGTTCATCATGAATACTCCTTATTAAACCATGTTGAAACCTTCGTTGCTTTCAGATTCTGATTTATTGGAAGTACCCATGCATGTTTAATCTATTTAAAACTTGTTTTATGATTCTTCATGCACTGTACAATTTGTTCTTAGTTTTAGAACAACCTTGTGTCAAATTAGGGAAAGTCTGGTCCGTAATCCAAAGCACTGTCCTTTCTCTGTCGGACTCAGGCTAAGGACCTGAGAACACGATGGCCCGATAGGTCGCATTCTTAGGCAGATCGCGACATGAACCCCCGTCACGATCTGATTGTGACAGGACCACCATCGCGACCTGATCGCCTGGTCTAACAGCCCTATCGCCTTCTTTATACGAACCCGTCACGATCTGACGGCCTTGTCTGGAACACCCATCGCGATCTATATAGGGCCCCATCGCGTTCTGCTCTGAGCCCGTCGCTACCCAAACTGGGCTGCGTCGCGACCTCAGTTTTTTGCCCGAAAACCAGTCTTTTACAAGTCTTGTTGTTCCACTATAATCCCCATATCATGTTAATTGTCTTACACACTAAAAAACAAGTGTTAGACTATTGAATATATCTTAAGTAATTCAAGTTAATCACATGACCTATCATATTCCATGATTTCTCTTACACGTTGCACACACTTTGAAACCATCCAAATATGGCTAAATTGGCATTAATATGTTACTAAATACATCTGGTAATTTATGTAACTAAATGCCTCATGCTTAATTATTACATGTGCACATTTCTCGCGATGTTTTGGAACACCGATATTGACGCTCCACTGTTCTAGAATTCCTCTAGAACGTCGAGCATTGTTCTATAATTACCCTCTTTCATGACTTGGACGAACTCTCCGTAGGATACTCCTTCTGCCGAACTAGTGAGTCTTTGTTCAAGGCCTCTGTAAGTCTCCTCTATCCATGGATTCCCACATGGTCGACGAGCGGTTGTACCCTAACACCTATGATACCCTTTTAGGGATCAATAACGGCTGCTAGAAGTTCGTTCTTATCTAGAATCACGCCGGACCTCTTGACCTGTGCATAACAAGGCCAGCAGTAGGGTTGTGAGTTCCACCTGACTGCCAACACCGAGTGCGCGTGTTGTGCAACTGTTACTATCGCCTGTTTAGTCGACGTGTTACGTGCAATGTCCACTAGCTCTCATCTATAATCTTTTCGCTCATCTATTCACGTTCTCTCTACTATCTCATCTATTCATCTAGAGCTCTCATCTATTTCTTGGTACTCTACATTGGCCATTAACGGATTGTCTAAAGATAAGCAATATAACCAATGCCTGACAAAATATAAAGGGCCTGATCTGGTCCTGGGATGTGCGCCCGAAAGTGCTAGTGCCCATGGGAGTTAAATGATCAGAGTGTTTGGCATTACACTCGAGTGTTCTCTATCTCGACTATCTAAATGACAATCAATAAGTGCTATGTTCTCTCGTTGTCTATCGACAAAAAGTGCTATACTTTGCTCGTCGTGCTATCTCTATACTTTGTGCTATTGTGCTATGGTCATCCTGCTATTTTTGTGCTATTCCCGACACTTGTGCTATTTTTGGAAAGTCTATATTTGGAAAGTCTTGCTACTTCGATCATGCGCTATCCTGCTATCTTTTACCATACTTGACATTTCTCGCTCTATCATTAGTTACTCTGCCTTTAATGCATTAATTATTTAAATCCTGCTTGAGCCTGAGATTTAAGTCCTACTGGGCGTTATTGCTCACCTACGTTATTGTCATTGTGTTCTCAGGTGAGACCAAGGATGAACTATGCACTCAAGAGGATGGAACGACCTGGAGTGATGTAATGAGTACCCTAGCATCCTATACTATGTTTGGTGTTGTAGTAGTTAGGTTGAAGTTTAGTCTTTTACTTGTTCATGTAATTGGCCCTATAGATTGGCTCTGACATTAGTGGTTGTAACTAGACATTGGGAATATTAATGAGAAAGTTTGCTTTAATTATTCACTATGCAATGGTTTGATGTCTAGTATTTGCTCTATACTTTCTTGCCAACTGCCTCGCGTTCCGATATTCTGCGTCGGGGCGTGACAGTTTTGTGGTATCAGAGCCTAGTTTTGTTCTTAAGTATAGGATGATCTAGGTTAACCTGCCTCGACTAGAGTCAAATATCCTACTTATGTGAGTTGTGGTTAGAGCCAAGGGTAACTAGCTAAAAATGACCTCACACACGCACGAATAAAATCCATATCGATATCATGACAATAAGTATTTGTAGGAACTAAGCAATCAAGATGATTGCTGAACTTGCTCAAATGAGGGGCATGCAACAAACCATCCAAGAACTGACACGCACCATGTGCATGCTACCCAAGGAGGTGCAGCATCGTGGTGCAGGAAACCTGCATTGCAACTTCAGAAGTCTGAATCCACCTAGGTTCGACAGATCCACAAATCCGTATAAAGCTGAGCACTGACTCCAAGAGACGGAAAGAATTTTCCGTGTCATGCAATGTGCAGCAGGGGACAAGCTGTTACTGGCCACATTCCAACTGGAGAAGGACGCCCGCACTTTGTGGGAGTCAGTGGAAGCTACTAGAGAGAATGGGCAATTCACCTGGAACGAGTTTAAAGAAGCTTTCAACTCCAAATACTTCTCCGAGCCTGTGCAAGAAAGGAAGATTGCGAAATTTGCTGCTCTTAAACAACGGAGTTTGACTGTGGCTGAATATGAAGCACAGTTTTCAAGACTAGCGCGCTATGTTGTACATATGGTGAACACTGAAAGGATGAAGGCTAAGCGCTTTCTAAAACGGCCTTAAGCCCCACTACATCACTCAACTGGCACCTCTCGACATTCCAGACCTATGCGAGATGGTAAAGAAAGCCCAATACTGGAAGATGCTATGGACTTCACCGACCGTATCAAAGGGAAGTTCATCAAGAAGGAAGTGACCTCGAGTCAGTCATCTGCTAAGCCTACCAACGGCAAGAAGCGTCCCTTCAACATCACGGAGGGATCCGGACAAGAAAGGAAAACAAAGGTTTTCGTACCCAACACTCCAGCAAAGGCAACTACAAGCATTGTGACAAGCCAGGTCACACTGCTGACAAATGCTAGAGGAAAGTCGGTGCATGTCTGGTGTGGGAGTCGCGAGCACCGCATCCCCGAGTGCCCGCTACTGAAGGAGAATGAAAGGGTCCCTAATGCGCCTAAGAAAAAAGGAAAGCTGCAAGCTCTGCATAAATGAAGAACCACAGAGGAAGGGTGTGGTAGAAGGTACCTTCAAGTTTTCTCTCTATCCGCATTTGTCTTATTTGATACTGGAGCAACTCCTTCATTTATATCTCAAATTTTGTGGATACCTTGAATGCCAAACCTACATCCATGGGATGTGAATTCTCTGTCACTACACCACTAGAGAGAAGGAGAAATTAAACAAATACTTTCCATCTGCCGATGTAATGATCGGAGACTAAAACTTAAAGGCTGACCTGGTACGTATGCCATGGAAGGCTATGATGTAATCTTAGGAGCCGACTGGTTGTCCGCTTATGGGGCAAGTGTAGACTGAGAAAGGAAGGTTACCTTTAGTGACTTTCCTAAATTAGCATTCTTTGGGATTAGACATAAGAGACGGATGTCTCTAATCTCCACCATAAAGCTCATAACATGATAAGGAAAGGTTGTATGCCTTCTAGCAGCCGTAGTGGTGGAAAAGAAGGGTTCCAAGATAGAAGACATACATATAGTACAGGACTACCCCAGTGTATTCCCCAAAGACCTTCTCGGGATTCCCCTTGAATGTGATGTCAACTTCGCCATAGAGTTGATCCCTAGAGCCGCCCCGGTATCGCGTCAACTGTACCGGATGTCACCTGCCGAGCTCAAAGAGTTGAAGATGCAACTGATGGAGCTATTAGAGAAAGGGTTCATCAGACCAAGTACTTCCAATGGGAAGCACCCGTGCTATTTGTCAAGAAGAAAGATGGATCAATGAGGTTGTGCATCGACTATCGTCAGCTCAATCAACTCACCATCAAGAACAAGTACACTTTGCCCCAAGTCGATGAACTGTTCGACCAAATATCTGGAGCTCAATATTTCTCCAAGATCGATCTTCGATCGGGCTATCATCAAATGAGGATCAAGGATGACGACATCTTCAAAATGGCTTTTAGGAGCAGGTATGGACATTATGAATTCATCGTTATGTCTTTTGGTCTAACCAATGCTCCTGCAGCCTTTATGCAACTCATGAACAACATATATCGGGCATACCTTAACAAGTTCGTGGTCGTCTTCATCGATGATATCCTCTATACTCCAAGACCAAGGAAGAGCATGAAGAAACACCTCAAGATGCACTGCAAGTCTTGCGAGACAACAAACTATACGCAAAACTTAGCAAGTGTGAATTCTGGCTCGAAGAAGTGTCCTTCTTGGCCATGTCATCTCCAAGGATGGCATCTAAGTTGATCCTCCAAAGTCGAAGTTGTACTCAAGGGAGAGACCAACCAACGTCACCGAAATCAAAAGTTTCCTAGGACTGGCTGACTACTACAAATGGTTCATCAAGGACTTCTCAAAGATCGCCGTTCCTCTCACGCGTCTAACATGAAAGGAGAATCCATACTCCTGAGGTAAAGAGTGTGAGAAAAGTTTTCAAACTCTTAAAGACTGCCTGACCTCAGCACCTGTTCTCGCTCTACTAATAGAGGGAGAAGGTTTCTCGGGTCTACATCGATGCCGGGGATTGGGCTAGGGTGTGTACTAATGCAAAAGGAGAAGGTCATTGCCTATTCTTCAAGACAACTGAAGACACATGAAGTCAACTACCCTGTACATGATCTCGAGCTGGCTGCTGTGGTCTTCGCCTTGAAGATCTGGAGACATTATCTATATGGTGAGCAATTCACTGTCTACTCAGACCATAAAAGTCTGAAGTATTATTCCTATAAAGAACTCAACATGAGACAGAGAAGATGGCTAGAATACCTAAAAGATTTCGACTTCAACATTCAATACATCCAGGCAAGGGAAATGTCGTGGCTGATGCTCTTAGTAGAAAGCCAATGGCATCTGTTTCAAGTCTAATCCTTGGCCAGATGCAATACTAGAACAATTCGCAAGGTTAGACTTAACTATTGAACATAGGGATGAATAAGATGGCACCGTTCGAAGCACTCTACGGAAAGAAACTGTAGATCACCTGCATGCTGGAATGAGGTTGGAGAACAACAATGGCTAGGCCTAGAGATGGTGCAGAATACCATAAGAGACATTCAGGTAATCATAGACCGGCTCAAGATGCTCAATCCAGACAGAAGAGCTACACCGACAATAGAGGCGAGATCGGAATTTCAAGTGGTGATCATGTATTTCTAAAGTGTCACCGACTCGTGGCATCCAAAGATTTGGAGTGAAAGGAAAGGTTAGTCCTAGATTCATTGGTCCTTTTGAAGTACTCGAAAGGATTGGTGAGGTGCATACCGACCGACATTGCCACCGGATCTGGCATGGGTACACAATGTGTTCCATGTCTCCATGCTCAGGAAGTATGTCTATGACCCCACACACATCATTCATCACGAAAAGTTGGTGCTGAACAAAGATGTGACATACGAAGAGAAGCCAGTCAAGATACTAGAACGGAAGGTACAACAGCTCAGGAACCATCCATCCACGTGGTTAAGGTCTTATGGAATAACCGCGGAATGGAAGAAGCCACCTGGGAACCAGAAGGACTCATCAGACGGAACTATCCCGATCTTTCGGTAAGACATTCCTCCTTATGATCATATGAATTGGGGACCAATTCCTTTTAAGAGGGGGAGGATGTAGCAACCTGAAATTTTGAACAAAATAAAAAATTACATAATATTAAAAATTTATAGAAAAGTAAATAAAAGAACAAATATTAATGAAAAGACATTAGATAAAACCCATTAAATGAAAACATGTGATGGGTTTTATTAAATGGACCCATTAGAAATTAGTGGGCTAAAATAGAGATTTTAAAAAGGGGAATAATAGAAAAATATCCAAAATTCGTAACTAAAATATTACTTAAATAAAAAGAGGTATTTAATGAATTAAATAAGTGATTTGAGTGGATTTGAATCCTAAACCAACCCAATTGCTTGGCCACGAAATCCCCTCTCTTCAACCCAATTAGGAGATCTCTTGCTTAAAAAGGGGAGAGGAAAAGAGGAAATTCAGAATTTAAGGGAATT
Source organism: Colocasia esculenta (assembly GCA_014218235.1). Classification (NCBI taxonomy): domain Eukaryota; kingdom Viridiplantae; phylum Streptophyta; class Magnoliopsida; order Alismatales; family Araceae; genus Colocasia; species Colocasia esculenta. The sequence continues at coordinate 119,143,229 of CM024758.1, read as the reverse complement.
AGAGTCCAATTAGGAAATAGAAAGAGGAGAAAGTCAAATACTCTCCTAAACCCTCATGGCCGGCCCTAGCTCGTGCCAAGGGGTTGCTGGACTAGGAAGAGAGGCCAAGAGGGAGGAGAATCGTGGAGAAGAGGATCTCCCAAGTTCTTCCCCAGGTTCTTCAAGTTCTTACACTAGCAGAGGAAAAATGTGAAAGGTAGGCATTCTCACGAGCACAAATCTAAATTTTGTCTGTAGGTTGTCCCAATCATCAGGAACAATACCCTCAAGTTTCATGATTTATCATCGAGTCAATATTACTTCTTGATTTTCGAAGTTCTGCACTTATCTTGACCCCGAACCCCCTTATTAAATCTTGTTCTCCTTCTACACTTAATCTCATGACACGAAATTGTTATTGGAGATTCTGTTGGATTTTAGGTTTTTTTGCCCTTAAAAGCCCTAATTTCCATCCATCCTATCATGCGAATTAATTCGTTGATCCTAGTTGTACACAGTTCTATGTTCATCATGAATACTCCTTATTAACCATGTTGAAACCTTTGTTGCTTTCAGATTCTGATTTATTGGAAGTACCCATGCATGTCTGAATCTGTTTAAAACTAGTTTCGTGATTTTTCATGCACTGTACAATTTGTTCTTAGTCTTAGAACAACCCTGTGTCAAAATAGGGGAAGTTTGGTCCGCAATCCAAAGCACTGTCTTTTCTCTGTCGGACTCAGGCCAAGGACCTGAGAACGCGACGGCCCGATAGGCCGCGTTCTCAGGCAGATTGCGACATGAACCCCCATCGTGATCTGATCGCGACAGGACCACCGTCGGTACCTAATCGCCTGGTCTAACAGCCCTGTCGCCTTCTTCATATGAACCCGTCGCAATCTGACGGCCTATTGTGGAACACCCGTCGCGATCTGTACAGGGCCCCATCACGTTCTGCTCTGAGCCCGTCACTACCCATACAAAGCTGTGTCGCAACCTTAGTTTTTGGCCCGAAAACCAGTCTTCTATAGGTCTTAATGTTCCACCAACAATTCCCATATCATGTTAACTATCTTACACACAAAAAAACAAAGTGTTAGACTATTGAATATATCTTAAGTAATTCATGTTAATCACATGACCTATCATATTTCATGATTTCTCTTACACATTGCACACACTTTGAAACCATCCAAATATGGCTAAATTGGCATTAACATGTTACTAAATACATCTGGTAATTTATGTAACTAAATTGCCTCATGCTTAATTATTACATGTGTACGTTTTCTCGCGATGTTTTGGAACACCGATACCAACGCTCCATTGTTCTATAATTCCTCTAGAACGTCGAGCACTTCTTTCTATAATTACCCTCTTTCTTGACTTGGACGAACTCTCTGTCAGATACTCCTTCTGCCGGACTAGTGAGTCTTTGTTCAAGGCCTCTGTAAGTCTCCTATGTCCATGGATTCCCACATGGTCGACGAGTCGGTTGTACCCTAACACCTATGATACCCCTTTAGGGATCAATACGATCCAAACGACAACTAGAAGTTCGTTCTTATCTAGAATCACGCCGAACTTCTGGACCTGTGCATAACAAGGCCAACGGTAGGGTTGTGAGTTCCACCTGACTGCCAACACCGAGTGTGCGTGTTGTGCAACTGTTACTATCGCCTGTTTACTCGACTTGTTACGTGCAATGTCCACTAGCTCTCATCTATCCTCTTTTCGCTCATCTATTCACGTTCTCTCTACTATCTCATCTATTCATCTAGAGCTCTCATATATTTCTTGGTACTCTACATTGGCCATTGAAGGATTGTCTAAAGATAAACAATATAACCAATGCCTAGCAAAATATAAAGGACCCGATCTAGTCCTGGGATGGCGCCCGAAAGTGCTAATGCCCATGGGAGTTAAATGATCAGTGGTTGGCATTACACTCGAGTGCTATCTATCTCGACTATCTAAATGACAATCAATAAGTGCTATGTTCTCTCGTTGTCTATTGACAAAATGTGCTATACTATGCTCGTCGTGCTATCACTATACTTTGTGCTATTGTGCTATGGCCATCTGCTATTTTGTGCTATTCCCGATACTTGTGCTATTTTTGGAATGTCTATATTTGGAAAGTCTTGCTACTTCGATCATGCGCTATCCTACTATCTTTTACATATTGACATTTCTCGCTCTATCATTAGTTACTCTGTCTTAATGCATTAATTATTTTAAAGCCTGCTTGAGCCTGAGATTTAAGTCCTACTGGACGTTATCGCTCACCTGCTATTTGTCATTGTATTCTCAGGTGAGACGAAGGATGAATATACACTCAAGAGGACGGGAACGACCTGGAGTGATGTCATGAGTACCCTAGCGTCCTATTACTATGTTTGGCATTGTAGTAGTTAGGTTTGAAGTTTAGTCTCTTGCTTTGTTTCATGTAATTGGGCCCTATAGATTGGCTCTGATATTAGTGGTTGTAACTAGACATTGAGAATTATTAATGAGAAAGGTTTGCTTTAGTATTATTCACTGTGCAATGGTTTGATGTCTAGTATTTGCTCTATACCTTTTCTTGCAACTGCCTCGTGTTCCAATATTCCGCGTCGAGGCATGACATGACATTCCTCTCTTGGCTTGTAGTGCAGAGATGAGGGATAGTCTGTTGTGATTTCTATCTCCCAAGAATGCTAGTTTTGGATGCTGACTAACGTACATTGTAACATCGCGTGCTTTCGGATCCATGCGGATCATGTGTGTAATGGTTGTGATGGCCGGTGAGGCCAGTGTGAGTTGGTTGTGTGGAATGTGTGGTTTGGATGTATGGCTTGTTCAGGTGAGGTGCAGGTTTGGTTCTGAAATGAAATAGGATCTGTTGCAGTTGAGTTGGAGTTGGCGGCCGGGGGTGGTCGTTGACTTGTTGGCGTCCAGGTAATGTGCGTTGACTGCATGAACAAGCGGCAGTAGATGTGGACGTTAATGGTGGTGGTTGCTCTAGGCGGCAGAGGGGGTGACGCCAACTGTGAATCTACAGGTTATAGGGTCACCCGAGAGTAGTTTTCCACCTGGTTCTCTCTTCCCTTGCCCCAGCTTCACGCCCTTGTATCCCTAAGCTTCCAACAGGTACAAGAGAGTGGTTGGAGGATCGTGGAACGTGTGGCATTGCGAATCGCGAGAGGAAACGCCGTGGCATAGTGGCAATTGTGTCGGGGGAGCTCGCGGAGGGTTCGGTGTGAACAGGGAAATTTCGGGAGGTTTAAGCGTGTTCTGAGGTAGGGAACGAACCCTGTTAGATCCGTAGGTCATTAAAATACGACTCACCACCTGAATCAGCATGTTTAATGCATTTTGGGTTAAGTTGCACCATGCGGGATAATGGGTGTTGATAAATTCAAGTAGTAAAGCATGCTGTTATAGATAATTATAGTGTATGGAGTTAGAGGAACTGTTTCTGTATGTCTTTCATTGTTTAACGGTTGTAAAACCTGTAGATCGGTTTAGGTTTCTGCAGGGATAAAGGCCGAAGAATGGCGTCAACATCGTTTGTCGCCAAGCTCATCAGCCGGGATATAGACGGCCAGATCCTTTGCCGTCTATCTCTTGTAAGCGGCAGTCGATGTGGCCGCTAACTTGTGCATAGAAGAAATGACCATTTAGATATTTATCGATAATGAATGGTGCGATGGCACCTGTGGTGCACTGAGTGCACATGATTTCTGTGTTTAGCATACGGGGTATGCAGTTAGTTACTCACTTTCGGTGCGTGTTGTTCACGCGAGTCCAGTTGGGTTCACGTGTAGTGGACCATTGTTACTTGAGGTTTACGTGAGGTTTCACGTGTTTTGTGTGTGACGGGCACATGGTTTTGGTATGTGGCGAGTAGTACGACGCTACCGTGGTTACCTCTCCAGTTGGGTGCCCCAGGTTCTTTGTGAGCCAGGCTGTTAGCTCGGGGCTTTGTCCGGTACTGTGTTGTACTTACGGAGGCCTTGGAAAAGGGTCACTAGTTTGGCGAAAGGAATATCCGACGGAGAGTTCACCACAAGCCAGAAGTGTAAATATAGAGACAAGGCTCGGTGTTCCAAATCAATGCGAGAAACGAGAGCAAATTGATTTAAAAATTTCAATAATACCTGATGGGTTATGTATCACATTCGTGCCAATTAAGCCATATTTGGAGGTTCAAAGTGTGTGGTTGTGTCATAGAAATCATAGATGGAAATTAGTCACGTGTATGTATTTAAATCACCTATAAGTGTTCAATTATATGAATGAATTTACTGCAGGTATAACTGGAATAAAGGGTATAACACAATAGATGATTAGAGCGTTGCTACTCAGGGTTTTTCTATTAAATAACCGTGAACGCGACGCACCCAAGTAAGGGTCGCGACGGGTACAGGGTGGATCACGACATGTGTTTGACGGATCGCGACGGGTTTGTCAGGCCAGGCACAGTGATTGCGACGGCGATGCCTGTCGTGTTCGAACGCGACTGACAGTCTGTCGCAACTAGACACCATATCGCGACCTATCGGGCTGTCGCGTTCTGGTGGTCTGTACCTGAGTCCGACAGGATTCATACATGACTTTGGATTGCGGGCCAAACTGAGTGTATTTGATACTGGAGAGTGATTTGAAAACTAAGAACAAGAAAATAAGAACAATCGATGAAAAAATCGATGAAAAATCTAATTTCAATCGTCTCTGGACATGCAAGGGTACTTCCAATAATTAGGAATTTGCAAACAACGAACGTTTCAAAATGGTTTAATCAAGGTAATCATGAAGCACATAGAACAGTACACAGAGGGGATCAACAAATTAATTCACATGATAGGATGGACGGAAATTAGGGCTTTCAGTGGCAAAAGAACCCCAACATCCAACAGTTCTTACAGTAAAAATCTCATGGCATGAGGATGAGTATACATGAAGATATGAATTTAAGAAGAGGGTTCGGGGTCATGAAGTTTACTGAACTTTGAAATTGAGAACTAAAGATTTGCTTGATGGAAAAATATGAAACCAATGAGCTTTGTTCCTAATGGAGGAGATATCCTATAGAAATATTTTCATGGTTTATGCTCGTGAGAATGCCTACCTTTAGTCGTTTTACTCTTCTAGGGCTAGAACTTGAAGAACTCGGGATAAAGATTGATGAAGCCTTCTCCCCATGAATTCCTCCTCTCCTTGGCTTCTTCTCCACCTTCATCAAGTCCCAGCTACGAGCTAGGGCCAGCCTTGGGCGATTAAGAGAGTATTTATGCTTCTTTGCTTTCCTTTTCCTAGTTTAACTCTAATTCCCCTTTAATTACAAGGTTTCCTATTTTCCCTCCTCCTTCCAAGCTTGCCAACTCTAATTGGGTTAGGATGGGAGCCAAATTTGAGGCCAACCCCTTAGGGTAGGTTTAGGAATCCCAATCCAACTCAAACTTCTTTTTTAATGCATTAAATAACCCTTTCTATTTAAGTAATATTTTAGTTACAAATTTAGGATATTTTCCTATTATTATTATTTTAAAAAAATCCCTATTATGGCCCAATAAATTTTATATGGTCCATTTATCAAAACCCATTAGTTATTAGAATTTATCTTATGGGATTTCACTTTTAATTAGGGAATAATAGAGTTACAGATTTATTATAATTTTTTACTCGATTTTATTCAGGAGACCCATTGGTCCAATTCCGATAATGGGTAATCATTTCATGATGGCGGAAGTCTCTCTGACATGTTCATTTAATTTATGGGCGTGTTATTTTTCGTGTTAACGGTTTTCCACCTAGTTTCCTAATTTGGATAATTAGTCACGTTGTGATGTACGCTTGGCCAATCGGATTTTTCGTTGCACGAATTTCTTCTTGGAACACTTAGGAATAATGTCTGGGGTTGATTTATAATTTTTAAGGAATTTTCCGATGTATTCTCGTACATATGATATGGTACATATGTTTGTATTATTTCGATTTAAAGAAATTATTATTTCGATTTTTTTTAAGTATTAAATTTTCCGGGTTGCTACAACATTGGCCCATCTGCCTAATGTTGCTGAACTGGAGTGGGCTGGATTCCTAGAGATATTCCAAGGAAAATATTTCTCGGAAAGAGTTAAGGAAAAGAAAGCGGCGAAATTTGCCGCACTGAAATAGAAAGGAATGTCCGTGGCTGAGTATGAGGCTCAATTCGCGCGTTTGGCTGTGTATGGTGGGCTTTGAAAGATTAAAGGCTAACGGTCTTGGATGGGCTCAGGCCCATGTTCATTGAGAAGTTCGGACCTCACAACATTCAAACTTACACTGAGATGGACCAAAGAGCCCAACTGGTAGAGGACACCATGGCCAAAGTTGAAGGTATGAGGGGCAAGGACAACTCAAAGCCGGTATTTGTCAAGAAGGGAGCACCTAATATTGCTCCAACTTTCCACAACTACAACAACAACATAACACAACAAGAGGCCGAACGCTGGAAGAGACAATGCTGTAGACAAGAAGGTCAGGTAGAAGGAAGGCAGCTTGCTAAGAACTGCAAGTTCTGTGAATACCAGGGCACCGAGTTGAGGAATGTTGGAAGAAGCTCGGGGCGTGCTTAAGATGTGGTGGTCGTGACCACCGTATTCCTGACTGTCCAATGCTGAAGGACCAGTCAGGCAAGGCCCAGAATGTACCACGCCGTCAGGGACGCCTTAATGCTGTCATAGAAGTGGACCTACCCGAGGAAGGGGGTATGGGGAAGGTACCATTTCCATACACTCTCAACCTGCTTTTGTGCTTATTGATACTGGAGCTGCATATTAATTTATTTCCACCACATTTGCTGCAACTCTACCTGTCAAACCCATACCTCTGAAATCCAAGATCACTGTAGCCTCTCCCCTTGGCTCAGAATCTAAACTCACTCATTACCTAACAAAATGTGAAACTATAATTGGAGGACACAATCTCCCTGCTGACCTCATTTGTTTAGACATGAAGGGTTATGATGCCATTTTGGGTGTCGATTGGCTAATTGAATATGATGCCAATGTAAACTGTCGCCATAGAAGGGTCACCTTTAAAAGTCCAAATCTTCCAACCTTTTCACTTCTTGGCACCCGTTATCATAAACACCCTGTCTTGATATCCTCTCTAAAGGCTTCCAAGCTGATCAACTAGGGTTGTGATGCTTCCTAGTTTCGGTCATGGCGACTGAGAAGAAGAAACCAACCCTAGAAGACATTCCCATAGCCAGAGACTATCCTGATGTATTCCCAAAGGAATTATCTGGTATACCACCTTAGCGGGAGGTAAACTTCACCATCGAGTTACTCCCTGGGGCAGCCCCTATTTCCAAAGCTCCATATCGCATGTCCCCTATTGAATTGTAGGAGCTAAAGAGGCAGATCCAAGAACTACTAGATCAAGGTTTTATCAGGCCTAGCACATCTCCTTGGGGAGCGCCAGTACTATTTGTCAGAAAGAAGGACGGGACAATGAGGCTATGATTGATTATCGTCAGTTAAACCAGTTGACAATATAGAACAAGTATCCACTGCCCCGCATCGATGAACTGTTAGATCAGATCTCTGGTGCACAATATTTCTCCAAGATAGATCTAAGATCCGGCTACCATCAACTGAGGATACAGGAAGAGGACATACACAAGTCTGCATTCTGGAGTAGAAATTTCGTAAGAATTATAATCGACCCCAAACATTATTACTAAATGTTTCACCAAGAAATTTGTGCCAAGAAAAATTGGATTAGCAAGTTTAAAGTGTTTCGCGACTTATTATCATAATTCATGGATAAGTCGAAAAATCATTATCACACGTACTTGGATGAGTCAAAAAATTAAATAAAAATCATATACAGACTTCAAATAATATCCTCTAATAACCCATCAAGAAATTTGGGTCAATAAAAATTATTTGGGCTAGGTTTAAGAGTTATTGTGACCGATTATCCAAATTAGGAAACAAGTCGGAAAACCGTTAACACGGAAATACGACACAACCATAAATTAAATAAAAATGTTGGAGAGACTTCTAACATTATATATTAATGACTCAATATCATAATTGGACTAATGGACATCATTTGGCCCAAAAATCAAATGAAGCAAGAAAATACATAGAAATTCGCAACTTTAAATAAGCTGAAATTAGGAAGAGGTAATTAGAGTTGAATTGGGAAGAGATCTTCCAATCTTGGCAACCCAAATTCATGCTTAACTATGGTGGGAGGTTTCCTAAAGCCTCACACACTCAAATGGAGGAAGAAATCCTCAAAATAGGAAACTAATATGTCAAAACCGCAACTTAGCTTTCCTTGTCACAATAGGACTCCTAAACACCATGGTTGTTTAAATACTCCACACCCAAACCCTAGGGACGAGTTTTAGAACTAGCTGGGGTCGTGTGGAGGGGCTCTTGGTGGCTGGGGAGCTATGGATCGACCACAAGAAGTTTATCTTCTTCCCCCTTTTCATCTGCTATGACCTGTGCAAACCGTCCCCTTGGAGTCGACCAAAGGTGAGTCAAACCATAACCATACCTTGCAAGGCTTATACCCCTGGAAAGAGGGTCAAGTCTACGTTCTAACCCAACTGGAATGCCCAATTTCCATGCAGTATACACTGAGTTTTAAGCGTTCTTCAAACAGTGGTCTGAACAACAGATTTCTGAAGAACGAGATTTCATCAACCCAAAAGGTAGGTTTTCTTGGGCCAAACTTTAACATATCTTATAGCATCAAGTTAACTTTCGTTTCCCACTGGTTTCATCAAATTCCAAGGAGTAGATTTTGAATTATAAGCGTTTTGCCAAAGTCACTCATGTTAGGGTCTTTTCCTATTTAAGTTGATTTATCATGCATCTCGAGGCTGTTTAAAATTATTTAAAAATCACAGTTCTCTCCTTTGTCATGTTCCCAACAATTTTTATGTTGAGACTTTTGTCCAAAGAGCCCTAGTTTAGGAAATATAAGCATTGCATGATCGAACTCCTCCTGAGTGCAGTTTTTCTGGGTTTTCGGTCTTGACCCTGAATCACGTCCATGTAGGTGGACGTGATTCAAGGCCCTGCTATTGCACCGCCCAGGGGCGACACGATCTCATGAAAGGCGTCTACCACCTCGGACGTGATTTTGACGTTGACCCGTCAACGGCCCGCGTGGGTCTACGCGCTCGCCTGGGAGTCTGCGCCAATCTGAATCGCGGCCGGATCCCCGGACACGTTTCAGAAGTTTTCCTGCCCAAGCCTCTTTTTTTAATGTTTTCTGTAGACATGCCCTTATCCCCCGCCGTGATTCAATCATGAACGCGGCCATGCATGTGGACGCGATTTGGACTTTTCGCTGTTTTCGTTGTGCATTGCATTGTTAAGTGCGTCCTCTGTATTGGACGCGTATTTTTAGCCTTACCCGAGGTCTGTTTAACATGATATACCGTGTGTCATTTGCATATCTTGGGTTTGATCATTACAAGACATCTGTTTAATGGCTTAAAAGTGTTTAACCCATTTAAAAAGCTTTAAGTACCCAAACATTATTCTAATTGCTTTCTTAATGACGTGACTATTCAGGTAACTTTTGATTCACTCTTTGTACTATTCTAGCTTATTTAAATGATAATTAGTATCTTAAAATCTTGCAAACCCATGTGTAGTTAAATGCATTGGTCATTACATGCCATCATGTTAAGTGCTTTCCGCGAATTTGAGACCGATGGACTGTGGATTGAGACGCATACATCACTATACACTTGCACTGTAGGCAGCTCTTTCTTGGGAAATTGGAAGCTCTCTATCGGTCATTCTGAATTGGTAGACTAGCAACCTTTTGTCCAAGGCCTCCATAAATCTCTTGTGACCATGGATTCCCACATGACCGACGAGTTGGTTGTACCATTGAAGTTCCCTGGAGATAGCGTGCACTTTCTCTCTCATCTTGTTCTTGTGAGTGTGATTTACAATCTAGACTAAAGCATTTAATGTAAAGATTGAACTAAAGTATAAATCATACCGTTATGCTGCCAAATTTATCTCTTGACCATTGTTCTCATGAAATCATGCTCAATTTACTTATTACTTGTTCTCATCATCATCATGAATATGACATTATACATGCTTACTTATTGAAACTCTCATTGGCCATTATTAATGACTGTGTGTATCTACATTTAAAACTTAAGTGAGATGCTGACCGGGCACGGCGAGTGTCCAAGGGCTCCAGTCTAGCCCCAATGACGGAGAGTCATAAATATACTGTTAACCATGGGGTATAATGATTACTGGCATTGCATCTGCACTGGGAGTCATGTGTGTCATGTTTAATGATAAATACAATAACTACATACACGTGTCCTTGTGTACATTCTTGATGGAACTTTTCTTGGTGTACATTAGTGTCTACATGCCTGATTAGTGTTACATGATCATGCGCGTGCGTGCGTGCTTGCTTGCGCAATATGGCCATCCTGCATTTAATTCAATTAGTGATATCTTGCGTTCTTGACATCAAGTGAAATCTTGCATACTTGTACAAAGTGAATTATTGCTAGTTCTATCTTGTTATCTTGTTCTATCATGATCCCTCTTTCTAGCTTGTTCATGTATCATGTTTTAACGAGTTTTATTCGTACATGCATATGATGACATTCATCGCGCTTACCTAGTTCTAAATTGCTAATCACTTATATCATTGCCCGCACATTGAGATATAAATCATACTGAGCTAGTTTGCTCATTCCCTACATTAAACCAATCTAGGTGACTATGAAGTTCACGAGGAGGATCAAGTCGAGGATGGGAATGCGTCCGAGTGATGAGCATTCCAACTATGAGTCTAGTTATAATAGTTTGCTTTGAGTGTTAGATTCATGTAGTAGGAAGTGAGGAATAAATGTACTTTTCCTTTTTATTCAGTCTTAGTCCTGTAATAGTTTCTATTTGGAATACAACGAGTTGAGATTTGAATACAAGATTAGTTGAGTTCAATATTGGGGCCCTATGATGATGTTGTTGTTATACATTTAGTGCGTGCTAGCTAGAGGCATATTTTTCGACTGTTCACGTCTCGGGATATCGACTTGAATTATTCAACATTATTATTTATATCTGCTGCGTAATTCTCGGGACGTGACAATCGTCGCTTCATTAAAGATTTCTCAAAGATAGATGTACCATTGACCAGGCTTACCAGGAAGGAGAATCCATTTTCATGGACTGATGAATGTGAAGAAAGTTCCAGGGCATTAAAAGAGCACCTCACCTCAGCACCTGTACTTACACTGCTAGTCGTTGGGGGTAGTTTTGAAGTATACATTGATGCATCCGAGATCGGCCTAGGCTGTGTGCTGATGCAAAATAGGAAAGTCAGATGCTATGCGTCCAGACAATTGAAGAAGCATGAGGACAATTATCCTGTACATGATCTAAAGCTGGCCGCTGTAGTCTTCACCTTGAAGATATGGCGTCATTATCTTTATGGTGAGAAGTTCATTGTGTTTTCTGACCATAAAAGCTTGAAGCATCTGTTTCTCAGCAGGACTTGAACATGAGACAGCGGAGGTGGTTGGAGTATCTCAAAGACTTCGACTTCACTATCCAATATCATCCAGGTAAAGCAAATGCTATGGCAGATGCTCTAAGTAGAAAGCCAATGATCACATTGTCAAGTCTAATGGTGGGTGAATGGAGATTATTAGAAGATTTTGCTATGTTAAATATTGATGCCGACATCAAGAAGAAGGGATGTCTTATTGCTAGTGTTAGGGCACAACCTACACTATAAGAGGACATCATAGCACTCCAAGACAATGACCTGTGCATGTAGAGATTAAGGCTAATCTAGATCAAAGGCCGGATTTCTCTTTAACTGAAGATGGAAGACTATTAATATGGGATCGAGTTTGTGTACCCGACCATGCGGAGACAAAGAAGATGATTATGGATGAGGCTCACAAGACCAGGTGTACCATTCATCCTGAAACTACTAAAATGTATAAGGATCTGAAAAGAAGCTTTTGGTGGGCCAAATATGAAGAGGGAGGTGGCAGAATATGTCGCCCGATGCTAACATGTCAAAAGATCAAGGCGGAACACTTGCGACCTGCAGGTAAACTCAAACCCCTAGAAATCCTGGCATGGAAATGGGAAGGTATAGGGAAGGACTTTATTTTCGGACTACCTAAATCTAGAGGTGGATTCAATGTTATCTAGGTTATAGTCGACCACTTACTAAGTCGGCTCACTTTTTGCCAGTGAAGAACAAATGGTCAGTAGATGTTCTGGCTGCATTGTATGTGAAGAAAATAGTCATACTACATAGAGAGGTATCCCACAGGATTGGGATATGCTATCCTTGGGTAGGTCAGGTGATTGAGAATGATGCTAGTGTATATGTACAATATCTTTAGTAATATTATAATGGTATTTTCTTACTGTATATTCCATGCGTATGTATACTGTGATGTCCATGGGTCTGTGCAATGGGAATTGGATCATGATAATGAGGCCGATCCTCTTTAAACACAGATCTAAATATTCCTAGTCATAGGTTACTCAAGAAGGACATTGAGATGACCGGAAAGACCGGTGTGCCATATACCTGTCCATATAATGGAAGCAGCTGGTCTCATAGCTACTTGTGTGGAGACACTAGGGATATGGTGCAGGTGCTTATTGGAGAATGAGTTCACTGAATGATCCATTCTTGGAATGCTATATGGTTAATGATACCTGATTGTCAGATAGAGATTGCGTAGTCTCAGTTGTGTAACTAGTCCATAGACTTGAGACACCAAAGATGTCTTGTTTGAGTACTCCATTCTTTGATACTGGATTTATAGGTCTGGATGTTCCAGGTCTAGTATAGCCAGTCATTGGGAATGTTAGCCAACCTTACAAAGGCAATTATGTGTCAATAAAGGATCATCCACTCTCGGTATCGTGAGAGGAATATCCCATATTGTCTTACTCAGGCAAATCCCTGGTCAGGGTCAATTGGATTTAGTGAGAAGGAGTTCTCCGGGAGACTCCGATAAGAGTTTGACTTTAACAGATTCCATATAGACCTGACAACACCATGCCTAATATATGGTCTCTGGGATAATAGATGGATGAGGGACTACAGGTACACGGTAACTGTGGGCAGACAGGTCTAATGGATTGATCACTCGTATCGTCTGGGGATTATGTCATAGTAGCCTAGTATGTTCATAATCGATGAGTTAAGTGAATTATTATGGAGATAATAATTCACTAAGTCAGAAGGATTTCTAACGAGTACAACTCACGGCCAGCTCGATATTGGGCCTAGAGGATCATACACAAAAGGTGGATAACGCTATGAATAGAGGATTGGATAAAAGTTATCCAATAAGCCTTATTAACCCATTATGGACCTATTGGGTAAGACCCAATAAGACTTGATAAGGATCCATTAAGGGAGCATACCAGGATCATGCCACCTCACCCCTTCTGGAAGGAGGACACCTCATCATCATTAACCATCGTTACATGATGAGGTGTCCCTGCGAGGTGTCCCTTGTCATGATTACATGACGAGGTGTCCTTGCAAGGTGTCCCTCTTGTCATCATGACATGGTGAGGTGTCCCTGCGAGGTGTCTCTTGTCATGATTACATGACGAGGTGTCCTTGCAAGGTGTCCCTCTTGTCATCATGACATGGTGAGGTGTCCTGTGAGGTGTCCCTTGTCATGATTACATGACGAGGTGTCCCTCTTATCATCATGACATGGTGAGGTGTCCCTGTGAGGTGTCCCTTGTCATCATGACATGATGAGGTGTCTCTGATGAGGTTTCCTTTAGGCTCTCTATAAATAGAAGAGGTTCTCTTTGAAGCTCATGGGCTAGAGCTTGAGAAGAGAAACCACCTACTTCATCCCCCCTTCCTGTCTCTCCCTCCTGTGCTCTCCCTAGGGAAGAGGAGAACTTGGAGGGCCGAGCCCTCTTGTTGTTGCTGCTACTTGCTGTTGTTGGCCGCTGTGTGGCGTTGCACGACTAGGAGGAGTGGCACCACCGGTGTAGGAGGGGTCATCACCATCGTCGATCATCAACTGTGTGGATACCGCTAGAGGGAGTCTCGCGAGAGCTCCTTCAAACAAGGACTAGTTTTGCGCTTCAGGGGATATACGATCTCCCCTAGGAGAGATTGTCTCACGCCTTATTTGTATGTATGTTTACATGCACCGTACATCATAGCCCGATCAAGTACATAGATGGAAATCGATTTTTTGTTTTACTTTCGCTGTGCATGTGATGCCCCAAGTCGATTTCCAACAGTGGTATCAGAGCCAGGTTAGGCTATGATGTTCGGGTTTTGATATTTTGATCAATTCAGATCGATTGAGAGTTAATCTATGTATTAGATTAAGAGTTAATCTAATAGTTTTATTAGTTAAAGTGTTTAATTAATTTCTAGTAGCTTATATATATGCATGTGATGTGTATATTGTGGGCAGATGATCATGGACCTATGTGTGGATGGTGATTCATTGGGGTCTGCAAGCTCCCTTCTCTTTCTCGTTAAAATCGTTGTGTATTTCTACCTCTCCCAATGGTGTAATTCCCCTTGATATGATCAAGGTTTCTTAATTGATTAAATGTACAATTATGGGCCTGCGTGTCTATAGTCATTTGTAATTGTTGTAATTATTTGAAATCACTCTCGGAGGCACGGCGGAAGCATGGAATCACCGACGGAGCTAATGACGAAGAGGAGGATGAACACCGTACATGGGATGCGTTGGGAACACACATAGGGCTTAGTGATCAAGTCTTTGGCTCAGGCTTGATCACGTGATAATTTGGTCCATGATCATCTGGTGTGGTTATTATATATATGATTTATATTCATTTCCGCACCTACTAGGTAATATTTGCATGCGATGTAAGTATATGCTAATATATGTGTGGGACGTGTATTATTTAGCTATGAGACCACTCAAATAAAATAAAAACCCCTCTGCTTTTAATATATTATGTCGGCAAGCGTGTAGCAATAAATTGACTCACGTGGCCTTCCATCATTATAGGGCAGACGTCTTTTCTTGATATAGAGTGGGTTGGCGGAGTCACTCCAAGCTCACCTATATTGAAATTTGATATCTGGCCTATGACATGGAGATGTTACCGGTGACTTGAGGACAGAGTATGTTTGGCCGAGTCCCTCAGAAACATATCACCGAATCAAACTCATCTAGTAATGATGGTGTTGACTTAACCAAACATCATGGTTGGCGGAGTCCCTCTGGGCCATGGTAATTTGGAGGCCAAATTATGACGGGAATCACAAGAGTTGTGATTGACAAGAGTTGCCTACCATTTGAGCTTGGTATGATTGGTCGAGTCCCTCGAGGTCATGCCAAGATGCCAAATTGGATCCCGATCCCCACTAGGAGTTTTCCGGAAACTTCCAATTCACATGCTAGAGGGTGTCATGTGTCTTGCGAGAAAATAGTGGGATAAAAATCCATGTCTTAATTTTCTACAAATCCAAAAGTCTACATGTTGTTTATTTCTGCTACATCTTTATTTTTCAGAAAAATGTCACTTGCAAACCCACTCCGTAGCATATTAGATGTCAATCATCTCACTGGTCCTAACTACGCTAATTGGCTTCGGAACCTGAGAATTGTTCTTACGGCAGAGAAAATTGCGTATGTCCTCGATGAGATCGTGGCCGAGCCAGTGGAAGGGACTAGTGAGGAAGTTATTTCTCACTATAAGAAGTATAAGGAAGACTCGGTTCTTGCTCAATGTTATATGTTAGCCTCTATGACTCCCGAGCTGCAAAGACAACATGAAAAGATGGATGCTCAATCCATCATGCTGCATCTTCGCACCTTGTTTGAGGAGCAAGGATGGACTCAAAGATACGAGATATCAAAGAGTCTGTTCAGGATGAGGATGACAGAAGGGGCATCGGTTCAGAACCATGTCCTGAAGATGATTGAGTGGATCGAGAAGCTCACAGGTCTAGGACTTGTCCTCAAGGATGACCTGTGGTGGATCTAATACTTCAATCCCTTCCAGATTCCTTTTCACAGTTCATTATGAATTTCAATATGAACAAGATAGTGGCAACCCTGCCTGAGCTCCTTAATATGTTGAGGAAAGCTGAGGGTTCCACTAAGAAGGAGAAGCCAGTTCTCCATGTTGATGAGATCAACAAGAAGAGGAAGGCACGGAAGACCCTTAAGAAGGGCAAAAGCAAAGGCAATAAAGCGGACAAGGCAAAGGTTGCTAAGAAAGACCCGGCCAAGGATAAAGCAAAGTGCTTCCACTGTGGCAAGGATGGGCATTGGAAGAGGAACTGCAAGGAATATCTTGCAGAAAAGGCAAAGCAGAAGCTTGGAGAAGCTTCAGGTATATCATGATTGATCTCTATTTGTCAGAAAATTATGATAATGCATGGGTATTAGATACCGCATGTGCATCTCATATTTGCAATTCGTTATAGGTTCTGACAAAGTCTAGGAGACTGTTAAAGGGTGAGGTTGACTTAAGAATGGGGAATGGCGCAAAAGTTGTTGTTGTTTCTATCGGCGAAGTTAACCTACTACTACCTCGTGGAGCCACACTTGTGTTGGATAAATGTTACTTTGTTCCCTCTATCATCAAAAACATCATTTCCATTTCATGTTTGACTAAAAATGGATATAAGTATGTTTTGAGAACAATGGTTGTTCACTGATTTTGGATGATGAGATCATTAGTAAAGGAACATTGTTCAATGGTTTGTTTACAATAGATGTTGCTTCACATGTCATGTAACGACCCTCTTCATACCGGTACGATTATACCAATCCCCATCGGTATAAAGGGCGTCGTCACAATAGAACATGTACCCAACACTAGTCGATAGGTTGATATGTACCTGGATAGCAATAGAGTACAGTGGAATAAAATAAATAACTCAACTTTTAACCCATCACCAACACACATTCCACAATCTAAATAGCGAAATAGAAAGACAATGTTCACATTAATACAAGATAAAAGAACTACATTGTACAAATATTGTCCATACAATATTTCCTTTCATACTATGAGAAAAAGGAAAGTACATCTAGTCGCAGCTCCACAAAACAGTCTTCTAATTGGCGATCCTCACTAAGCTTCCTTCTAGTGCATGATACCTGTCAACCTGTACGCCGAAGCAAGGGTGAGCCCAAGGACTCAACAAGCAAACCAAGACTTAAACATGTCACACTCACAATAAGGCATTATCATTAAAGAGATGCACACTATCATCAAATCACGAAGGTACTCATGCTCCTTACTCTTAACTAGCAATACGTATTATATTCACCTGAGCATGCTTTAGTCTATCATATTTCTATTCTAAATCATGAGCATTACATCATACACATGTACATTTTTCACACTCCTAACATGTAGCATGGTTCGTACACACATTCTTTTTCATTCCATAGATATCTCTATCACTAAAGCATAAAATTGAGCATAACGAAAAAGAACAAGCTAGCATGATGACTACTTTCTTTTCACATGCACTTTTCGCATTTAATTGTACAATTTACTTGCTGTTTGATCATAATAAAACCACATGCACATAGCTTCACCTTTTATATCATGAGTTGAAGGTTAAAACATGGCAGAACCATTTAGCAACAATAAGTACTTAAGTATGAAACTTATATTAATTGAGCACTTCAACTAGCATGGAATCCAAATATCATTTATGCATTTACCATGTTCATAATCACACTTTATTTGCTGTTCTTTTATGCATTACATTCAATTACATGGATCTATAATTATTCACATATTACCTTATCCCTTAGATAAGTCTATATGTTCATATTTTGGTGTTGCATAAATAATCATGGTTGTCTAAGTTTACTCACATACACCATTACATGATGAATGTTAAGCTACATGACATGATGCTAAGCATGGCGTTTCAATTGAGATATTAAAATATGGAAAACATAAACATGGCATACTAGTAAACTAGTTTTCATATGCAAGCATACTATCATTTCATATACTTAAAGATTGTTGTTATGACATTACTTCACATTAACATATCATGGATCACAATTTCACAATCTAACACATTGGTTTCACATGTTTGCACAATTTCTCATTTGCATTAATTCTTCTTTACGTCTCATTTCACACAGTTGTCATATCATTTACTCTTGTTTTCACTTATCACATATCATATCATTTGCACTTACCACATGCCACATTCACATATCATTTCACACTTTATTCATATTTCATTGCTTAAACAAATTGCCATGACACATAGTCCTAACTACCAGTAGAGGACACTAACAATATCTCATTCTCATAACTCTTTCACAACGCATAACACATAACACAACTCATAATCACATACCCACCACCTAGGCAATACAGTGGTGAATCTTGGGAACTGCGCAGACCGGGAGAAGCCCTCTCCACCCTATCCAGTGGTACTTGTCCACCTCCGGGATTTCCCTAATGCCTTTAGGACAAACTTTTCACACATAGAGCTTTCCATAGGGACTTTTCTATGTACAGCTCTCGAGGCCCTAGGGTAGCAGTGTCATTTTGCCCCAATTATTACACATTACTTTTACTTTATCGCATTTTCACACATTATTCACATGTTTCACTTATTCTGTTGAATCATTTTATAGGGTACATCCATATATTCCACATGTCTCAGTTAACCCTAACGTGGTACTACTGTTAACAAAATCAAACATTCAGTACCTCACACTAATCATGTTGAAACATACATAATCAACCATGTACATATTAGCATGCGTTGAACACTCGTTTTCGCATTGAAGTTTTATAGAGTACTCTACAGTTATCCAAATATTATGAGAATTTAACCACAGACTAATTTAAGGTTTATGATCACACATGTAAATTTCCAGATTTTTCTGAGTCATATTGCATTTACAAAAATTAAAACATTCAGTTGCATGCCATTCATAATTCAAATTGTCATGGAATCATAACATAAATATCAGATTTGACATTTCACAGATCTGAATCTATCATACATATTGTTATAGAAATTTTCCCTGAATTATTTCACAACCTACAATGTACTTGTGGATTTTTGAATAACCTATTCATGCTTTCTATTTTCGTTGCAGAAATTACAGTAAATCATATGAGCATGAACAAATTCTCAAATCTAAAGGGTATGAACTGACGAATATACACATGGTATAGAAAAATCTAGGGCATTTAATTCCTCAGGAATCATGTAGACAGTAGGTGAACATGCATAATCCATTTTCCCCAACATGTATTTTTAATAAAACTAATAACTCCTACCATCCACAATGCACAAGAAATTTCCCTCACATATTACTGTATCTATTTCACATAACTTACAACAATTACTTTATATCCTCATACGAAAACACTTCGGAAATAAACCGTATACAAGGGAGAACAACTTTCTGTTCTGCCCTGAAGAGCTTAACGGCATAGTCTGGCCGTCCCAGAGGTTGGCAGCTAGATCGCTGGCTGCTTACTGATGATCTCGACGTCAAGAGGCCTTGACGCCAAGTTCATGTCTGTGCAAAACACAGACAGTGCTCCAAATAAAGGCAGAAAGAGGGGATCCAGGACACGAGGAAAAAATCTGTAAAAATACTAAGACTCAAGGGGACATGTATAGGATCAAGATCAAGGTTTACTTGTTTTTCAAAAAAACCTCCAAAGGGATCTATGTTGCTGTTGAAGCTCTCCTTGGGCAGTCCCAAGAAGCCTCCAAAACACCACTCCTCCGGGTTCTTAGTCGATGCAGATGCTAAACCAGTGGTGGGGAAGCCTTCTCCTTGGTCCCCTCTAGCCTCCAGTTGCATTAGAACGCCGGATGAAGCTCCAAATCGTCAGATCAAGGCATGCAAAGTCCAAACTTCCTCACAACTTGCTAGGGTTTCTCTCCTCTTTGCAAAGAGCCCAAAGAGAGCTCTTTCTGGTGCAGGAGGAGCTTGGTTTTAAAGGAGAGGGGTCTCTCCTTCCCGCAGAGGTGATGGGAAAGGCTCAGAGCCGTTGGGGACAACTCCCCAATTGCTGAGCTTCCTTCTTCCAAGATTTCGGGGTCTGCAACGCATGCAGGTCAGAGAAGTAAACGTCCACCTATATGGACGGCTACTTAAGGCTGGGCGTCCATCGATATGGACGCCGACACCTCATGGGCGTCCACCCATGTTGACGCCAATTGGCCCTTCTGCCAGAACTTAAAATCATGCAGAACCATGCTTAATCCATAGATACATGTGCATGAAACCTATGTAGTATAGTGTATACACCACTACACCATGTAAACATCCAATATTTACTACTAATCCTACACATACATACATAGGTACATCAAGATAATAATACGTACATAAATATCTACATACGCATACAATGTATATATATATATATATATATATATAACACAACATGACTCAACACACAAAGAACTGTATTTACACTACGTATATACATACAATGTATAAGGTATAACATGCATTTACTACACTATGTGCACATGATGTTTTACATAAGCATGACTCAACACACGGAAAAATAAAATGACAAGAATTGCGAAGGCTTCGAAATCATTAGGATGTAATATGAATTAAGTTAGCTAGGAATAATCTATTCAACGGAATAGTTCTTGCATACACACACTGATTTGACATATAATATATATAGTATACACACACGGGTGTAGCATACTTATGTACATTATGCATGAAATAGATAGATACCACATGCACACCGGTAATTAGATTAAACTTGCGCAACATTACTTAAGTACTATATGCATGGGATGCTAAATACACACAATATGCTCAATTTAGCTAATTGCCTATTCTCACCTAAATATCATAAAAATACATGCATGTTATTCATGAGGAATATAGAATTACAATACACGCTACTAAACACACCTACCATACTTGCAACAATCAAATGCACATGCGCAAATTATAAATGAATAAAATTTCAGGGCTTAACACTCTCCCCCTCTGGAAAAAGATCTTTGTCCTCGAAGATCCCATCGAGTACCTGTGGTGACGTCGCCGAGGTCATCACCAGCTACTCCTTGCTCCTTATTGCCATCGATGAAGCACCTCGTGGAGCAAACTTTGTCTTCAGATTCAGGCACTCCTTAAGCAGATGCTCCTTGCTACCGCATTTAAGACACCTTCCTTCCTTTCTCCAACATGCGTTCCCGCCATGACGCTTTCCGCATTGGATGCACTCGGATTTCTCGCTAATTGAGGTCACAATCGATTGCTGACTCTCCACGAGTTTCTCCTTCTTCTTATCTTGCCTTTGGAATGGCTTGGCACATCCTCCTTTGGAGTTGCCTCCCCCTCTTAGAGAGGTCTCGCTCTACTTTCTTGCTTGGTTGCCACTCCTAAAATTTCTTCCAAGGTATTTGAATCAAGCTCCAGAAGCTTCGCTTTCACTGAGGGTTTAAGCCCTTTCACGAACTTCTTCAACTTGCGGTTCTGCTCATACCTCCTAGACTGAGCACTACCTCTACCACGTCCAGTCATGGTCTGCAAAATAAGTAACTCAGTTAGAACCTAGGTTACTATATTCTAACTATTCTCCTTACTATCTTCCATCTATTATTAGTAAATTCTACATATATGGACAATTCCCTATGAAGACTTTGCAATGTTGTGATGGTGATGGTCTATCTATGTACAGTCTCAACCTTAGGGGCTCTGATACCAATCTCTGTAACGACCCTCTTCATACCGGTACGATTATACCAATCCCCATCGGTATAAAGGGCGTCGTCACAGTGGGACATGTACCCAACACTAGTCGATAGGTTGATATGTACCTGGATAGCAATAGAGTACAGCGGAATAAAATAAATAACTCAACTTTTAACCCATCACCAACACACATTCCACAATCTAAATAGCGAAATAGAAAGACAATGTTCACATTAATACAAGATAAAAGAACTACATTGTCCAAATATTGTCCATACAATATTTCCTTTCATACTATGAGAAAAAGGAAAGTACATCTAGTCGCAGCTCCACAAAACAGTCTTCTAATTGGCGATCCTCACTAAGCTTCTTTCTAGTGCATGATACCTGTCAACTGTACGCCGAAGCAAGGGTGAGTCCAAGGACTCAGCAAGCAAACCAAAGACTTAAACATGTCACACTCACAATAAGGCATTATCATTAAAGAGATGCACACTATCATCAAATCACGAAGGTACTCATGCTCCTTACTCTTAACTAGCAATACGTATTATATTCACCTGAGCATGCTTTAGTCTATCATATTTCTATTCTAAATCATGAGCATTACATCATACACATGTACATTTTTCACACTCCTAACATGTAGCATGGTTCGTACACACATTCTTTTTCATTCCATAGATATCTCTATCACTAAAGCATAAATTGAACATAAGGAAAAAGAACAAGCTAGCATGATGACTACTTTCTTTTCACATGCACTTTTCGCATTTAATTGTACAATTTACTTGCTGTTTGATCATAATAAAACCACATGCACATAGCTTCACCTTTTTATATCATGAGTTGAAGGTTAAAACATGGCAGAACCATTTAGCAACAATAAGTACTTAAGTATGAAACTTTATATTAATTGAGCACTTCAACTAGCATGGAATCCAAATATCATTTATGCATTTACCATGTTCATAATCACACTTTATTTGCTGTTCTTTTATGCATTACATTCAATTACATGGATCTATAATTATTCACATATTACCTTATCCCGTAGATAAGTCTATATGTTCATATTTGTGTTGCATAAATAATCATGGTTGTCTAAGTTTACTCACATACACCATTACATGATGAATGTTAAGCTACATGACATGATGCTAAGCATGGCGTTTCAATTGAGATATTAACATATGGAAAACATAAACATGGCATACTAGTAAACTAGTTTTCATATGCAAGCATACTATCATTCATATACTTAAAGATTTGTTGTTATGACATTACTTCACATTAACATATCATGGATCACAATTTCACAATCTAACACATTGGTTTCACATGTTTGCACAATTTCTCATTTGCATTAATTCTTCTTTACGTCTCACTTCACACAGTTGTCATATCATTCACTCTTGTTTTCGCTTATCACATATCATATCATTTGCACTTACCACGTGCCACATTCACATATCATTTCACACTTTATTCATATTCATTGCTTAAACAAATTGCCATGACACATAGTCCTAACTACCAGTAGAGGACACTAACAATATCTCATTCTCATAACTCTTTTCACAACGCATAACACATAACACAACTCATAATCACATACCCACCACCTAGGCAATACAGTGCTGAATCTTGGGAACTGCGCAGACCGGGAGAAGCCCTCTCCACCCTATCCAGTGGTACTTGTCCTTCTCCGGATTTCCCTAATGCCTTTAGGACGAACTTTTCACACATAGAGCTTTCCATAGGGACTTTTCTATGTACAGCTCTTGAGGCCCCTAGGGTAGCAGTGTCATTTCGGCCCAATTATTACACATTACATTTACTTTATCGCATTTTCACACATTATTCACATGTTTCACTTATTCTGTTGAATCATTTTATAGGTTACAACCATAAATTTCACATGTCTCAGTTAACCCTAACATGGTACTACTGTTAACAAAATCAAACATTCAGTACCTCACACTAATCAGGTTGAAACATACATTATCAACCATATTCTTATTAGCATGCGTTGAACACTCGTTTTCGCATGGAAGTTTTATAGAGTACTCTACAGTTATCCAAATAATATGAGAATTTAACCATAGACTAATTTAAGGCTTATGATCACACATGCAAATTTTCAGATTTTTCTGAGTCATATTGCATTTACAGAAATTAAAACATTCAGTTGCATGCCATTCATAATTCAAATTGTCATGGAATCATAACATAAATATCAGATTTGACATTTCACAGATCTGAATCTATCATACATATTGTTATAGAAATTTTCCCTGAATTTATTTCACAACCTACAATTTACTTGTGGATTTTTGAATAACCTATTCATGCTTTCTATTTTCGTTGCAGAAATTACAGTAAATCATATGAGCATGAACAAATTCTCAAATCTAAAGGGTATGAACTGACGCATATACACATGGTATAGAAAAATCTAAGGCATTTAATTCCTCAGGACTCATGTAGACAGTAGGTGAACATGCGTAATCCATTTTCCCCAACATGTATTTTTAATAAAACTAATAACTCCTACCATCCACAATGCACAAGAAATTTCCCTCACATATCACTGTATCTATTTCACATAACTTACAATAATTACTTTATATCCTCATACGAAAACACTTCGGAAAATAAACCGTATACAAGGGAGAACAGCTCATTGTTCTGCCTTGAACAGCTTAACGGCATAGTCTGGCCGTCCCAGAGGTTGGCGGCTAGATCGTTGGCCGCTTACTGATGATCTCGATGTCAAGAGGCCTTGACGCCAAGTTCCTGTCTGTGCAAAAACACAGACAGTGCTCCAAATAAAGGCAGAAAGAGGGGATCCACGACACGAGGAAAAAATCTGTAAAAATACTAAGACTCAAGGGGACATGTATATGATCAAGATCTAGGTTTACTTGCTTTTCAAAAAAACCTCCAAAGGGATCTATGTTGCTGTTGAAGCTCTCCTTGGGCAGTCCCAAGAAGCCTCCAAAACACCACTCCTCCAGGTTCTTAGTCGATGCAGTTGCTAAACCAGTGGTGGGGAAGCCTTCTCCTTGGTCCCCTCTAGCCTCCAGTTGCAATAGAATGCCGGATGAAGCTCCAAATCGTCAGATCAAGGCATGCAAAGTCCAAACTTCCTCACAGCTTGCTAGGGTTTCTCTCCTCTTTGCAAAGAGCCCAAAAAGAGCTCTTTCTGGTGCAGGAGGAGCTTGGTTTTAAAGGAGAGGGGTCTCTCCTTCCCGCAGAGGTGATGGGAAAGGCTCAAAGCCGTTGGGGACAGCTCCCCAATGGCTGAGCTTCCTTCTTCCAGGATTTCGGGGTCTGCAACGCATGCAGGTCAGAGAAGTAAACGTCCACCTATATGGACGGCTACTTAAGGCTGGGCGTCCATCGATAGGGATGCCGACACCTCATGGGCGTCCACCCATGTTGACGCCAATTGGCCCTTCTGCCAGAACTTAAAATCATGCAGAACCATGCTTAATCCATACATACAGTGCATGAAACCTATGTAGTATAGTGTATACACCACTACACCATGTAAACATCCAATATTTACTACTAATCCTACACATACATACATAGGTACATCAAGATAATAATACGTACATAAATATCTACATACGCATACAATGTATATATATATATATAATATATATACACACACAACTTGACTCAACACACAAAGAACTGTATTTACACTACGTATATACATACAATGTATAAGGTATAACATGCATTTTACTACACTATGCGCACATGATGTTTTACATAGGCGTGACTCAACACACGACAAAATAAAATGACAAGAATTGCGAAGGCTTCGAAATCATTAGGAGGTAATATGAATTAAGTTAGCTAGGAATAATCTATTCAACGGAATAGTTCTTGCATGCACACACCTGATTTGACATATAATATATATAGTATACACACACGGGTGTAGCATACTTATGTACATTATGCATGAAATAGATAGATACCACATGCACACTGGTAATTAGATTAAACTTGCGCAACATTACTTAAGTACTATATGCATGGGATGCTTAATACACACAATATGCTCAATTTAGCTAATTGCCTATTCTCACCTAAATATCATAAAAATACATGCATGTTATTCATGAGGAATATAGAATTACAATACACGCTACTAAACACACCTACCATACTTGCAACAATCAAATGCACATGCGCAAATTATAAATGAATAAAATTTCAGGGCATAACATGTCATGAATGTTAGTACGTCTAAAAGAAAGAGAGATGAGGTGAATGAGGCTTACCTATGGCATTGTAGGCTAGGTCATATCCATGAGGGTAGAATTCAAAGGTTGTTAAAGGATGGTTATTTAGACCCATTGATTATGAATCACATGCAACTTGTGAATCTTGCCTTCAAGGAAAGTTGACCAACTCTTCATTTAGTGGAACTGAAGAGAGAGTTTCTGAGTTACTAGAACTCATACATACTGATGTATGTGGACCTATGTCCATACAAGCCAGAGGAGGATATTCTTACTTCATTACATTCACTGATGACTTCTCAAGGTATGGACATGTGTACTTAATGAAGTACAAGTCTGAGGCCTTTGAAAAATTCAAAGAATATAAGAATGAAGTAGAAAATCAGACTGGAAAGAGTATTAAGATTCTTCGTTCAGATCGAGGAGCAGAGTACTTGAGTACAGAGTTCACCCAATTTCTAAAGGACCATGGGATTCTATCCCAATGGACTCCTCCTCATACACCTCAGCTCAATGGTGTATCAGAAATGAGGAACCGCACACTGTTGGATATGGTGCGATCCATGATGAGTTTGCCAACCTACCCATGTCATTCTGGGGATATGCCCTACAAACCGCAGCTTATCTTCTGAACAGAGTTCCAACTAAGACGGTAGTGTCCACTCCATATGAAATATGGAAAGGGAAGAAGCCTGATCTTAAAGTTATTATGATTTGGGGCTGCCCTACCCACGTTAAGAGACACAATCCTGATAAATTGGAATCAAGGTCAGAACGGTGCATATTCGTGGGATACCCCAAGGAAACTTGTGGGTTTTATTTCTATCACCCCGAGGACCAAAAGGTCTTTGTTGCCAAGAGAGCACTGTTTCTTGAGAATGAACACATTCTTGGTGGAAACATTGAGAGTGTGATAGAATTGAGTGAGGTTGGGGAACCTAGCTCAAGCACCATTCTGCAAGAAGAGTCTGTTCAGGTACCTATCACACAAATTCTAAATTTGCGCAGGTCAAGTAGAGTTCCTATCCCTCCTAAAAGATATGTGGGACATATCAGGTCTAGTACATAACATTGCATACATGATAGATCCTATAGCAGACGCATAGGGTAT
Organism: Colocasia esculenta; assembly: GCA_014218235.1. NCBI lineage: Eukaryota > Viridiplantae > Streptophyta > Magnoliopsida > Alismatales > Araceae > Colocasia > Colocasia esculenta. The sequence continues at coordinate 119,116,147 of CM024758.1, read as the reverse complement.
TCTATCCATGTATGCCCATTCTTCTAGAGTCTTTGGAGACATACTCTTAGAAAGAGAAATTCCATGTCTCAGTGGTATGAGACCTCTTTTGGAATTTTCCATGCCAAATCTTTTGACTATGGTGCTATGTACATGGACTGGGACAAGCCAAGCATCCTCTTAGATCTATCTCTATAGATCCGAATCCCTAAAATATAGGATGCTTCCCCTAAGTCCTTCATGGAGAAGTTCTTTGATAACCAAGTATTAACTGTGGATAGCATTCCAATATCATTTACAATGATGAGAATGTCATCCACATACAACACCAAGAAAATGATAACACTCCCACTTACCTTCCTATATACACAAGGCTCATCTTCGCTCTTAATGAAGTCAAAAGATCTGATTACCTCATCAAACCTTATGTTCCAACTTCGGGAAGCTTGCTTTAGTCCATAAATAGACTTAAGCAACCTGCACACCTTATCTGGACTTTTCTCGGAAATGAATCCATCAGCCTGTATCATATACACCTCTTCCTCGAGGTTGCCATTGAGGAATGCAGTTTTTACATCCATCTGCCAGATCTCATAATCATGGTATGCTGCAATGGCCAATAAAATTCTGATAGATTTTAGCATGGCGACGGGCGAAAAAGTTTCGTCATAGTCAATACCTTGCCTTTGACAATATCCTTTTGCCACAATCCTTCCTTTAAAGGTCTCTACCTTTCCATCTACTCCAATCTTCTTCTTGAAGATCCATTTTCACCCAATGGGTACAATACCCTCAGGTGCATCAACTAGGTTCCAAACCTGGTTAGAGTACATGGAATCCATCTCAGAATTCATGGCCTCTTGCCATTTCCTGGAGTCTATGCTCATAATATCTATGACGAAACTTTTCGCCCGTCGCCATGCTAAAATCTATCAGAATTTTATTGGCCATTGCAGCATACCATGATTATGAGATCTGGCAGATGGATGTAAAAACCTCATTCCTCAATGGCAACCTCATGATACAGGTTGATGGATTCATTTTCGAGAAAAGTCCAGATAAGGTGTGCAGGTTGCTTAAGTCTATTTATGGACTAAAGCAAGCTTCCCGAAGTTGGAACATAAGGTTTGATGAGGTAATCAGATCTTATGACTTCGTTAAGAACGAAAATGAGCCTTGTGTATATAGGAAGGTAAGTGGGAGTGTTATCATTTTCTTGGTGTTGTATGTGGATGACATTCTCATCATTGGAAATGATATTGGAATGCTATCCACGGTTAATACTTGGTTATCAAAGAACTTCTCCATGAAGGACTTAGGGGAAGCATCCTACATTTTGGGGATTCGGATCTATAGAGATAGATCTAAGAGGATGCTTGGCTTGTCCCAGTCCATGTACATAGACACCATAGTCAAAAGATTTGGCATGGAAATTCCAAAAGAGGTCTCATACCACTGAGACATGGAATTTCTCTTTCTAAGAGTATGTCTCCAAAGACTCTAGAAGAAAGGGCATACATGGATAGAATACCCTATGCGTCTGCTATAGGATCTATCATGTATGCAATGTTACGTACTAGACCTGATATAGCGCATGCTCTAAGTGTTACGAGCAGGTATCAAGCAGATCCAGGTTTGGAACACTGGAGGCAGTAAAGTGTATCCTTAAGTACTTAAGAAGGACTAAGGATCTTTTACTAGTATATGGAGGAGGTAGCCTCAAGGTTGAAGACTACACGGACTCAAGTTTCCAGTATGATATCGATGATAGTAAGTCTAACTCAGGGTATATTTTTACCCTGAATGGAGCAGCAGTAAGCTGGAAGAGTTCCAAGCAAGAGACTACTGTTGACTCGACTACCGAGGCAGAGTATATTGCTACTTCAGAAGAAGCAAAAGAAGCTGTCTGGATGAAGAAGTTCATCACAGATTTAGGAGTGGTGTTTGGCCATGAAGAGCCAATTTATTTGTTATGCGACAACAATGGGGTGATTGCTCAAGTAAAGGAACCTAGGTCTCATCAGAAGTCTAAGCACGTTCTAAGGAGGTTCCACTTGATCAGAGAGATTGTGGCCCGTGGCGATGTAGCAGTAAAAAGAATTTCATCCGATGATAACATTGCGGATCCATTGACAAAGCCACTGACTCAAATTATTTTTGAGCGACACCGAGGTCTGATGGGAATCAGACATGTAGGTGATTGGTTTTAGGTCAAGTGGGAGATTGCTAGTTATAGGTGCCCTGCAAGCCAATTCATGAGAGTGATGGCACTTGAAATTATGTACAATATCTTTTGGTAATATTATAATGGTATTTTCACACTGTATATTCCATGCGTATGTATACTGTGATGTCCATGGGTTTGTGCAATGAGAATTGGATCATGATAATGAGGCCGATCCTCTTTAAACACAGATCCTAAATATTCCTAGTCATAGGTTACTCAAGAAGGACATTGAGATGACCGGAAAGACCGGTGTGCCATATACCTGTCCATATGATGGAAGCAGCTAGTCTCATAGCTACTTCTTTGGAGACACTAGGGATATGGTGCAGGTGCTTATTGGAGAATGAGTTCACTGAATGATCCATTCTCATAATGCTATATGGTTAATGATACCTGATTGTCAGATAGAGATTCCGTAGCCTCAGTTGTGTAACTGGTCCTTAGACTTGAGACATAAAAAATGTCTTGTTTTAGTACTCCATTCTTTGATATTGGATTTATAGGTTTGGATGTTCCAGGTCTAGTATAGCCAGTCATTGGGAATGATAGCCAACCTTACGAAGGCAATTATGTGTCAATAAAGGATCATCCACTCTCGGTATCGTGAGAGGAATATCCCATATTGTCTTACTCAGGCAAATCCCTGGCCAGGGTCAATTGGATTTAGTGAGAAGGAGTTCTCCGGGAGAATCCGATAAGAGTTTCACTTTAACAGATTCCATATAGACCTGACAACACCATGCCTAATATATGGTCTCTAGGATAATAGATGGATGAGGGACTACAGGTACACGGTAACTGTGAGCAGACAGGTCCAATGGATTTGATCACTCGTATCGTCTGGGGATTATGGCATAGTGGCCTAGTATGTTCATAATCGATGAGTTGAGTGAATTATTATGGAGATAATAATTCACTAAGTCAGAAGGAGTTCTAACGAGTACAACTCACGGCCAGCTCGATATTGGGCCTAGAGGATCACACAGAAAAGGTAGATAACGCGATGAATAGAGGATTGGATAAAAGTTATCCAATAAGCCTTATTTAACACATTATGGACCTATTGGGTAAGACCCAATAAGCCTTGATAAGGATCCATTAAGGGAGCATACCAGGATCATGCCACCTCACCCCTTCTGGAAGGAGGACACCTCATCATCATTAACCATCATTACATGATGAGGTGTCCCTGCGAGGTGTCCCTTGTCATGATTACATGACGAGGTGTCCCTCTTATCATCATGACATAGTGAGGTGTCTCTGCGAGGTGTCCTATTACATGACGAGGTGTCCTTGCAAGGTGTCCCTCTTGTCATCATGACATGGTGAGGTGTCCCTGCGAGGTGTCCCTGCAAGGTGTCCCTCTTGTCATCATGACATGGTGAGGTGTTCTTGTGAGGTGTCCCTTGTCATCATGACATGATGAGGTGTCCCTGATGAGGTGTCCTTTAGGCTCTCTATAAATAGAAGGGGTTCTCTTTGGAGTTCATGGGCTATAGCTTGAGAAGAGAAACCACCTACTTCATTCCCCCTTCCCGTCTCTCCCTCTTGTGCTCTCCCTAGGAAAGAGGAGAACTTGGAGGGCCGAGCCCTCTTGTTGTTGCTGCTACTTGCTGCTGTTGGCCGCTGAGTGGCGTTGCACGACTAGGAGGAGTGGCACCACCGGTGTAGGAGGGGTCATCGTCATCGCCGATCATCCACTGTGTGGATACCGCTAGAGGGAGTCTCGCGAGAGCTCCTTCAAACAAGGACTAGTTTTGCGCTTCAGGGGATATACGATCTCCCCTAGGTGAGATTGTCTCACGCCTTATTTGTATGTATGTTTACATGCACCGTACATCATAGCCCGATCAAGTACATAGATGGAAATCGATTTTTGTTTTACTTCCGCTGCGCATGTGATGCCCCAAGTCGATTCCAACACTTAGAGCATGTGTCCTAGATTTTGGAGGTAGTTGGCATGAACACTTACCTCTTGTGGAGTTTGCCTACATCAATAGCAGCAAGCTAGTATTCAAATGGCACCATTCGAAGCACTTTATGGCAGGAGTTGTCGATCTCCAATATGCTAGTATGAAGTTGGTGAAAAACAAATGCTAGGACCAGAGATGATCAAGGAAACCACAGAAAAAGTGAAGCTTATTAAGGAAAGAATGGCAGTGGCGCAGTAAAGACAAAAGGCATATGCAGACAATAGAAGAAGAGATCTGGAGTTTCAGGTTGGTGATCATGTATTCTTGAAAGTGTCACCAGGCCGTGTGATCAGGCGGTTTGGCATTAAAGGCAAGTTGTCACCAAGGTTCGTTGGGCCTTTCAAAATCCTCGAGAGAGTCGACGAAGTTGCATACCGTCTGGCATTACCACCACAAATGGATGGAATACACAATGTGTTCCATATATCCATGTTGAAGAAGTATGTACGAGATCCGTATCATGTTATAAAATATGAACTTCTGGAGTTCAACAAAGACATAACTTATCAAGAAAGGCCAATTAAGATCATGGACCGAGAACTACGTCAACTAAGGAACAAGGTCATGACACTAGTAAGAGTGAGATGGAATCACCGCAGAGAAGAAGAAGATACGTGGAAACTGAGGAAGCAATGCGCAAAAGATATTCAGAGCTATTCGCAAGTAAGTACACCTCACTTGTACAATAAATTACTATCCATGAATTTGGGGACCAAATTCTCTTTAGTGGGGGAGGGTGTAGAACTCCAGAAAATTTATTACATAAAAATTCAAATAAATAGAAATAAATAATTTCCATAATATCAGAATATTTAAAACATACGTACCATTATCGTATGTTCAAGAACACATCGAAAAACTCTGTGAAATTTATAAATCAACCCCAAACATTATTCTTAAATGTTCCACGAAGAAATTCGTGTAATGAAAAATCCGATCGACCAAGTGTACGTCACATTGTGACAAATTATCCAAATTAGGAAACTAGGTCGGAAAAACGTTAACACGGAAATGTGACACAACTATAAATTAAATAAAAATGTTGGAGAGACTTCCAACATTATATATTGAAGACCCATTATCGATATTGGGCCAATGGATCACTTTTGGTCGAAAAATCAAATGAAACAAGAAAATGCATGGAAATTCGTAACCCTAAATAAGCTGAAATTAGAAAGTGGCAATTAGGGTAAACATTGGAGGCAATAATGCTCTATTGGCAACCCAAATTCGTGCCTAGCCATCCATGGAGGTTGCTTGATGGCCAAGACTCTCCAATAGAGGAAGAGATCTTCAAAATATGGAAAGACACAAGCTAAAACTGCAACTCTCCTTTCATTATAGCATTATGACTTCCAAAAGCCATAGATGCTTAAATACTCTCACCAAAACCCTTGGGGATGAGATTCACAACTGTTGGGGTCGTGTGGAGGAGCTCTTGGCGGTTGGGGAGCAGAGGACCGAGCACACCAAGCCCTTCTTCTTCCCCATCGCATCTGCTTCAGGCTTGCATAAACCGTCCACTTGGAGTCGACCAAAGGTAGGTCAAACCTAAATCCCATCTTGCAAGGCTTATACCCCTGGAAAGAGGGTCAAGTCTACTTCCTAACCCAACTGGAATGCACAACGTTCATGTAGTATACTCGGAGTATTAGGCATTCTTCAACAGTGGTCGGAGGAAGGGTTTTTTGAAGAATGAAAACTCCTCAACCCAGAAGGTAGGTTTCTTGGGCCAAAATCTAAAAACTATTATACCAATGTGTAGAGCATCAGTCTAGTTTTATTTCCAATTGGTTTCGTCATATTCTAATGAGTACATCTTCAGTTATAGTCATTTTGCCATAGTCGCGCATGATATGGACTTTTTACGTTCATGTTGATTTCTTGTGCATCCCAAGGTCGTTTTAAATTATTTAAAAATCATAGTTCTCTCCTACTCCATGTTCCCTACAACTTTCATGTTGAGACTTTTGTCCCAAGAGCCCTAGTTCAGAAGATATAAGTGTTGCATGGACCGAGCACCAGTTTTCCTGCATGTTTTGGCGTTTTCGGTCTGATCCCTGAACCGCGTCCAGTTCAGGCGACATGTTTCAAGCATCTAGAATTGCGTCGCTCATGACCGACATGATTCTGTGAATCGTGACCAACTAGTACGACTCGATTCTCGCACTGACCAGTCAACGGCGCGCGTGGGTCTTCACGCCGCCTGGGAGTCAGAGCCGGTCTGAACCACGACGGTATACCCCGATGCGATTCAGGTGGTTTTCCCACCCATTGCCATGTTTAACTATTTCTCATTAACGCGTCAGGATCCCGACACGATTCAAGTGTAAACGTGATCACATAGGTGGACGCGATTTACCATCTTCACAGTTTTCGTTGGTTTTCACTGTGCACTGCATTTTGAAGTGCGTCCACTATGTAGGACGCATATTTCAAGGCTTAACCGAGGTTTGTTTAACATGGTATCCAGCGTGTAATTGGCTTATCTTGGGTCTGATCATTACATGATGTCTGTTTAATGGCATAAAATTTATTAACCTATTTAAAAGCTATAATTACACGAATTGTATTCTAATTGTTTTCTAAATGACGTGACCATTCATGTAACTTGTCATTCACTCTTCCTACTGTTCTACCATGTTTTAAATGATAATTGTTATCTTAAAATCTTACAAACCATGATTAGTTAAAGTGCATAGTTTTACCCCATGTTACCATGTTAAGTGCTTTCTGCAAGTTTGAAACCGGTGGATTATGGATTGAGATTCGTATATCACTACACACTTGCACATCTAGGCAGCCTTTCATGGGGATTTGGAAGCTCTTTATTGGTCATTCTGTATCGGTAGACAAGCGACCTTTTCTCTAAGACCTCCGTAAATCTTCGTACTGCGTGGATTCCCTCATGGAGACTGAGTTGGTTGTACCATTGAAGTTCCCTGGCGATAGCGTGCACTTCCTCTCCCATCTTGTTCTCATGAGTGTGATTTACAATCTAGACTCAAGCCATTAATGTAAAGATTGAACTAAAGTATAAATCGTACCATTATGCTGCCAAATTTATCTCTTGACCATTGTTATCATGAAATCATGTTCAATTTACTTATTACTTGTTCTTGTCATCATCATGAACATGACATTACACATGCTTACATATTGAAACTCTCATTGGCCATTATTATAACCATGGGTATCTACATTTAAATTGAAATGTGATGCTGACCGGGCACGGTGAGTGTCCAAGGGCTCCAGTCTAGCCCAATGACGGAGAGTCATAAATATACTGTAAACCATGGGGTATAATGATTACTGGCGTTGCATTTGCGCTGGGAGTACTTGCGTGTTGAATGATATATACAATAACCACATACACGTGTCCAAGTGTGCATTTCAAGGTAGATCTTCCTTGGTGTGTATTAGTGTCTCGTGCCTGATTTGTGTTACATGATTGTGCTCGTGCGTGTTTGCTTGCTTGCGTGATATGGCCATCGTGCATTTATTGCGATTAGTGATATCTTGTGTTATTGCAAGCTATGACATCAAGTGAAATCTTTTGTGTTTGTACAAAATGATCTATTGCTAGTTCTATCTTGTTATATCATTCTAAATCTTGCTCTATCATGATCACTCTATTTAGCTTGTTTCATGTTTTAATGAGTTTTATTCGTACTTGCATATCATGACATTCATCATGCTTACCTAGTTCTAAATTGATAATCACTTATATCATTGTCCGCACATTGAGATATAAATCCTACCGGGCTAGTTTGCTCATCCCCTACTTTTAACCATTCTAGGTGATTATGAAATTCAAGAAGATGAGCATGTCGAGGATGGGAATGTGTCCAAGTTATGAGCGTTCCAAAGTTAGTTTGCTTTGAGTGTTAGATTCATGTAGTAGGAGGTGAGGCATTATGTACTTTCATTTTATTGAGTCTAGTCCTGTTATCCCATAGTTTAAGAGTTGTATTAGTTAATTTAATACAATGAGATGAATTGAATACAATTTCCATTGAGTTCCATATTTGGGCCCTATTCTGATGTTGTGTTGATACACATTTAGTGCGTGCTAGCTATAGGCTTATTTGCCGACTGTCCACGTCTTGAGATATCGACTCGAATTATCCGAATTAATTATCCGCTGTGAAATTCTCGGACGTGACAGTTCTTGTGCAAGAGCAAGGCTCTACAGAACGTTGGGAGGCTCTCTTAACACGAGGAGATCATCTTCTACGGTGTGGAGGTCGAATCAAGCAAGTGAAGATCATTCTTTGGCTTGGCCGAGGAGGGCTTCATTGACTAATATGATCTTCAAGAAGTTTTTCGAAGACAAGTAACTTAGGGGTTTCATCCCTATGCTATCACCTAGGTTTTTATGATTTTTAAAGATTTTTGTCTCGTGTCCTAGACCCCTAAATTCTCTTTCTTTTGGTATTGATTTGGACTTTCTACAGGTAGAGAATTGATGACAACACCCTTGCCATCAAGTTCCTGAGTTAATGGCAATCGATCATGTCATTAACTACCCTTCATAGCAATGACCTGAGTGTTGAATGGGATTTTTGATAGATTGATTGCACTAGTGTTGTCACATAGGATTGGTGTGCATCCAAGGTCAATGTCTAGTCACACAACTGACTTTTTATCCACAACACTTGTGTTGCACAACTCCCTGCAGCAACATATTCTGCCTCTGCAGTGGAGAGTGCAACCGAATGTTGCTTCTTGGATGCCCACGAAACCATGCAACCACCAAGCATCTGGCAATAGCCACTAGTGCTCTTCCTGTCAATTTTACATCCAGCATAGTCAGCATCAGAATATGAGATTAAATTAAGCTACTCCCTGCCGGATACCAAAGACCCATATCATGTGTACCTGAGAGATACCTGAATATTCTCTTAACTGCAATTAGGTGGCTTTCCTTTGGACTAGATTGATATCTAGCACAGAGGCAAACGCTGAATTGTATGTCAGGTCTACTTGCAGTAAGATAGAGGAGTGAGCCGATCATACCTCGGAAATGTTTAGCATCTACTGGTTTACCTTTCTCATCACTTTCTAGCTTAATGCTTGTGCTCATCGGTGTTGAGGCAGGTTTTGCAGATTCAAACTGAAATCTCTTGAGAAGCTCTTTGACATATTTTTCTTGGTTTATGAAGAAGCCATCTTCCATTTGCTTGACCTGCAGACCAAGAAAAAATTGAAGTTCCCCCATTAAACTCATCTCAAATTCACTGTGCATATGATGTGAGAATTCTTCACACAGTGATGGGTTAGTAGAGCCAAAGATTATGTCGTCCACATACACTTGAACAACAATGATGTGTGTGCGAACTTTCTTTGTAAAGAGAGTTTGGTCTACTTTACCTCGTGAGTAGTTTTGCTACCAGAAATTGGCTTAGCCTGTCGTACCAAGCTCGGGGTGCCTGTTTCAAACCATAGAGAGCCTTGTGCAATTTGTATACATGGTTTGGTTTGTCATGAAGTTCAAAGCCAGGTGGTTGAGAGACATAAACTTCCTCTTTGATGTAGCTATTTAAGAAAGCAGTTTTAACATCCATTTGATATAATTTGAACTTGTTTGAGCATGCATAGGCTAACAAGATTCTGACTGCTTCTAGTCTAGCTACAGGTGCAAAAGATTCTTCAAAATCCACACCAAATTCCTGATTATAACCTTTTGCAACCAGTCTAGCCTTGTTTCTCACCACCTTTCCCTCTTCATTTAGTTTATTCCTAAAGACCCATCTTGTTCCAATTACAGAAATTTCGGGGGTTCTAGGAACTAAACTCCAGACATTGTTTCTTTGAAATTGACCTAGCTCTTCATGCATAACATCAATCCATGAATTTTCGTTTAAGGCTTCTTCAACATTTTAGGCTCCACTTGAGAGACAAAGGCTAAATGATCCTGTTCAACTATTTGATGGACTTGAGACCTAGTTTGAACTGAATCATTTATGTTACCTATGACATTCTCAATTGGATGTGCTTTAGAGTACCTCACATTTGTGATTGTTGAAGGACCGGGTTGATCTTGCACTTCAGAAGTCTGTCCTGGAGGAGGGGTGGCTGGAGGACTTCCATGTTGTGGTTCATCCTCGTGTTGTGGATCTTGTGCAGGTACTTCATCTTCATTTCTAAACAGAAGTCCGTCATCTTCATCATTGTACCTGCGTAGATAGCCATTGATTATTGTTGGAACTGACTTAGAGAGTGTGTTTGGTTTTCTTTGCAGTTCTTCATGTGTTGTATCTTCAGTGTCATCTTGAAACCTGTAAAGATTAGGACTATTAGATTTGGTTTGAGATTCATCAATACAACATGTGGAGTTTCTTCCACTTTTCTGGTTTTAAGATTAAACACTCTATAAGCTCTAGAGTGTTCTGAGTATCCAAGAAAAATACCTTTGTCGCTTTTGGCTTCAAATTTGTCCAGATCAATTTTATCATTGTTATGTATGAACACCTTTGAACCAAAAACTCTAAAGTATCCAAGGGATGGTTTCTTACCTTTCAGAAGCTCATAGGGAGTTTTCTTGAATACGGTCTTACCATGGCTCGATTGAGAATGTAGCATGACGTGTTTACTGCTTCTGCCCAAAAGGTTCTGGAAAGTTGATTTTCGATCAGAAGCGTACGAGCCATCTCCACCAAGGTTCTATTTTTCCTCTCCACAACCCCGTTTTGTTCTGGAGTTCTTGGGGAGGAGAACAAGTGTTCTATTCCTTGGTTCCTGTAGAAATCAGTGAAGGAGTGATTGTCAAATTCTCCCCCGTGATCAGTGTGGATGGAGCATATCTTGTGGACAGTTCCATGCTCAATTTTATTGAAGAATTCTTCAAAAACATTAAGTGCATCATTCTTATGAGCCAGAAATTTCACCCAAGTGAACCTAGAAAAGTCATCTACAATGACAAAACCATACCGTTTGCCAGTGAGACTCAATGTTCTAGTAGGTCCAAATAGGTCCATGTGCAACAGTTCATAAGCTTTGGAAGTACTTACCGGTGCTTTCGATTTGAAGGATTTTCGGGTCTGTTTTCCCTATGCACATGCATCACAGAAATTTTCATTTTTCTTGAATGGAATTTCAGGAAGTCCACTTACAAGTTTGAGCCTCATTATCTTGTGCAAAACATTGTAACTCGCATGTCCAAGCCTACGATGCCACAATGTAAGCTCATCCTGTTTATTTGCTACAAGACATAAATCATTATTTTCTGGATCATCTAAATCAACCATGTAGATGTTATTCATTCTTTTTCCAGAAAATTTGAGACTTCCTGTTTCCTTATCAAGGATTTGACATGAATCTGATTCAAAAACAATTTTATGGCCCTTATCACACAATTGACTTATACTAAGCAAATTGTGATGAAGACCATCAACTAATAATACATTATCTATTGAGTTGGAGGCAAACTTACCAACCTTACCTGAGCCGATGATCTGCCCTTTGTTGTTACCTCCAAAGACAACGTGACCTCCGTCTTTTTCCACAAGCAAACTGAATTTTTCTTTATCGCCCGTCATATGCCTCGAGCAGCCACTATCCAGGTACCATTTGTTTTGATTGTGAGCTGCTAGGCATTCTTGCACATGTGGATCAGACAAGAGGTTTTGGTACCCAAATTACTTTTGGTGCCGCTTTATCATTCATGCCAAACAGTAAATGCTTTGGAATCCAGATTTGTTTAAGTTTCTGTTTTAGTGGATTGTTCCAGCATTGTTTTTCATTGTGCCCAATCTTTTTATAGATCTTACATGATGATGGCTTATGAACAACAGTGGATTTTGGATTCTTAGGAGCATCCATAGGCATCTTACCCTTTTGTTGCCTAGTGAGCTTAGCCTTAGGAGCTTGTTGTTTTGCCTTGGGACATCCCTGTTTGGGGTTGGTAGCAAACTCCTTAAGCTTAGTTGGAACAACTTTGGTAGCCTTAGGTTTCCTGGTTTTTGCCCTTGGTTTGATTTTTCCTTTTCCTTGAGGGATTTTGATTGCTAGAACTTGGGATAGGATCAGTGAAATAGTCAGCAGATTTTTCCTGTTTCCTTTGGCTTGGGATTTTGAAACCCAATCCCATGTCTAGCAACAAACACATTGGATCCTAAGATTGCATCTAGATTCTGTTGCTCTTGACAAAACTAGATAGATCCTTTGTTTTGCCTTTCAATTCCTTTTCAGCTTTTTCCAATTTCTCTTTTAGATCAGTATGCTCATTGTTTAGAGTTTCAAGGAGGTTCATTAGATCATCTTTCTCTTTTTGAACTTCTTGAAGCTTAATTTTCATGCTATCCATCTCTTCACTGTGTGTTTGTTCATCTATTTTCATCATGTCAATTACCTTATTCAGAGATTCAATTTCATCATTGTTATCAGTTTCATGAACAAGGAAATTAACTTTCTTCTTGAGTGCTTTATTTTCTGATTTGAATTGACAGAATTTTTCAAAAAGGACAGTGTAAGCTTCTTCCCATTCAGTAGTAGAGAAAGATTCAAAGGAAGAATTTACCTCAGAGGAGTCATCACTCCTTGCCATAAGACAGTGAATCTCGTCATCTCCTGAGGTAGCTTGACTTTTTCCATTATCGTCTTCATCACTCCATGTAGCCAGCATTTCTTTGGCTTTCTTGAAGACGAACTTGTCCTTTTTCAGTTTCTTCTTGAGCTCGGGGCACTCTCCTCTCATGTGTCCCTGCTTCTTGCACTCATAGCACACGACATCAGATTTTTTATTGGATGAATCAAACCTGTTGGTGCCTTTTTGGAAAGGTTTGGAGTTTCCTGAACCTCTTCTCTTGAATTTTAGAAACTTCTTAAACTGTCTAGTGAGCATGGCCATTTCATCATTCTCACTATCAGTAGAGGTTTCAGACTCAGACCCTTCCTGTTGGGCACTCTTTTTGGAATCTGAAGATACTCTATTGGAAGCCTTCAAGGCAATTGACTTCCTTGGATTTTCTTCAGTTTCTTTTCTTTTTACATTTAGTTCATAAGTCATGAGAGACCCAATCAATTCATCCACTTTCATTGTTGAAAGATTCTTGGAATCCTCGATGACAGTGACTTTGGTGTTCCAAGAGGATGGAAGAGACCGAAGTATCTTCCTCACCAAATCACTTTCTGAGTATTCCTTCTTAAGACCTTTCAATCCATTTATAAGTACCATGAATCTAGCAAACATGTCAGAAATTGTCTCATCACGGTTCATCTTAAACATTTCATATTCTGAGACTAACATGCTTACCTTGGATTCTCTCACCTCAGATGTACCTTCATATATCAACTCGAGCTTGTCCCACATCTCCTTAGCTGAGGTGCATGTGGAGACTCTCGAGTACTCCTTTGGGTGGACCGCGCACTGCATCATGTTGAGGGCGCTCCAGTTGAGTGTCCCTTTTGCAATCTAGTCCTTGGTCCATGTATCTTCGTCTTGAGGCAATCCATATGGTCCTGTTCTGACTATCTTCCACAATTCATAGTTTTGTGCTCGTAGAAACACCTGCATGCGGTTTTTCCAATATGGATAGTCAGTGCCATCAAAGAAGGGTTGCCTGGTCACAGAGTGTCCCTCGGCCATATACCCCTTGGTAGATTCCATTTGACCGTGAATCTCCTGATCGTAAGATCAAATAGATAAAGCAATAAATCGGAGAAACCACGGCTCTGATACCAATTGAAGGGTTGTGGAAATTCCCAATATGGTAATCTAGAAGGGGGGTTGAATAGATTACTGTCTCTTAAAAACTATTATCACGTTCTTTTTCTTAAAGCACAGATTATCAAGACAGTATCAAGATCTAAACTATGTGTAGATGATGTAGAAACCTATCTAGCATGTGAATATGCAACGTGTCTATCAAACATCTATCGTAGAAACGATCAAACCACGAGACACGCAGATTTACGTGGTTCGGAGTACACAACAGTGTATCCTACGTCCACGGCACACACACACACACACAGAGTAAACTGCTTATGAGCGAGTTCGGTGACTACAACTCACACACACACGTGTTTTCTGATGTGTACTCACGATTAGAACAACACACACACGTGATCTCAAGCACAAGAGACGCTTGAATCACACAAACACACACACGGTTGATGAGAATTATGAAACAGGAAGAGTTCAGAGTGTAGGAGTAAATCCTGATGTGGAACTCTTCAGAGAACGCCTGGATGGAGTTCAAACTTCGACTTGACTGCTTTGGATTGATGGAGAAGGTTGAATCCACGACGATCTATCTTCAGTACTGCAGGATCAACAGATCTTTCGGTCTCTGTACTGCAGACTTGAAGCAGAGCAGCAACAACTTCTTTCTCTTGGACTTGGCTTTAGGGTTTTTGGTTGTGGCTGCTTCTGTACGAGATTCTCTTCAAAAGGATGCTTATATAGTTGTGTTTTCATGTGGAGAGTCGTGGGACTTGAAAACACAATCTTGGATATGAAGGAAGGTTTCCGTATTTGAAGATCCTCTGCGTCTGTCGACAGGTGCTGAGTGTCTGTCGATAGATTGCAACAGATTTGCAATAGACAGACTTCAGGTTGCTCTGGCCTGTGGCATCTGTCGACAGGCGACACCTATCTGTCGACAGGTAGAGTCAGTTTTGCCAAACACAGAACTCTGGCATTTCTGTCTGTGACATCTGTCGACAGGTCTCTGAGCATCTGTCGACAGGTGCTCTCAGTACTTTTCTGTCTGATCACAACTGTGGCATCTATCGAAATATGCCTTTGGGTCTGTCGACAGGAACATGTATACACTGTGATTGTGATCATTTTCTCATGATTTGAGAAGGCTTGGTTATATGCATTTGTACCTACATGATAAAACATGTATAGTTAGGTATAATGAAGACATAGATAACCAAATATTGTATCATGTTAATTGACATGTATGAAACCTCAATTCAACTCATTCATCATTAAAAACATTGTTTGACTTTCATTTATCACTTAGAGTGTGAATTCACTTAGTTTCCAGAATATGAACCCAACAGAAATATCATGATAGGTTGTTTCTTATCATTGTTTCAACCGTGCTATATGTTTTGACTTAATGAAATTGAATGTAGGACTTACTTGTGATGTATGCATGTATGATGTGTATGGATTTACTTGCTGAGTCTTTAGACTCACTCTTGCTTCGGCGTACAGGTTTAGCAGGTGACCCTACTTCCTTGGAGGAGACCATTGAGAGCGACTCCGAGCGAGGAGAGTAGAGTGTTGATGAGTCACCATCATTGTATCTTACATTCATAGTATGTAATTGAGACTTATGTAATTGAAGCTTATGTAAATTGTGGACGAACAATGTAATTTGAATTTTGGTATTTCATCATGTGGACTTAGTTCCTTAAATTGCCATATGGATCATGTATGTTTAATGTGGATGATGAAATGAAAAGACAGTGGTTCTTTTACTTCCTCTACTCTGTATCATATTTGTGTACATCTCAATCATATGTGTTAGTGCTTGGGTAAATGTCCCACTGTGACGAGACTCACTATACCGACGTGGATTGGTATAATCGTACTGGTATAAGGAGGGTCGTCGTAGAGATTGGCATCAAACGACTAGTTGAGATTGTACATAAATATACATAAGTCATCATCTCCATTGCATGCTAAGTCTTTGTAGAGTGGTCCACATGTGTAGAATTGACTAACAATGAGTGAAAGATAGATAAGAAAGTGGTTAGGGACTAAATAACGTAGTTTCTAATAGTGATTAAATCAATTGCAGCTTATGGCTTCACACGGTAGACGTGGTGGTGTACCTACTCGTGATGGCGAGCAGAGGAGAGATGAGCCTAGGCGTGAGGACCAGACTGAGCAACAGGCCCCGGCACCTCAAGGTCATGTACTTCCCCCACTGCCACCTGTGGATTATGGAGTGTTCATGCAGGGTCTAGTGCAGGCCATGCAGACATAGGCCCACACCCAGGCTGCACTCTAGGCTCAGATGGAGGCTCAGGTTGGAATAATAAAATAAAGAGTAGTCTGTTTTATTTAATTGCATGATGTTGTGTTGAATATGCACTGCCTATTGTTTGTTGTAGCAGGCCCAGGTTTCAGTTCCCTAGGCTCAGGACCATGGTGGATGTCACGCCTCGATATTTAGCAGCGGAATAAATACCGGGGGCGTGAACGATACAAACAGACGTATCACAGTTGAGTAACGCAGAGTAACAATTACATATAACCACACATTTGAGACCTTAATAACGTCATCTAAGGTACTCTTTATTCCATTTCAATCTGTTGGGTTTTCATTTTAACGTTTATAACAACATGTTTTTGATGATGAATAACTTCAATTGAGGTTTGATATATGTAACACATGAAAAAGAAACTAATGCAATACTTGATTGTTTGTGTATTCAAAATACTTAATTTTACATGTATCATCATGTAGGTACAAATGCACAAAGTCAAGCTCTTTCCAAGTAAGTTCAAAAGATCACAAAAAGCAAAAAGAAGTTACCTGTCGATAGACACAAAAGACCTATCGACAGATCTCACAGGTGAGGTCTGCCAGAAGACCCATAGTTCAGAAATTCTTCATCTGTCAACAGATGACAGATCGGCTGTCGACAGATCTCACAGTCCAGAACATCCAGACTTCTGTCGCTTACACAAAAGAGCACATCTGTCGACAGATGGTCTTCGACTGTCGACAGATCTCACAGAGCTGAAGATCCATACTTCGGGTTTACTGTTGCCTGTCGACAGATGGCTAAGACCTGTCGACAGACGGAGTACAATTCAAACTATGGAAAGTTTCTAAGTTATCCTAGGAGGTGTTTCCAACTCTCACGTTTCTCCATGTGAGAACTCCTATATTTAAACACCTCTTTGAAGGAAATTTCGCAGAGAAGCAGCCACAACCAAAAACCCTAGAGCTACTCCAAGTTTCACAAGAGTTGCTGCTGCCCTGCTTCAGACTGCTGCACAGAGCCCTAAAGATCCGTCGATCCAGCAGTTCCTAAAAGAAGAACGTCGAGGATTCAACCTTCTCCATCGACTCAAAGCATTCAAGTCGAAGATTGAACTTCCTCCAAGCGTTCTCAGAAGAGTTCTTCACCAGGATTTATTCTCTCACTAAGAACTCTCTCTATTTTCATATTTCTACCATCTGTGTGTGTGTTGTGGTGATTCAAGCGATCCTTGTGCTTGAGATCACATGTGTGTGTTGTTCTGATCGTGGGTGCACATCAAAAAACACGTGTGTGTGAGTTGTAGTCACCGAACTCGCTGATAAGCAGTTTTCTCTGTGTGTGTGTGTGTCGTGGACGTAGGATACATGATTTGTGTACTCCGAACCATGTAAATCTTCGTGTCTTGTGGTTTGAACGATTTTCACGTTAGATGCTTGATAGGCACGTTGCATTGACACACTAGATAGATTTCTAACTCACCTACACATCGTCAACACATCTAAGTCTCACGTTGTTTCTACAGAAAATTCAAAAGACTTTGTTGTGATTGAAAAAGGGTTGGTTTCATACTTTTAATTGGTAGTAATCTATTCAACCCCCCTTCTAGATTACCATATTAGGATTCGCAAACCTTTCAATTGGTATCAGAGCCGAGTTTCTTCGATTTACTGCTTTATATAGTTGATCTTACGATCAGAAGATTCACGGTCAAATGGAATCTAACAAGGGTATATGGCCGAGGGACACTCAGTGACCAGGCCACCCTTCTCTGATGGCACTGACTATCCGTATTGGAAAAATCGAATGCAGGTGTTTCTACGAGCACAAAATTTTGAACTTTGGAAAATAGTCAGAAAGGGAGCATATGAATTGCCTCAGGACGAGGATACCTGGACTAAGGACCAGATCGCCAAGGGGACACTCAACTGGAGCACCCTCAACATGATGCAGTGCGCGGTCCATCCGAAGGAATACTCGAGAGTCTCCACATGCACCTCAGTAAAGGAGATGTGGGACAAGCTTGAGCTGATCTATGAAGGTACGTCTGAGGTAAGAGAATCAAAGGTAAGCATGTTGGTTTCAGAATATGAAATGTTCAAAATGAATAATAATGAAACCATCTTTGACATGTTTTCTAGATTCATGATAATTATAAATGGATTGAAAGGTCTTAAAAAGGAATACTCAGAGAGTGACTTGGTGAGGAAGATACTTCGGTCTCTTCCATCCTCATGGAACACCAAAGCCACGGTCATTGAGGATTCCAAAGACCTCTCAAAAATGAAAGTAGATGAACTGATTGGCTCTCTGATGACTTATGAACTGAATGTCAAAAGAAAGGAAACTGAAGAAAATCCTAGGAAGTCACTTGCCTTGAAGGCTTCCAGGAAGAGTTCTTCAGCTTCCAAAAAGGAGATAAGTCAGGAAAGTATGAGTTTGAATCGTCTAGTGAGAGTGAGAATGAAGAAATGGCTATGCTCACTAGACAATTCAAAAAATTCCTGAAATACAAGAGAAGAGGTACAGGTAACTCTATACCTTTCCAAAAGAAAGACTTTGCTAATAAATTCGATTCCACCAAAAAGTCTGAGATTGTTTGTTATGAGTGCAAGAAGCAAGGGCACATGAGAGGAGAGTGCCCCGAGCTCAAAAAGAAGCTGAAGAAGGACAGGTTCACCTTCAAGAAGGCCAAGACAATGGTGGCCACTTGGAGTGATGAAGATGAAGACGAGGACAGTCAAGCTACCTCAGGAGATGATGAGATTCAGTGTCTCATGGCAAGGAGTGATGACTCCAATGAGGTAAATTCTTTCTTTGAAACATATTCTATTACTGAATGGGAAGAAGCTTATACTGTTCTATTTGAAAAATTATGTGAATTCAAGTCTGAAAATAAGGCACTCAAGAAGAAAGTCAATTCCCTCGTTCATAGGTCAAACAATGATGAAGAAATTGAATCCTTGAATAATGTAATTGAAATGATGAATAGTGATGAACAAACACACAGTGATGAATTGGATAGCATGAAACTTAAGCTTCAAGAAGTTCAAAAGGAAAGAGATGATCTAATGAACTCTCTTGAAGTTCTTAAAAATGAGCATGCTAATCTAAAGAAAGATTGGATCAAGCTGAAAAGGAAATAAAAGATAAGTCAAAAGATCAGTCTGGCTTTGTCAAAAGTAAACAGAATCTTGATGCAATTCTAGGTTCAAAAGTGTTTGTTGCAAGACATGGGATTGGGTTTCAAAATGCAAAGCCAAAGGTAATTGGCAAAAATCTGCTAACAGATTTCACTGATTCCAGCCCAAGTTCAAGTAAACAAACCCCTTCAAAGGGTAAGAAACAAGAACCTAAGTTGATCAAGTTTGTTCCTGGACAATCTAAAGAATTTGTAACAAGCCCAAGATAGAACAAAACTCATGCTCCCAAGCCCAAATTGACAAGACAACAAAAGGGTAAGATGCCAATGCATGCTCCCATGAATATCATGCCCACTGTTGTTCACAAACCTTCATCATGCAAAGTCTGCAAAAAGGTCGGACATAATGAAAAATAATGCTGGAACAATCCAAATAACTTGAAAGTCAAACAGATTTGGATACCTAAGCATTTACTGTTTGGCATGAATGATACAACGACACCCAAAGTAATTTGGGTACCAAAACCTCTTGTCTGATCCACATGTGTAGGAATGCCTAACAGCCCACAATCAAAACAAATGGTACCTAGATAGTGGCTGCTCGAGGCACATGACGGGCGATAAAGAAAAATTCAGTTTGCTCATGGAAAGAGACGGAGGTCAAGTAATTTTTGGAGGTAACAACAAAGGGCAGATCATCGGCTCAGGTAAGGTTGGTAAGTTTGCCTCTAACTCCATAGACAATGTTTTACTTGTTGATGGCCTTCATCACAACTTGCTTAGCATAAGTCAATTGTGTGATAAGGGTCATAAAATTGTCTTTGAATCCAATTCATGTCAAATTCTTGATAAGGAAATAGGAAGTCTGAAATTTTCTGGAAAAAGAACAAACAACATCTACATGGTTGACTTAGATGATCCAGAAAATAATGATCTATGTCTTGTAGCAAACAAACATGATGAGCTTACATTGTGGCATCGTAGGCTCGGTCATGCTAGCTATAATGTATTGCACAAGATCATGAGGCTTAAATTGGTAAGTGGTCTTTCTGACATTTCCTTTAACAAGAATGAAAATTTCTGTGATGCATGTGCACAGGGAAAACAAACCCGAAAATCCTTCAAATCAAAAGCACCGGTGAGTACTACTAAAGCTTATGAACTGTTGCACATAGACCTATTTGGACCTACAAGAACGTTGAGTCTCATGGCAAATGATTTGGTTTTGTTATTGTAGATGATTTTTCTAGGTTCACATGGGTGAAATTTCTTGCTCACAAGAATGAAGCACTGCAAGTTTTGAAGATTTTGGTGAGAAACAAGGCTAGACTGGTTGCAAAAGGATATAATCAGGAATTGGTGTAGACTTTGAAGAATCTTTTGCACCAATAGCTAGGCTAGAGGCAGTTAGAATTTTGTTAGCATATGCATGCTCAAACAAATTTAAATTGTATCAAATGGATGTCAAAACTACTTTCTTGAATGGCTACATAAAATAGGAAGTCTACGTTTCTCAACCATCTGGCTTTGAGGATCATGATAAACCAAACCATGTATTTAAATTGCACAAAGCTCTTTATGGTTTGAAACAGGCACCCCGAGCTTGGTACGACAAGTTGAGCACATTTCTGGTAAGCAAAAACTACTCAAGAGGTAAGGTAGACCAAACTCTCTTTATAAAGAAAGTCCGCAATCATATAATTGTTGTTCAAGTCTATGTGGACGACATTATCTTTGGTTCTACTAATCCTTCACTGTGTGAAGAATTCTCCAAACATATGCACAGTGAATTTGAGATGAGTCTTATGGGGGAGCTTCAATTTTTTCTTGGTTTGCAGGTCAAACAATTGGAAGACAGATTCTTCATCAACCAAGAAAAATATGTCAAAGAGCTACTGCAAAAGTTTCAGTTTGAACAAGCTAAACATGCCTCAACACCCATGAGCACAAGCATTAAGCTAGAAAGTGATGCGAAAGGTAAATCGGTAGATGCCAAACAATTTCGAGGTATGATTGGCTCACTCCTTTATCTTACTGCAAGTAGACCGGACATCCAGTTCAGCGCTTGCCTTTGTGCTAGATACCAATCTAGTCCAAAGGAAAGCCACTTAATTGCCGTTAAGAGAATTTTTAGATATCTCTCAGGTACATTTGATTTGGGTCTTTGGTATCCAGCAGGTAGTAGCTTTGACTTGGTTTCATATTCTGATGCTGACTATGCTAGATGTAAAATTGACAGGAAAAGCACTAGTGGCTATTGCCAAATCCTTGGCAGTTGCATGGTTTCGTGGGCATCCAAGAAGCAACACTCGGTTGCACTCTCCACTGCAGAGGCAAAATATGTTGCTGCAGGGAGTTGTGTAGCACAAGTGTTGTGGATAAAAGTCAGTTGTGTGACTATAACATTGATATTGGATGCACACCTATCCTATGTGACAACACCAGTGCAATCAACATATCAAAGAATCCCATTCAACACTCTAGGACAAAACACATAGAAATTCGTCACCATTTCTTGAGAGATGAGGTAGCCAACAAAACCTTAGAAATCAGTTTCATACCCATAGAAAAACAATTGGCTGACATCTTTACCAAACCTCTAGCTGAAGATAGATTCACCACTTTGAGAAAAGAATTGGGCTTGTGTAAATTGCAGTGAAACTTATCCATATACTGAGCATATGTCTCTTGTGTGCACCAACTATGAGGTATATTAAATAGTGTTTGTGGAAGAACAAGTAAAGCTTGTTTGGAAACTCTCATTATGCGTAGAGGAAAGATCCTCCGCCACGTATCCATAGTTGACATGCATGTAAGGGGTATGTACTTTATATAGGGATGAGTTTCTTTACAATTTACCCATTCTCCACTTCAGTGAAACATTGACTATCTTAACAATCTGTCTTCCTGAAAGCTTGGTGTGCTCACATGATTGGTCCAGTTGTAATAGTGTGTCTTGAATACTCAATTGCTTGTTTTCACATGAGCACACACTATGGGGGAGCAAGTCTAGGTTAGATGTCCTTCATGAGAGGAGAATCACTCATTCCATGTGTATTTTCAATTCCCTCACTTGTCATGATCATCTCACTCTTCATTCTAATCTTAAACCAGTTTTGCACAGGCATCTGTCGACAGCTCCCACTCCATCTGTCGACAGATCAGGCCTCACATAACTCTAATTCTTCTGTCTGTGCAATTTGTCGACAGACAACAACTTATCTGTTGACATATCTCACAGGTTCTGCTCTGCCCGAACTGGCCTTTCTTCTGTCTGTGTGATCTGTCGACAAGCACTTCTCTAGCTGTCGACAAACACCAACTGTTCAAGTAATTCATGCCTATTTCACATCCTACTTGTTGAGCAGGTTCATGAACTTTCACTAAGGTGTTTATTGGGTGGATATACATGTTTAACTTCATCATATATACATGGTATTGATGCTATCCCCTAAACCACCATGATTTGGACATACTACTCATGCTTGGGTTTATGTTACATCATTTTGAAAACATTGAACTATCTTAGAGGATTAACACCTAAACTCCATTGAATAATTTCCTTGTAGGCTCACACCATTCTCAATACAATTGAAAAATCTTATGGTCATTGAAATTTATGGTTTGAACTGAAGGATCATCATATACATCTCCTTGATCTTAAGTTTAAGCTAAAATGGAGAAAAGCTACCTATTTCAGAAAAATGTATACAACGTCATTTAAAAACAAAAATTGGGATAAAGGTCGAGCTATGATGGGTCTTGCTGAGTAACCGGGGAGACGGGCATCACAAATGTTTGCCCTCGCGTCAAAAAACAAACTCATTATCTCTATACAACGGTATAATGGAAACTTCGACTGAGTAACTGGGGGTACGGGCACTTGTCATGTCTATCCTCATGTCAAAAGGTGTGAAGTTATCTTGAATATCACTTTTCCCATTGCATTCATGTCTTGAAAGCAAAAAAAAAAAAATGAAATAGTGTGAAGCCTCCACAGTTTCTCAAATCTAAGGGTCATGTACTGTCTATGGCTATCCAGAAGTTTAGACATTTATTTCAATCATCATTTGATCATCATAAACTTGGGATAGTGTTGGTCTACAATGTCCTTAATCAACCAAGGGTAATGGTGTCTTTTCTCAACGAATGGAAAATGTTCTCTTAATGCTTTAACTTTAAGTCCCTTGGGTATTATGTTTAAACCATTTAGGTAAGTGGGAGAGCCTTAATGTACATGACAATGATAGGTTACAATATGTGTTTACCCATCTTACACCTTACAAATATGACTCATGTAACCATTGCTCCTATTTCTTAATTCAAAATCCACATCAAAAATCAATGGCAGAAACTCTGCAGGATCTGTCGACAGATCCCCTATCATCTGTCGACAGCCAGCGGTAGACCCGGTTTGGGAAGTCCAACGAGCACGCCGTTTGGGGATTTTCTGGTGGGGCTTGCCTTTTAAAATCTCCTCCTCTTTCTATAAAACGGCATCCCCAGGACCCCTTCCCCTCCTACCACCAAAACCCCTCTCCACCTCCCCTCTAAATCTCCATCCCCTGTCTGGACGGGAAAACCCTACCTTCCTCCGGTCTTCCTTCCTCTCATCCGAGCCCTCACCCACGTATCTCTCTCACGCTCATCCTTCTTCTTCTAGCCTTCCTCATGTCTTCCAGGCCGTCCAAGAAACTGGCTTCTCGCCGCCGTCCCTCCTCTTCTCGGGCCGACGGGGCTGAGGCTGAGCGCAGGACAAAGCATCGGGACGATCGTCTTACCGAGCTTGTGGTGCCTCCCCGTCTTCACCTCACTCACTCCAAGGGGACGCATACCAAGTTTGTCCAGCAACGGTATGTAGAGTTTGAGTCCCTGGCCGACATGTTTCCTAATCTCCAACCCCTATTCGACAATCAGGGCTGGACTCCGTTTCTCTACCATCACCAGCGGTATTCTCCTTCCGCCGTTCGTGATTTCTACAACCACCTTGGCTTCACTCCAGATAATCGTTTCTTTACCACCGTCAAGGGCACAACCTTTCAACTCACTGAAAATCTTCTTTGCACAGCCCTTCAAATCCCCAATTCTGGAGTTGATATCCTAAGCCACAAACCGGATGCCTCTGTCTACTACCCTCTCCTCACACTTGAGGATTATGATGGCACCAAGAAAATCTCTAAACTCAATGCAAACTCATTTCCTCCATTGATCAGGATGATCCACCACATATTCACTACCATGATTGCGCCTAAACATGGCAGTCGGGAGTTGGTCACCGATGTTCACAAATCTCTCTTCACCTTCTTCCTTAGTTGTGAACCCATTAATCTCCCACTTCTGATGCTTAGTCTTATCAAAAAACCATTCTACCAACCCCGAAGGTCGATGCCCTTTGCCTGTCCACTTACCTCCCTGATGAGGTTCATCGGCATTGACATTCCAGACAGCGAGTGCATAGAGCTAAATTCTCGCAACAACTTTGATCTCACTACAGCACATCGCATGGGATACAAGCTTGTTGATGGAATTGTTACCCGAGAGCTTAAGGGTAAAGCACCTGCTGATGCCGTAGGGGAGAATGTTGAAGACGAAGATGAGAATCTTACTGAAGATGCTGAAGATGACGAGGATGAAGACTCCCAGTCTGGATCACATGGTGTGTTAGGCGTTGATATTGTTAGTGATGCTCCAGCTCAACCATCCATTACAGATTTGCTTGCACAGTTACAGCTACAGATGACCACTGGATTTGAGAAGCTGAATACAAGATTGGACACAATGGATTCAAGTCTGGAATCACTTGCGGACACTAGAGTCCAGCTCCAGCTCCGTATGACAAGGCTTCAGACAGAGATGCATAACACTCATCAGGCTCCAGCTCCGCCTGCTGATGATGCTGCCTAGATAGGCTTTATGTCTAGGAATGGGTCTTCACGTCGTGTCTATGTCCTGTCTTGTCTGAGTCTTATGGTCTTTTTATTTCACTTTGTGGTCATGTATTTTCTTTCCCTTTCTTGTTTAATCTCAGTCAAACAACTTTTTGTACTGTGTATGCCTCCTTCACATCAATGAATTCACAGTGCCATGTTCCATGTTTGTCTATATGTTTGTCTGATGAATGCTTTTAGATGTTGTCAAAAGGCAGAGAAACCTCAATGTGCATTAACTGATAAATTTTGTCATCATCAAAAAGGGGGAGAATGTTGGGTTTCATTTTAACGTTTATAACAACATGTTTTTGATGATGAATAACTTCAATTGAGGTTTGATATATGTAACACATGAAAAAGAAACTAATGCAATACTTGATTGTTTGTGTATTCAAAATACTTAATTTTACATGTGTCATCATGTAGGTACAAATGCACAAAGTCAAGCTCTTTCCAAGCAAGTGCAAAAGATCACAAAAAGCAAAAAGAAGGTTACCTGTCGACAGACACAAAAGACCTGACGACAGATCTCACAGGTGTGGTCTGCCAGAAGACCCATAGTTCAGAAATTCTTCATCTGTCGACAGATGACAGATCGGCTGTCGACAGATCTCACAGTCCGGGAACATCTAGACTTCTGTCGCTTACACAAAAGAGCACATCTGTCGACAGATGGTCTTCGACTGTCGACAGATCTCACAGAGCTGAAGATCCATACTTTTGTTTTACTATCGCCTGTCGACAGATGGCCAAGACCTGTCGACAGATGGAGTACAATTCAAACTACGGAAAGTTTCTAAGTTATCCTAGGAGGTGTTTCCAACTCTCACGTTTCTCCATGTGAGAACTCCTATATTTAAACACCTCCTTGAAGGAAATTTCGTAGAGAAGCAGCCACAACCAAAAACCCTAGAGCTACTCCAAGTTTCACAAGAGTTGCTGCTGCCCTGCTTCAGACTGCTGCACAGAGCCCTAAAGATCCGTCGATCCAGCAGTTCCCAAAAGAAGAACGTCGAGGATTCAACCTTCTCCATCGACTCAAAGCATTCAAGTCGAAGATTGAACTTCCTCCAGGCATTCTCAGAAGAGTTCTTCACCAAGATTTATTCTCTCACTAAGAACTCTCTTTGTTTTCATATTTCTACCATTTGTGTGTGTGTTGTGGTGATTCAAGCGATCCTTGTGCTTAAGATCACGTGTGTGTGTTGTTCTGATCGTGGGTGCACATCAGAAAACACGTGTGTGTGAGTTGTAGTCACCGAACTCACTGATAAGCAGTTTTCTCTATGTGTGTGTGTGCCGTGGACGTAGGATACACGATTTGTGTACTCCGAACCACGTAAATCTTCGTGTCTTGTGGTTTGAACGATTTTCACGTTAGATGCTTGATAGGCACGTTGCATTGACACACTAGATAGATTGCTAACTCACCTACACATCGTCAACAAATCTAAGTCTCACGTTGTTTCTACAGAAAATTCAAAAGACTTTGTTGTGATTGAAAAAGGGTTGTTTTCATACTTTTAATTGGTAGTAATCTATTCAACCCCCCTTCTAGATTACCATATTGGGATTCCGCAAACCTCACAATCCACTAATTACAACCTTACATAAGAAGAACCAGCTAAAGGGTCTATCATTTAAATAAACTTCCAGAAAAGTTTCACTATTACATAGACTACTCAAATATCTACTTCTAAACTGTCAACTACTCATATGGTGGGTGCTCATCACTCTTGCCCTGCCCCATCCGACTCCTCTGGTTCCTCATCACTACCTGAAAAGGGCAGGATGATAGGGGTGAGCGAACTAGCTCAGTAGGATTTACATATCAATATTGTGCGGGCACTAATATACATGATTAACATTTTACATAGGCAGATATGCACATGAATATGATGACAATGCATACTTTTCTAACAAGTTGAACAAAGGAATAGAACAGATAACATATCAAATCAAATGTCGAATTGCATATACAATGGACAGATATTTCAAGAGTAGAATCATATCAAAAGAGACTGGCCATATTCAGACAAATATCATGCGTTCACATGATCAGACGTATCATATCAAATCTTATCATATCAGATCAAATCAAACTTATCATATCAAACGAAGGCACAATTTTCACAACTCTTGCTTATTTGTTTGTGCTATGCCAAGCACCAGAAGTCCATACTCCCGCGGTTAATAAGTACGTTGGGGTGCTCCTCCCAAGGACCGGACCAGGCCCTTTTTTTTTTTGCACATGCATTGATCAAATGGACCGAAGTCCCATAATGTGCCGAACAAACAGATTCATATTATGGACACAGAGTTTCAATGATAAGCTCATAGTAAAAGGAACATGATCATTCATAGAGTCAAGGTATGACAAATAGCTCAAGAGAACAAGGTAGGATAACGACATATCTTATGTTTCATAATTCATTAATGTCTTGACATGAGGGTGTTTCTAAAGACAGATCATATGCAGAACATGTGCTCTCAATTTCCCCAAGAAGGGTGTGCCTATTCGTGCAAATGTGTAAGTGACGAGTCACGGATCTTCCTAGCATGTATGCATATGGACAAGTAATTAATGGAACACCGGAAAGCATGAAACTAATGAACTCATATGCAATTCATGATATTAACTTCACTAACAAGTCCATACTAACATGTATTCATCCCCATATTCACATCATATTCTTATCTTATCAATTGACAATAGGGAAGATCACAAGATAATCCAATGAACATAAGGACAATCACAATTACACATTAGAATCATATTCATATCATTACTATTTTTCAATGGGTTGATTTATTTTAGGTCCATGCATACTATATAACATCATGCACATGCTAGTAGACATCATGAAATGATCAGACCAAAAATATATAATTTTTTGTAAGGGTAGTGTCGACACACCCCTTACTGGTGTCGACACAATGCTTCAAATACAAGGAAAAATGATCAAGTGGTGTCGACACAGGATCCAGTAGTGTCTACACAGTGCTTCAAATTCAAGGCAAAATGGTCAAGTAGTGTCGACACTAGATCAGGTAGTGTCAACACTAGAGACCCTTCCCAGAACACCTTCTGGGCCAATCTGGGACAGTGTGTCGACACTAGATCAGGTAGTGTCGACACTAGAGACCTTCCTAGAACACCTTTTGGGCTGTTTTGGGACAGTGTGTTGACACTAGATCAAGTAGTGTCGACACTAGTGGCCCTTCCAGAAAAAACATATAAGTCAGGTGTAACCAGAAACCACGTCTCATGCAGTGATTCACTTTCCCCTCTTGTAACTCTCTAAAAAATGACATTTAGACAAAAAGTTCAACATGAAAGATCACGAGGACAACTAGTAGAAGAATGTTGATGTTGGGGGTTTGATCAAATTCGATCTCGAATCCCAAGAAAACATGTGAAGAACATAAAGCTAAGTGCAACCCGAAATCACAGTATCGTGTAGAGACTCTCTTACCATACTTATAACTCTTGAACAAAAGACTTTTGGACAAAACGTCCAACATAAAAGAAGATCTTGACTACAAGTAGAAGAACTTTCATGAAGGAAGTTTGGGCTAATTCGGTATAAATCACATGCAAAATAAGAAGAACGGGAAAAGTCCTTACTGTGCGCGACTTAGGGAAAACTATGAATACGCCATGTATACTCCATGAAATTGAGTCAAACCAAGTGCAAATGATCCTAGACTTGAAAATATACATGATGGTGTTGGTTTTCTTTAATCTTGGCCCGAGAACACCTACCTTTAAATGCTAAGAACTCTCTGCAGATTTCTGGGTTGATGCAGAGCGAGGTTGAGGAAGAGCACGTTTTCCCCAGCCGATCTCCTCTTCCCCAGCGCTCCAAACTAGCAGCTCACAACCCTAACTTGTTGTTAAACCTTCCCCAAGAGTTTAAGGATGAGTTCTTATAGATTTAGGGTGTACCAACAACTCCTAACGGGACTAGGAAAGGGCTGCGAATTTTGTTTCCTAGTTTCCAAGAAATCTGGGATTCTCTCACCCAAAGGAGGTAGCAAAGGTTTAGAAAACTACCTCTTAGAGTTGGGTTCGGTTTTGGCATACCTTACATGACTAATCACCCATCTTTTAACCCTATATTGCCCTCTCTAATTACTGCATAATTACATATACAAATTTCTGGGTATTTCCTTGTCCCAATTTTTATCCTTGGGCCAAATGTACTCTATTGGCCCAATCTTGTTAATGGGTTATTAATACATAATGTTGTGAGTCTCTCCAACATGTTTATTTAATTTATGGTTGGGTTATTTTTCCGTGTTACAATTTTCCCCGATGTGTTTTCTCTTGTACGATAATGGTATGTAAGTTTTATCGTTCCCATAATCATGAAATTTCTTTATTCTCATTTAATTCTAAATCACTAAATTTCCGGGGTGTTACATCCTCCCCCACTTAAGAAAATTTGGTCCCCAAATTTACACATAATGGTGTAGTTCATACTTGAGAATAGTTCTGGGTGGTTTTTCTTCATTCTGTCCTCTGTTTCCCAAGTAGCGTTAGTAACTCCATCTCGACTCCATTGGACCTTCACCATAGGTATGGTACGATTCCTGAGTCGTTGAATCTTCCGATCCAGCAGTTTGATCGGCTTCTCTTCATAGGTCAGATCCCCCCGAATCTCCAAGTCCTCATGGTGATTACGTGGTCGGCATTGAATAAGTACTTCCTCAGCATGGGTATGTGGAACACATTATGCACGTTCGCCAGCTGTGGAGGTAGTGCAAGTCTATACGCCACCTGACCAATCCTTTTCAGAACTTCAAATGGCCCGATGAATCTGGGACTCAACTTCCCTTTGATCCCAAATCTTTGTATTCCCCTTGAAGGTGAGACCTTCAAGAAAACATGTTCGCCAACCTGAAATTCTAGTTCTCTCCTTCTCTTGTCTACATAACTCTTCTGCCTAGATTGTGCTATCTTTAGACGTTCCCGGACAATTTGAACCTTTTTGATAGTCGCCTCAATTAAGTCGGGTCCAACCCATTGGTTCTCCCCAACCTCTTCCCAGCAAAGGGGTGATCTGCAACTCCCGCCATATAAGGCTTCAAACGGAGCCATCTTGATACTTACCTGATAGCTGTTGTTATATGCAAACTCCATCAGGTACAACTGATCATCCCATCGACCTCTAAAATCTAGCACCAGAGCACGAAGCATATCTTCCACAATTTGATTGGTCCTTTCGGTTTGTCCATCAGTCTGAGGATGGAAGGCAGTACTAAAGTTTAGTTTAGTACCCATTGCTGCTTGTAAACCCTTCCAGAAATGTGAAGTAAATCTAGGTCCCGATCCGATATTATGTTAGATGGAACCCCATGCAATCTGACTACTTCCTTAACATATAGTGCAGCCAATACATCCACTGACCATGTACTCTTGATCAAAGAAGTGAGCCGACTTAGTCAATCGATCAACTATTACCCAATTGCATCCATACCACCTCTAGTCTTGGGTAATCCCATGATAAAGTCCATACCGATGCTATCCCATTTCCATTCCGGGATTTCTAGTGGTAGCAGTCCACCAGCTGTACGGAAATGCTCGACCTTGACTTTCATGCATGTTAAACAGTATGACACATGATCGGCCACATCCCTCTTCATGTTTGGCCACCAATACGACCTTTTTAAGTCTTGGTACATCTTTGTTGATCCTGGATGAATCGTGTACTTGGACTGGTGAGCTTCATTTAGTAACCTCTTCTTGAGTTCTCCATGATCAGGGACACATGTTCTACCTCAGAATAATAATCTTCCTTCAGCTGATAGAGTAAACTCAGGTCTTTGCTCTAGCTTCTCCCTGATCTCAACTAAGAATGGATCCTCTCCCTGTTTCTCCTTGATTTCGGTCAGCAGATAGGATTGTATCTGGAGATTTGAAATCATTACTTGTTTTTCCTTCTTTCCCACGTCTATGTTCAAACTTGCAAATTGCTCCAGTAACTTCCATTCGCCCAGCATCATACTAGCTAGCATAGCTCCTGGTTGTCTACTTAGAGCATCTGCTACTACATTGGCTTTCCCAGGGTGATATTGAATGGAAAAGTCAATGTCCTTAAGGTACTCTAACCACCTTCTTTGTCTCATGTTAAGCTCCTTCTGTGAGAACAAGTATTTCAAACTCTTGTGGTCAGAAAAAGACTTTAAATTGCTCACCATAGATATAATGCCTCCTAATCTTCAAGGCGAATACTACAGCTGCTAACTCCAGGTCATGAACCGGGTAGTTCACTTCGTGGATCTTCAACTGTCTTGAGGCATAAGCTATTACTTTCCCTTGTTGCATTAAGACGCATCCCAGACCTGTTCCCGAAGCATTTGAATAAATTTCAAATCCTCCCTCTTCAGTGGGTAAAGTGAGGACAGGAGCATAGTCAGCACTTCTTCAAGTTGTTAAAGCTTTCTTCACATTCATCAGTCCACACAAACGGTTTTCCTTCCGGGTCAGCTTGGTCAATGGCACTGCAATCTTTGAGAATTCCTTTATAAACCTTCGATAGTATCCAGCTAATCCTAGAAAGCTCCTGATCTCTGTGACGCTTGTCGGTCTCTCTCCCATTTCAGCACAACCTCAACCTTTGATGGATCAACAGTGATACCATCCTTGGTTACCACATGCCCTAAAAAGGATACCTCCTCAAGCCAGAATTCACATTTACTTAGCTTGGCATATAATTTATTCTCCCTTAAAATCTATAATGAAATCCTCAAATGCTCCTCATGCTCTTCCTTTGTCTTGGAATAGATCAATATATCATCATGAATACCACCACAAATTTATCAAGATATGGGCGATAAATGCTATTCATCAACTGCATGAAAACTGCAGGGGCATTTGTTAGTCCGAAAGGCATAACAATAAATTCATAATGCCCATACCTGCTTCGGAAGGCTGACTTGTGAATGTCTTCTCCTTTGATCTCAATTGATGATAACCGGATCTGAGATCTACTTTAGAGAAGTATCTAGCTCCAATAATTGATCAAACAACTCATCAATCCTTGGTAGAGGTATTTGTTCTTGATATTAACTGGTTTAGTTGTCTGTAATCTATACATAGCCTCATCGACCCATCTTTCTTCTTGACGAAGAGGACAGGTGCACCCCATGGCGATGTGCTTGGTCGGATGAAACCCTTCTCTAACAGTTCCATCAGTTGCTCTTTCAGTTCCTTCAATTCTACGAGGGACATTCTATATGGTGCCCTAGATACTGGTGCTGCTCCAGGAACCAACTCGATGGTAAAACCGACCTCTCGCTCAGGAGGAATTCCTAGCAAGTCTTCGGGGAAAACATCAGTGTATTCGCTGACAACATGGATGTCCTCAACTTTGACTTCCTTCTTTGCGATGACAACAACAGCAAGGAAGGCCATACAACCTTTCCTCATCATCCTTTTGGCTTGTAGTGCAGAGATAAGTGACAATCTCCTGCGGTTTCTATCCCTTGTGAACACTAGTTTTGGGTAATGGCTAAAGGTTACCCGACTTCTCCTGCAATTGATACTAGCCCCATGTTCAGACATCTAGTCTGCTCCCAGTATCACATCATACCCCGCCATGTCCATACATATTAAATTTGTTGGTAGGTTTTGGGTTTCAATCAACACTTCACTGGATGGCATATGGTTTGTAAGATTGGTGCCAGGACCAATCGGGGTTGACACAACTATTCCGGATTTCATTGGGACGGTTTCACAAGTAGGGTATCAACAAATGTTTGAGATATAAAGGAATGCGTAGCTCTCGTATCAAAGACAACATATGCGGGTCGGGAAAGAATAGTAAGTGTACCTTCCACGATACCTCCTTCTTCAGCAGCTTCTGGTTCCTGAATAGCTTGCAAGCGGCCTTGCCTCTTCTGTCCATTCGGACGTTTGTCCTGAGGGGCTTGTTCTTTCAATATTGGGCAGTTTGAGATCCTATGGTCACGACTCCCACAGTGCAGGCATCTCCCTTGTGCTCTCCAGCATTGTTCAGACCGGTGACTAGATTTGTCACAGTGTTTGCACCTTTCTCCCGTCGTCACCACTATCTGCTTTCCTAACTCCTTTGGCTTTTTATCAGCTGATTCATTTACCCCGCCACTGGGCCTTTTCTTCCTAATGGTCGGCTGATACCTTTATGTAGAAGACACTTGCTCCCTTTTCACGGATTTTCCCGTAATTCTTTCAGCGGTCTCCATGGCATCTTTCAGTAACTGAGCCTTCTTTACCATGTCAGCATAGGTCTGAATGTGCATTGGTGCTAGTTGAGTGATGAATTGGGGCCTCAAGCCATTCAGAAAGCATTTTGCCTTCATCCTTTCTGTCCCAATTAAGTGAACAGCATATCGAGACAGACGAGAGAATTGAGCCTCGTACTCGGCCACATTGAGTCCTCTTTGCTTCAAAGCCGCAAATTCGGCTGCTTTCCGCTCCTGGACCCTCTCAGAGAAGTACTTGGTGTTGAATTGCTCAATGAACTAAGCCCATGTCAGTTGCTGGCCATTCAGTGTTGCTTCTACCGACTCCCACCATGCCCTGACATCCTTTTCCAATTGGAAAGTCGCCAGTAGTACTTTGTTCTGGTCCGTGCATTGCATGATCTTGAATATCCTTTCAATTTCCTTAACCCAGTGTTCAGAAACATCTGGGTTAGTACTCCCTCCAAACCTAGGTGGATCCATATTCCGAAAACTTCAATGGAGATCACCGGCTCTGCGGTTACCTCCACCTTGGGTGGCTTGCAGAATAGCCTGAGTCAAGTTCTGTATTGTTTGTTGCATGTCCCTTGCCTGGGCACGTTCAGCGGCCATTGAGGTAATAAGTACCTTCAAGATAATAATATAGGTCAGTCATCTAAATATATCACATGTGACTTCTATTCCCATGGCTCTACCCAAGCTCACATTAGGTACGATAGATTTTGACTCGTGTAATCTAGTTTCATTCTATGTTCCTAATCCCTTGGACCCTAAAGTTTTGGCTCTGATACCAACTGTCATGCCCCGATATTTAGCAACGGAATAAATACCGGGGGCGTGAACGATACAAAGAGACGTATCACAGTTGAGTAACACAGAGTAACAATTACATATAACCACACATTTGAGACCTTAATAACGTCATCTAAGGTACTCTTTATTCCATTTCAATCCACTAATTACAACCTTACATAAGAAGAACCAGCTAAAGGGTCCATCATTCAAATAAAACTTCCAGAAAAGTTTCACTATTATATAGACTACTCAAATATCTACTTCTAAACTGTCAACTACTCATATGGCGGGTGCTCATCACTCTTG
The DNA here is from genome assembly GCA_014218235.1 of Colocasia esculenta. Lineage (NCBI taxonomy): Eukaryota > Viridiplantae > Streptophyta > Magnoliopsida > Alismatales > Araceae > Colocasia > Colocasia esculenta. Next base: position 119,081,614 of record CM024758.1, on the reverse strand, counting down.
CCCTGCCCCATCCGACTCCTCTGGTTCCTCATCACTACCTGAAAAGGGTAGGATGATAGGGGTGAGCAAACTAGCTCAGTAGGATTTACATATCAATACTGTGCGGGCACTAATATACATGATTAACATTTTACATAGGCAGATATGCACATGAATATGATGACAATGCATGCTTTTCTAACAAGTTGAACAAAGGAATAGAACAGATAACATATCAAATCAAATGTCGAATTGCATATACAATGGACAGATATTTCAAGAGTAGAATCATATCAAAAGAGACTGGCCATATTCAGACAAATATCATGCGTTCACATGATCAGACGTATCATATCAAATCTTATCATATCATATCAAATCAAATTTATCATATCAAACGAAGGCACAATTTTCACAACTCTTGCTTATTTGTTTGTGCTATGCCAAGCACCAGAAGTCCATACTCCCGTGGTTAATAAGTACGTTGGGGTGCTCCTCCGCAGGACCGGACCAGGCCCTTTTTTTTTGCACAGGCATTGATCAAATGGACCGAAGTCCCTTATTGTGCTGAACAAACAGATTCATATTATGGCCACAGAGTTTCAATGATAAGCTCATAATAAAAGGAACATGATCATTCATAGAGTCAAGGTATGACAAATAGCTCAAGAGAACAAGGCAGGATAACGACATATCTTATGTTTCATAATTCATTAATGTCTTAACATGAGGGTGTTTCTAAAGACAGATCATATGCAGAACATGTGCTCTCAATTTCCCCAAGAAGGGTGTGCCTATTCGTGCAAATATGTATGTAACGAGTCACGGATCTTCCTCGCATGTATGCATATGGACAAGTAATTAATGGAACACCGGAAAGCATGAAACTAATGAAACTCATATGCAATTCATGATATTAACTTCACTAACAAGTCCATACTAACATGTATTCATCCCCATATTCACATCATATTCTTATCTTATCAATTGACAATAGGGAAGATCACAAGATAATCCAATGAACATAAGGACAATCACAATTACACATTAGAATCATATTCATATCATTACCATTTTTCAATGGGTTGATTTATTTTAGGTCCATGCATACTATATAACATCATGCACATGCTAGTAGACATCATGAAATGATCAGACCCAAATATATAATTTTTTGTAAGGGTAGTGTCGACACACCCCTTACTAGTGTCGACACAATGCTTCAAACACAAAGCCAAATAATGCAGAACTGGTCAAGTAGTGTCGACACTAGATCAAGTAGTGTCGACACAATGCTTCAAATACAAGGCAAATGATCAAGTGGTGTCGACACAGGATCCAGTAGTGTCGAGACAGTGCTTCAAATTCAAGGCAAAATGGTCAAGTAGTGTCGATACTAGATCAGGTAGTGTCGACACTAGAGACCCTTCCCAGAACACCTTCTGGGCCAATCTGGGACAGTGTGTCGACACTAGATCAGGTAGTGTCGACACTAGAGACCTTCCTAGAACACCTTTTGGGCTGTTTTGGGACAGTGTGTTGACACTAGATCAAGTAGTGTCGACACTAGTGGCCCTTCCAGAAAAAACATATAAGTCAGGTGTAACTAGAAACCACGTCTCATGCAGTGATTCACTTTCCCCTCTTGTAACTCTCTAAAAAATGACATTTAGACAAAAAGTTCAACACGAAAGATCACGAGGACAACTAGTAGAAGAATGTTGATGTTGGGGGTTTGATCAAATTCAATCTTGAATCCCAGAAAACATGTGAAGAACATAAAGCTAAGTGCAACCCAAAATCACAGTATCGTGTAGAGACTCTCTTACCATACTTATAACTCTTGAACAAAAGACTTTTGGACAAAACGTCCAACATAAAAGAAGATCTTGACTACAAGTAGAAGAACTTTCATGAAGGAAGTTTGGGCTAATTCGGTATAAAATCACATGCAAAATAAGAAGAACGGAAAAGTCCTAACTATGCGCGACTTAGGGAAAACTTTGAATACGCCATGTATACTCCATGAAATTGAGTCAAACCAAGTGCAAATGATCCTAGACTCGAAAATATACATGATGGTGTTGGTTTTCTTTAATCTTGGCCCGAGAACACCTACCTTTAAATGCTAAGAACTCTCTGCAGATTTCTGGGTTGATGCAGAGCGAGGTTGAGGAAGAGCACGTTTTCCCCAGCCGATCTCCTCTTCCCCAGTGCTCCAAACTAGCAGCTCAGAACCCTAACTTGTTGTTAAACCTTCCCCAAGAGTTTAAGGATGAGTTCTTATAGATTTAGGGTGTACCAACAACTCCTAACGGGACTAGGAAGGGCTGCGAATTTTGTTTCCTAGTTTCCAAGAAATCTGGGATTCTCTCACCCAAAGGAGGTAGCAAAGGTTTAGGAAACCACCTCTTAGAGTTGGGTTCGGTTTTCGCTTACTTTACATGACTAATCACCCATCTTTTAACCCTATATTGCCCTCCCTAATTACTGCATAATTACATACACGAATTTTTGGGTATTTCTTTGTCCCAATTTTTATCCTTGGGCCAAATGTACTCCATTGGCCCAATCTTGTTAATGGGTTATTAATACATAATGTTGTGAGTCTCTCCAACATGTTTATTTAATTTATGGTTGGGTTATTCTTCCGTGTTACAATTTTCCCCGATGTGTTTTCTCTTGTACGATAATGGTATGTAAGTTTTATTGTTCCCATAATCACGGAATTTCTTTATTCTCCTTTAATTCTAAATCACTAAATTTTCGGGGTGTTACAGTGGACCCTCCATCATGGAAAGATTCAAGAGGATGTTGCCACCCTCTTTTAAGGGGGAGAGCGACCCATTACTAGCTGAGAGCTGGATGAGGGAGATCGAGAAGATCTTCCGGGCTGTTAGGTGTGCGGACGAGGACAAGGTCACTTTAGCCACCTATATGCTGCAGGTATGTGTTAGTTTTATATGTTGCTTATCCTGTTAATTAGAGCCGTTAGTTGGTGCTTATGAAGGTTGTGTTGCAGGAGAGAGCTGATGTGTGGTGGGATTCCTTACTGCGTACCCAATTCGAGGACGGTGCTATTAACGTTGCTTGGGACGAGTTCGTAAGGCTCTTTCGGGCCAAGTTCGTCCCCGAGCATATCCAGGATAGGATGGAGCAGGAGTTCCTTTCTTTGACTCAGGGCTCCAAGACTGTACTCGAGTACGAGGCCAGGTTTGCTGAGTTATCTAAGTATGCACCTCACATAGTAACTGATGAGCGTAGGAAGGCAAAGAAGTTTGTGATGGGCCTTAAGCCATCACTGAGGACGAGTCTAGTGGCGTTTGATCATTGTACCTTGGACGAGGCCCTTAGTGCTACTTGTAGGCAGGAGGGTGAAATGGAGCAGTACCTCAAGGAGAAGAAAGCTTTGCAGAAGAGACCTGCGGCTCCTTTCCAGCGGCAGGATAAGAAGAAGGCAGCGTACTAGACACCGCAGCGTCCAATGGCAGCTAGCAGTACTCAGGTATCTTCTCAACGTTCCCCTGGTGTGAAGAAGGAGTGTCCCCATTGTGGGAAGACACACGGTGGTACGGAGTGTTGGATGGTAGTGGGAAAATGCTTGAAGTGCGGGAGCAGTGACCACAAGATCAAGGATTGTCTGAGACTTCAGCAAGGAGTCCAGCGCGGAGCGCCAACCCCAGCAGTGGTAGCAGCAGCAGTGCCAGCTACAGGAAGACCAGGAAGGCCTCGAGCCCCAGCTCGAGTGTTTGCCCTAGCACGAGAAGATGCCGAGCAGGCGGAGCATGTCACCGAAGGTACGGTTTTACTTCTAGGTGTGCACGCTCGGGTTTTGTTTGATACGGGTGCCACTCACTCATTCATTTCCGAGCGTTTCGCTAGGCAGTTAGCTCTAGAGTCAGGCGTAGAGTCTGAGGATTTAGAAGTCCCGTTGTCTATACACATACCCGCGGGCACGGTATCTACTTGGAAGTGTATTCCGTCGTTACCTGTGTGTATTGAGGATAGAGTCCTAGAAGGGTGTTTCTTCTTGCTAAAGATGAAGGACATTGATGCTATTCTTGGTCTGGATTGGCTAGAGGAGCACTATGCGTTAGTAGATTGTCGTCAGAAGAGAATTGTTTTCCGCATTCCTGGTAAGGATGAGTTCTCTCATCCCTTGCCAAGAAACTTGGCGGGAAAGTTGGTCATCTCTGCCATGAAGGCGATGCGCATGGTAAACAAGGGTTGTGACACTTTTCTTGCCAGCGTAGTGTTAGTACCCGAGGCTGGTGACGTCTTTCCCGATGATTTGTCTGGATTGCCACCGGATAGAGAGATAGAGTTCACCATAGAGTTGCTTCCGGGCACCTCTCCTATCTCGAAGGCCACATATCGGATGGCACCTGCGGAGTTAGCCGAGTTAAGGAGGCAGATGCAAGAATTGCTAGTTAAGGGATTTATTCGCCCTAGTGTTTCCCCTTGGGGCGCACCTATCTTATTTGTAAAGAAGAAGGATGGATCACTTAGGTTATGCATCGATTATAGGAAGCTAAACCAAGTGACAATGAAGAACAGGTATCCCTTGCCTCGTATTGATGATTTGTTTGACCAGCTACAAAATGCATCAGTCTTTTCTAAGATCGATTTGCGATCTGGTTATCATCAGTTGAGGATTAGGAGTGAGGATGTGTCCAAGACGACATTTAGAACCCGTTATGGACATTATGAGTTTTTGGTCCTTCCTTTCGGATTGACCAACGCCCCCGCAGCGTTCATGGATCTCATGAACAGGGTATTTAGGCTGTACTTAGATAGCTTTGTTGTGGTATTTATCGATGATGTGTTGGTCTACTCTCCGGATGAGGCCACACACCGTCAGCGTTTGAGGGTAGTGTTAGAGGTTCTCCGCGAGCACAAGCTGTATGCAAAATTCAGCAAGTGCGATTTTTGGTTGCGCGAGGTTCATTTTCTTGGGCATGTTATTTCCGGTGCTGGTGTAGCAGTTGATCCAGCAAAGGTCCAGGCAGTTATGGATTGGGAGACCCCCAAGACCCCTTCGTAGATTCGTAGTTTTCTGGGTTAGGTTGGTTACTATCGGCGATTCATTGAAGGATTTTCATCCATCGCCGCCCCATTGACTCAGGTTACCAGAAAGGGGGTGAAGTTTGTGTGGTCCGAGACATGTGAGAGTAGCTTTCAATTATTGAAGGCTAGACTTACTTCCGCTCCGGTATTGGTATTACCTAGTGGTGCTGAAGGTTTTGCCATTTATACGGATGCATCTCGGATTGGCTTAGGCTGTGTGCTAATGCAGCAAGGAAGGGTAGTGGCGTATGCTTCTCGCCAATTGAAGGAGCATGAGCGTAACTATCCGACTCATGATTTGGAGCTTGCGGCAGTGGTTCATGCACTAAAGATCTGGAGGCACTATCTTTATGGTGTCAGATTTGAGGTGTTCACTGACCATAAGAGCTTGAAGTATCTCTTCTCCCAGAAGGAACTAAACCTACGGCAGAAGAGATGGATTGAGTTCGTCAAGGACTACGACTTCGATTTCAATATCATCCAGGAAGGGCGAATGTCGTAGTGGATGCTCTTAGTAGAAGGAGGTCTTCGCTCCAGCAAGATTGGATGATGTTGGAGGATGCGGCGTGTTCGATGATTGAGTTAGAGCCCTTGTGTCAGGCTTTTGTAGCTCAGTTGTCCCTTAGGTCTTCGATGTTGGATGAGGTGATCGAGCAACAGAAAGTTGACCCTAGACTCCAAGAGTTAGTGGGCAAGGCAGGCATTGCTCGTGATGAGGATGGCGTGATTAGATTCCATCACCGAGTATGTGTTCCTGACATTGTAGATGTTTGTGAGCATGTATTAGCAGAAGCTCATAGGTCGAGATTCTCTATACATCCAGGTAACACCAAGATGTACCAGGATTTGAAGAGGTCTTTTTGGTGGTCTGGCATGAAAAGGGATGTAGTGGATTATGTATCTAGGTGTCTAGTATGCCAGCAAGTGAAAGCCGAGCGGCAGCAACCATCTAGTCTTATGCAGAAGATGGAAATCCCAGTATGGAAGTGGGAAGCTGTCACTATGGATTTTGTTTCGGGTTTGCCTCGATCTAGACGGGGTAATGACTCGATTTGGGTAGTCGTAGATAGATTCTCGAAGACTGCGCATTTCTTGCCTATGAAGAAGAAGCAGTCAGTAGAGAGTTTGGCTAGATTGTATGTCAGTAGTATTATTAGATTGCATGGTGTGCCGAAGTCGATCATTTCGGATCGAGATCCGAGATTTACTTCGAGGTTGTGGAAGGGTCTTCAGGATGCTTTAGGTTCGGAGGTGCAGCTCAGTTCGGCATTTCATCCCCAGACAGATGGACAGTCTGAGAGGACTATCCAGACGCTCGAGGATATGTTGAGGGCGTGTGTGCTGGATTGGAAGGATGATTGAGAGCGCCATTTACCTCTAGTGGAGTTCGCATACAACAATAGTTTCATGCGAGCATTGGTATGGCTCCATTTGAGGCGTTGTATGGAAGGCCTTGCAGATCTCCTTTATGTTGGGAGGAGACTGGCGATAGGCAGTTGATCGGTCTGGAGTTAGTTCAGGAGACTTCGGATAAGATTCAGCTTATCAGAAGAGGCTTGTTGCGGCACAGGATAGGTAGAAGAGCTACGCCGACAACAGAGGAAGGATTTGGAGTTCGAGGTGGGTGAGCATGTCTTTTTGAAGATTTCACCTACTCGAGGTATCGTCAGGTTTGGTAGGCATAGCAAATTAAGTCCCAGATTCATTGTCCCGTATGAGATTCTCAGGTGTTTAGGTAGCGTGGCTTACGAGCTAGCTTTGCCTCCGGCTTTAGCTAGCGTTCATCCCGTTTTCCACGTATCTATGCTAAAGAAGTATGTTCGAGATCCGTCTCATATTATTAGTCACGAGCCAGTGGAGATCCAGCCAGATCTGTCATATGTGGAGCAACCAGTAGCTATTCTTGACCGGAAGGTTCAGCATCTCCGGAACAAGAGTATTACGTCGGTGAAGGTTCTATGGCGGAATTTCTCGTGGGAGGAGGCTACTTGGGAGCTTGAGGATGCGATGAGGAAGAAGTATCCTCATTTGTTAGAGTAGTGTTGTTTAAACTTCGAGGACGAAGTTTCCTTAAGGGGGAGAGGGTGTAAGGCCCTCAAATTTTGTCCTTTTATTTTGTTGTGTGTGTGGATTCGTGCTTGTGTGTGAATATTATGTATGCATATGTAGATATCTACGTACATATTAGCCATGTGTACTTATGTATGCATGCGTATGTTTAGATGTAATTATTGTTTGTTTGCATGGTGTAGTAGTGTGTACACTATACTATATATATTACAGGTATATATATATAGCATATATATGGTTTTCTGCATGGTTTAATGCTCTGGCCGAAGAGCAAATTTGCGTCAACATGGATGGATGTCCATGTTGAGTAAACGTCCATGTCGATGGACGCCAACTGTGAGGTAAACGGCCATGGATGTGGACGTCTACTTCTCTAATTTTCTGTGCGCAGCAGACCCCGAAATTCCGGGTTGGGCTTGCTCACTGATTGGGGAGATGTCTCCCAACGGCTCTCAACTCCCATCAGACCCTGCCCACGCATGCCCCAAGCCTAGACTTATGTAGAACACCCCTTAGCAGCTGGAAGAGAACCCTTTTGCCTCTTGGCAAAGAAAAAATCCCTGGAAACCCTAAGTCCCTGTGCGAAACCAGAACTTTGAGCCTTGAGATCTGAAGACTGGCGGCTTCTTTCGACGATCTACTTCAACAAGGAGGAACCCTTGACATCAGGCTACACATCCCCGGCTTTGGTGTGCTGCGAGGATCATCCCAGAAGCCAGAGTGGAGGTGTTTTGGAGGCTTCTTGGCTTTGGCCGAGGAGGGCTTCTCCGACTTTGTAATCCGTTGTAGATTTATTCAAAGGCAAGTAACCCATCCCCGTGATGCATGTATATGTCCAGTAAGTCTTAGATATTTTATGGGATTTTACTCGTGTCCTGGATCCCCCACATTCACCTTTCTTTGGAGCTCGATCTGTGTTTTTGCACAGACAGGAACTTAACGGCAAGATCCCTTGACGTTAAGCTCTTCAGTTGGCGGCAGACGATGTTTCCGTTAACCCTTTGAAGGGCTAGCCTTTGCCGTTTAGTTCTTCAGGACAGAACAGTGAGCTGTTCTTCCTTATATATGATTAATTTTTGAAGTTTTTCGCATGAGGATATATTGTAAACGTTATATGCTATGTATTATGAATGGTGGAATGCGTTGTGAGATCTTGTGAATTTCTGTAAATAGTGTGAATGGTTACATTTATGAAAAATGCATGTTAGATGAGACTTTGGTTGTGTTAGTCTACTGTTCACATGATTCGTGAGGAATTTGAATGCCATAATTTTTCTAGACCTTGTGTATGTATGTCAGTCCATGCTCTGTAAAAATTGGAAATTTTCCCATGGTCACGTGATTTATTACAATTTCGGTAATGAAATTAGAAAGCATGTGTAGGGTCATGTAAAAATCACAGTAAATAACATGATGTGAGATAAATTTGGGAAAATTTTTGGTGATAATGTGCATGTTAGGTACAGGTCTGAGAACTGTCAAATCCGACATTTATGTTGTGCTTCCATGATAACTGGATTATTAATGGCATGTGAATGAGTGTTTCATTTTCTGTAAATTCTGTGTAATTTAGAAAAATGTGAAAATTTGCATGAGTGGTCTAAACCCTGCAAACAATGTGTGGTTAATTTTTATGAGATTTGGGTAACAGTAGGTTATATTGTGAAATTTCTATGTGAAAATGAGCTATTAATGCATACTATCATGATTATGGTTTGACTATGTGTTTTCAACCTGATTAGTGTAAATTACTGAGTGTTTTAACTCTGTCAAATAGTAGCACCATGAATTCAGAAAAACTGAACCATGTACTTAATAGCGACAACGTAAGTAATGCGTAAATTGGGTGAAATGTGTGTGTGTTAAAAATCGAAATGTGTAAATTGTGCCGTGTGTGACACTGCTTCCATAGAGGGCTGTGGAACCGTACCGTGGAAAAGTCCCCACGGGAAGGTTCAATGTGTTAAAATCCTATGGGCATTAGGATGAAATCCTAGAGGTGGACAAGTACCACTGGTTAGGGTGGAGAGTTCTTCTCCCGGTCTGCGCAGTACCAAGAGCCGTCACTGTGTTGCCTAGGTGGCGTCTATGTGTTATGTGATGTGAATGTGTCCTTCTAGTGGTGGTTTGGACTAGGCGTCACGGCATCTAAATGTGAAAATGTGAATGTGTATATGTACAAATTGTGTAGTGTGAACATGTGTATATGTGTAATGTGTAAAAGTAAACAATGTGAATGTGCAAATGTGTAAACATGTGAAACAAATGTGTTAGAATGTGAAAGTGTGATTCATGTTATGAAAATGTGGGATTCATGTCAAAACAACAACCTTAATATGTTTATAACAATGTTTTATATGTTCAAAAATATGTAGAATCCATGTTGGGAGTATTTCCTTTTATGTGTGTGAAAATCCCATGCTAAATTGCTGTCATGTTGTAGCTTAATTGGTGAATGTAGCTCTCATGTGGATAGATAAGTAGAAATCATGTGGTAGGTATTTTAATTTGGAATGACATAAACCATGTATCATGTGTTGTGAATTATGTAGAAATATCATGACAGGTTGTTTCTTATCATTGTTTCAACCGTGCTATATGTTTTGACTTAATGAAATTGAATGTAGGACTTACTTGTGATGTATGCATGTATGATGTGTATGGATTTACTTGCTGAGTCTTTAGACTCACTCTTGCTTCGGCGTACAGGTTTAGCAGGTGACCCTACTTCCTTGGAGGACACTGTTGAGAGCAACTCCGAGCGAGGAGAGTAGAGTGTTGAGGAGTCACCATCATTGTATCTTACATTCATAGTATGTAATTGAGACTTATGTAATTGAAGCTTATGTAAATTGTGGACGAACAATGTAATTTGAATTTTGGTATTTCATCATGTGGACTTAGTTCCTTAAATTGTCATATGGATCATGTATGTTTAATGTGGATGATGAAATGAAAAGACAGTGGTTCTTTTACTTCCGCTACTCTGTATTCATATTTGTGTACATCTCAATCATATGTGTTAGTGCTTGGGTAAATGTCCCACTGTGATGAGACTCACTATACCGATGTGGATTGGTATAATCGTACCGATATAAGGAGGGTCGTCGCAGCAAGTCTTGGAGGAAAGGTCTATGGCTATGTAATTGTGGATGATTACTCAAGATACACTGGGATATCATTTTTGGAAGCAAAATCAGAAACTTTGTCAGCTTTCCTGAATTTACTAAACTAGTACAGAAGAGCTAGAAATATGAGATAATTAATATCAGATCTGATCATGGAAGAGAATTCAAAAATGAAGATTTCATCCAATTATGTGACGAAAATGGAATAGAGCATAACTTTTTTGCTCCAAGAACTCCTCAGGAAAATGATGTAGCTGAAAGGAAGAATGGAACACTCCATATGACTAGAACCATATTGTCGAAGAACAATCTACCAAGGTATTTTTGGGTAGAAGCAGTCAACATTGCATTCTACATCATCAACAAAATCATGATCAGACCAAATTTTAAGAAGACTTCATATGAATTTTACAAGGAAAAGAAGCCAAACATCAGTCGCCTACGACCCTTTGGCTGTAAGTGTTTCATTCTAAATAATAGTAAAGATAATCTAGAAAAATTAGATGTTAAAAGTGATGAAGGTTTTCTATTAGGATATCTAGAGGATAAAGGGGGTTTAACAGAAAAACTTTAACAATTGAACAAACTGTTAATGTTTTATTTGATGAAACTAACCCTTCTACAAAGAGATAGAAGAGGAAAAAGAAGATGTTGTTGAAGATTTGTGCAGGGATCAAGAACAAGCTTCTCTTGAAAAGAAAGATGAAGACAAGGAAGATCCCCCAATAGAAAAACTCCAACAACAAGAAGAAACACACGAAGGACTTCATAAAGAATTGAGATATCACAGAGATCATCCACGAAAAAACATAAATAGTTGATCCTCAAGATAGGGTAAGAACCAAAGGTATGTCGATTCCTTATGATTACACTATATTTGTATCTCAGATTGAGCCTAGGACAATCAATGATACACTAACAAATGAATATTGGATCTTAGCTATGCAAAAGGAACTTAACTAGTTCCAATGCAGCCATGTCTAGACTCTTATACCTAGACCTTCTGACCATCTAGTTATTGGGACCAAATGGGTCTTCAGAAGTAAAATATATGAATCAGGGGTTATCACCAAAAATAAGGACATACTAGTGGCTCAAGGACATTCCCAAGAGGAAGGCATTGCCTTTGATGAGACATGCTCCAGTTGCTAGATTAGAGGCAATTAGAATTTTATTAACATATGCATGTTCTTTAAATATCAATTAATGTCAAATGGATGTAAAGTGCTTTTCTAAATGGTTTTATAACGGAAGAAGTTTATGTTGAGTTACGATCGGATTTTGATGATACTAAGTATCTAGATCATGTTTTTCGCTTAAGGAAGACACTATATGGTTTGAAACAAGCTCCAAAAGCTTGGTATGAAAGACTAAGTGCTTATCTTCTATCACATGATTCATTAAGAGGTAAAGTAGATAGCACTTTATTTATTAAGAAATTTTTAGAAGGGATCTTGATTGAACAAATATATGTTGGTGATATTATTTTTGGTTCTACAAATGAATCACTTTTGTAAATTCTTTGAAAATCTCATGCAAAGTGAGTTTGAAACGAGCATGATGGGTGAGCTTAATTATTTTCTTGGCTTACAAATCAAGTAGACTAAGAAAGGAACTCACATTTGTCAAACCAAGTACATTTCAGATCTGTTTTCAAAGTATGGTTTTCACCAGTGTAAACCATTAGGAACTCCTATGAGCTCAGAAATAAAGTTAGATAGTGATCTAATTGGCTAGAAAGTAGATCAAAATATCTATAAAGGTATGATTGAGTCATTACTCTATCTCACTGCTAGTAGATCAGATATAATGTTCAGTGTATGATTATGTGTCAGGTTTCAGGCTGATCCAAAATAATCTCATATAAATGTTGTTAAGAGAATTTTTATATATCTTATTAATACAAGTAAATTGGGTTTGTGGTATCCCAAATGTTTTAAATTTAATCTGCTTGGATATAGTGATGTTGACTATGCTAGATGCAAAATAGATAGAAAAAGCACCAGTAGAACTTGCTAGTTTCTTGTAGGTTGCTTAATCTCTTGGTCTTCCAGAAAGCAAAATTCTATGGCACTTTTCACAACAGAAGCAGAATACATTACAGTTGGAAGTTGTTGTACTCAACTACTGTGGATCAAACGCTAGCTGGAAGACTATGGTCACAAATTAAATGCAATTCCAATGTTGTGTGACAACACAAGTGCAATTTACCTGACCAAGAATCCAATCCAGCATTCAAAGACCAAGCAGATTGAGATTAGACAACACTTAATTAGGGACCATGCAAGTAATTGTGACATTTTACTTGAATGTGTTCCTACAAACCATCATTTAGCTGATATCTTTACTAAACCTCTTCCTGAAGATAGGTTTACATCAATTAGAAGAGAAATAGGGATGTGCAATCTTGAATAACTTAATGCTTACTGCTATGTGTCTATATTCTTTGATTAACTATCTTCACCTCTTTTTCAAATTCCTTAATGTTCAACTTCTCACAATTCAAAGTTGATTTGAAAGTCGAAGTTGTGAAGTATGAAGTCGAAGTTTATGTAGTCGAAATTGTATGTTGAAATTCAAATTAATTTTTTTGGGGGGTAAAATAATAAATGTTTGTTTATTCTCTTTTTTATCACTTTTATCTACTTAATCTCTATCGTTGATCTCACAATCCTTAGTCTTTGACATCCTTTCACTCTCTTATATATATGCTTTCCCTTTTCATTTCCAATCATCCCATTTGAAATCACTTTCACTACTCTTATCTTCGTCCTGATTTTGCACCCATCTTCGATTCCGATGGAACCATTGCTGTGATCCTCCTGATTTCATCAACTTTTCTGAAAAAAAGGTAGGATCTTTGACCTTATTTGGATCATTTCATACTTTCCTTGAAATCCTTCAAAGTCATTTCCATCGTATTTGTCTAGATGGTGTCTTTTAGGGCTCTAATGCATCCTTTACTCCGGAGAAGCTCCAAATGCCATCCTCTGCCAAAGCCTCCATTTGTTCTGGAAAAGTAGTAGATTTTTTCTAGTTAACCGGCCAGTTGAGTTCAGTAGTAGATACCTTGGAAGCCATGGGTTGTAGAAGACTATGTGAAATTAAGGAGCCAACATTTGAAGACAAAGTAAAAGCATTTTATGTAACTCTATCAGTTTCTACAAATGGGTCTTTGGAAGGCTCTGGGATAAGCAAGAAAATTACAATTTCTGAAGCTATCTTAGCAAAAATTTTAGATTGCCCGAACTCTGGACACATGCCAACTAAAGTTGTACCTCTGGATAAACAAATATTGGGCATATTTGGTAGTAGAGGGAGTACTCACAAAAAGGGGCTTTTCATTAATCAACTCTCTAATGAGAAGAGACTCCTCCATGCTATCATTACTACAATTGTGATGCCAAGAGTAGGAACCCACTCTTCTATCACAGCCCAGAATAAACTCACCTAATGCCGTTAAAATAACAAATGTTTGACCACTGTAATCATGGTGAGAATGACAGGGTCCAGGTTTTTAAATGAATCTCTTCCTTATAGACCATTGTTGACAGTTTTATTCAGAAGAAACTCTTTGGATTTCGAAAAAGAAATAGCAACCCCAGTCAAAGAGAAAATTGGGCTATCCACTCTCTGCAGAAGTCACTACTCCTTAACGGATAAAGCCCAAAATTTGTGGATCAAAGATTATGTACCAAACTTCACACATGAAGTATTTCATGATGTGATGTAGGGTACACCCTCTATTACCCCTCCAACTCAGCTAGTGGAAGAAAGAAGAGAAGAAGTTGCTCCTATTGAAGAAGAACAAGAAGAACCCACTATTGAACCAGAAATCCCTGAAGAAACAATTGCTCAAGTAATCAGGGATAGTAAAGGAAAGTCAGTTGTACATGCAGAAGCTCCTCCAAGTCCTACTAATCATGAACCTTTTATGGAGGAAGCTTACCATCATGTCTCTCCACCACCTATGAAGACCCAGCCAAGGTCTCTGGGGGAGATAAGTAGGACCCTAGATGATGTGTTTGAATTGGTCCTTAAACAATAAGAAATGCTTAGTGTACTGTAGATGCAAATCCATCAAGTGGATATCAAATCTGACTTTATATCTGCTCAGATTCAGCAATTGAGAGATCTATTTCTTCAGTTTATGTGTAGTCAAGACAAGAGTAGTACCCCTATGCTAGCCACAACACCAACTGCAGAGGAAATGGCAGAAGAAAGAGTTGTACTAGGGGCAGAACAAGAACCAGTAATAGGTACAACAGAAACAATAATAGTGCTGGCATTTGGGTATCTAGTAGAGAAGATACCAGCAGCATCAGAAGAATAGGCAGCAGAGGCAAAGCCAGATACCATAGAACAACAACAATCAGATTTAGCTCCCTCTCCCTCAAGATCTCATGCAAAGGTGTTAACAAGGAGAGTTAAAACAAATTGGTCAAGTCAGGATCTATTCTCTTTCCTACCTCCCAATCAACACCTTCTTCTGATCTTGATCCATTATCTACTCACATGCCTACCTCATAATCAGCCACCTCTTATTCCTCTTTTCCTAAAAAATATACCAGCAGTTAGGAACCTTCAGTCCTCCCAGAACTTTACCATTTACCACCCTCCTTTTTCCCATCTCTTCCCCGCTCATCTACTTCTATTCCTGACCTTAGTACTCAACCCTTAGCTAAACTTGTCACGTCCCCGAAAATATAATTGAGGTACAATTAATTGCAGCGGAAAATAAAATACCAAATCTGAAATTTTCTCAAATCTCATCTCCTTAGGGCATGACATTACAATTCAAATGGATGTAATAGAAGGCCAAGCCTTAACAACAAACTTAGGGCCCACAAGTATTATTAACTCAATTAGCAAAACTTCTCAATAGGAAATGCTCATGACACACTAATCAAAATTCAACAAACTTTTAGTCGTCTAACCTAAGTACTAAAAGGAGACCACTTTACAATTAAGGCCATTAAAAAATCAAGCTTCTGTGAAGCGTTGGGGACAAATTGGTCGACAGACAAGGTACATGCTATCGACATATATTCTAAGTGTCGAAAGACAAAGGATAGGTGTCGATAGATACAACTAGGTTGGTTTAACTAAGACATTCCATTTTTATATTTACCTTTTTCCAACACATGGGTCACCATGTCATTAACAAAAGCTCCTCCATCACATAATCCACAATAAGATTAACCATAACTTGATTCTTTTATTTCAAAGAGAAAGGGGTTGTACAAACTCAATTACAAAAGGAGATTTCTCATAGATCCACTCCTCAAGGGGTTACATGATTTCAATATGATCTGCTCATACATCTTACAACAATATAAAAATAGGTGCTCCATGCTCCACATGCTAATCCCTTTTTCAAAATTTCTGAAAATGTTAGATGGGTTTATGAGCAAACTAGCCCAGTAGAAATTACATCTCAAGGTGCGGACAAATTATAAGTATTTACAATTTAAGAATCATAATTTCAAGGATAATAGACAAAATCTCATATGTAAATAGGAAGCATGATTATAACAGATCAAGAATTTCCTAGGTGCAAGGTTTCAATTCCAATCATGTTGCTATCAAGACAAATTAGAAGGATTTCTACTAAGTACATGACAATAAACAAGATTTGGCCATCTTTCAACTTATTAATCCTATCAAATAAATCAAGTCATCTTAGACTTTAAACTTAGTATAGAACCATAGGCATTTTCCAATCAAGTTAGCAAGAGATGCCAATGCCAACTACCACTTATAATGATCCATACTCCGTAGATTATCAAGTACGTTGGGGTGCTCCTCCCTAGGACCAGATCCGGCCACATTGCACAGGCATTTGATTAGTGGACCGAAGTCCTAAGTAGTGTTGATCTCAAGAACATTATGGCCATTGGAGTCAAAAAGGACACATTTGTAGGATGTCTTAGAAGCCAAAAACATAAGCTCAGTTTAAGGATTTTGAAGTATAGAGTGCCAATGATTTAGTGAACGATGTGAAAGAGAACTTGACCGATCAAATCATGTCAAAGGGAACAAGAGGGATTCTTATACATTTTTCTTGATTTCAGATTCAAGGCAAGTAGATTCAAAGTTGGTATTTCGGTTGAATCACATATGGAATAGAAATCAAGTAATTAGGAGTCATTAGAATAGTCTTTACATTCTTACCACTTTTAACATGTACAAGATATTAGGTTACTATCATGCTGGTTACTCTTCTAAGGGGCTGATCACAAGGCAGTCGAGATTGGCCATAAGGGCCAGTCTGTAACACCCTGGAAATTTAGTGATTTAAAAATTTTAGAAATAAGGGAAATAAATAAATTCCTCATTATTAGAATGATAAAACTTACGTACTATTATCGTACGAGAGAAAACACATCGTAAAATTCCGTAAAAATTATAAATCAACCCCAAATATTATCCTTAAGTGTTCCACAAAGAAATTTGTGCAACGGAAAATCCAATTGGCATAATATACGTCACACGTGACGAATTACCTGAATTTAGAAACTAAGTTGGAAAATTGTTAACGTGAAAAATAACCCAACCATAAATTAAATAAACATGTTGGAGAGACTTCCAACATCATGTATTAATAACCCATTAACAAGATTGGGCCAATGGAGCACATTTGGCCCAAGGATAAAAATTGGGACAAGAAAATACCCAAAACTTCGTGTATGTAATTATGCAATAATTAGGGAGGGCAATTTAGGGTTAAAATTTTGTTAATTAGTCATGCAAGGTAAGCCAAACGGGACCCAACCCTAAGAGGTGGTTTCCTAAACCTTTGCTACCTCCTTTGGGTGAGAGAATCTCAAATTTTGGAAGGTGCCATGCTAAACCCGCAGGCCCCTTTCCTAGTCCCATTAGGATATGCAATAGAACCCTAAAACTATAAGAGTTCATCATAAAACATTTAGGGAAGGTTTAGCAACAAGTTGGGGTCATGAGAAGCAAGCTTGGGGTGCTGGAGGAGAGGAGAACGGCTGGGGAAAATGTGGTCTTCCCCAACCTCGCTCTGCATCGACCCAGAAACCTATACGAAGTTCTTAGCATTCAAAGGTAGGTGTTCTCGGGCCATGATTAAAGACAACCAATACCATCGTGTAGAGCTTTGAGTCTAGGTTCATTTGGACTTGATTTGCCTAATTTTCATGGAGTATACGTCGAGTTCTAGTCGTTTTCCCCAAGTCGCGCACAGTTAGGGCTTTTTACATTCTTCCTATTATGCATGAGATTCGAGACAGAATTAGACAAAACCCCCATCATGAATGTTATGCTACTAGTAGTCCTTGTCTTGTTTTGTGTTGAACATTTTGTCTAAATATCATTAGATAGAGAGATATAAGCATGGTAAGAGGAGCAGTTGGTTTTCCTACATTTTCGGGTTAAGCTAGGAATCGCGTTTGGTCCAGGCGACGCGATTCCAGCGCTTGGTATCGCGTCAGCCTAGTCCAACACGATCTAGTAAAAGGCATCCACAAGGTGCGATGCGATTCTCGAGCTGACTGGTCAACGACCACGTGAGACTTCGCGCCGCGTGGGAGTCTGTGCCCGGTCTGAACCACGACGGATCCCCGGACACGTTTCATGCCGTTTTCCCGCTCATCGATTTATTTAATGAATTTCCTTTAATGCGATTCAATCTAAAAGGCGGCCTACAAGGCCGACGCGGTTCACTTTTCTGCATGGTTTGGCCTGTTTACCTGTACACAGTGTTTGGAAAAATGCCCACTATGTTGGGCGCTATTCACAGACCAACCCGAGACTGTACTTTTTGGCAAGTCAGTTATCTTGTTAGTTTTCTTGGTCTATCAGCATGTGCATGATGTTATATAGTATGCATGGGCCTAAAAGCAATCAACCCATTGAAAAATGGTAATGATATGGATATGATTCTAATGTGTAATTGTGATTGACCTCATGTTCATCTGATTAATTATCTTGTGATCTTACTTATTATCAATTTGATATGATAAGAATATGATATGAATGTGGGAATGAATACATGTTAGTATGGACTTGTTAGTTGAGTTTCTATCATGATTTGCATATGAGTTTCGATAGTTATATGCTTTCTGATGTTTCAATTAATTATTTGTCAATTGCATACATGTTAGGAACGATTCGTGACTCGTCACTTACACCTTTGCACGATTAGGCACACCCTTCTTGGGAATTCAGAACTCTCTGTCGGTCATTCTGAATCGGAAAACTAGTGATCTTTTCCTTAAGACCTCCGTAAGTCTCCGTTCTCTATGGATTCCCACATAGAGACCGAGCTGGTTGTACCATGAAGTACCTTGGAGATAGAGAGCACATGTTCTACGTACGATCTGTCATTAGTTATCCTCATGTCAAGACATTAACAAATTATGAAACATAAGATACATCGTTATACTGCCCATTTGTTCTCTTGAGCTATTGTCACACCTTGACTCTATGATGATCATGTTCTTGTTACATTGAGCTTATTATTGAAATTCCATGGCCATAATATGAATATGTTTATTCAACACAACTTAGGACTTCGGTTCATTTGACCAATGCCTGTGCAATAGGGGCCCTATCTGGTCCTGGGGAAGAGCGCCCCAACATACTTATTAACTGCGGGAGTATGGACTTGTGGTGCTTGGCATGGCACTGATACGATATGCAAAATTTGTGAGAATGTGCCTTCGTTTGATATGATATGATAAGTTTGATTTGATATGATATGATAAGATTTGATATGATATGTCTGTTCATGTGAATACATGATATCTGTATGAAGATGGCCAATTTCCTTTGACACGATTCTACTTTTGAACTATCTGTCCATTGTATATGCAATTCAACATTTGATTTGATATGACATCTATTCTATTCCGCTATTCAACTTGTTAGAAAAGCATGCATTGTCATCATGTTCATGTGCATATCTGCCTATTTAAAATGTTAATCATGTATACTAGTGTCCGCACAATATTGAGATGTAAATCCTACTGAGCTAGTTCGCTCACCCCTATCATCCTGTCCTTTTCAGGTAGTGAGGAGGAACCAGAGGAGTCGGATGGGGCAGGGCAAGAGTGATGAGCACCCGCCATATGAGGAGTTGATAGTCTAGGAATAGTTATTTGAGTAGTCGATGTGATAGAGAAACATTTTCATATCAATAATGAACCCTTCTTAGTTGGTTCTTCTTTTGTAAGGTTGTAACTAGTGCATTGAAATGGAATAAAGAGTACTTTGGATGACAATATTATGGTCTTAAATGTGTTGTTATGTTTAATTGTGACTCTGTGTTACTCAACTGTGATACGTCTATTTGTATCGTTCACGCACCTTGGTATTTATTCCACTGCTAAATATCAGGGCGTGACACAGTCAAAGTGCCACAAAGGCCAGTCGAAGTGCCACAAGGGCCAGTCAAGGTGCCATAAAGGGCAAGTCGAAGTTGACAAGAGAGAATAGTCAAAGTGAATAGAAGGGCATGTCGAAGTTGGCAAGAGAAGACAATCGAAGTGCCACAAAAGGTCCAATTGAAGTGCCACAAAGGGCCAGTCAAAGTACCCTAAAGGGCCAGTCAAAGTTGACAAGAGAGAATAGCTAGAGTGCCCAGAAGAACCAGTCAGAGTTGCCATAAAGGGCCAGTAAAAAATGTACTTGAAATAGGAAGAAAATGGGTCTATGAATAACTCAAGGATGCATCAGACCCAATGATTCCGATAGCAAGAGTTCACTGGTGGACAGAACATGATATTTTTCATAAGAAACATACTAGGTTTCCAGCAAGCAAGTTGTTGAAGCCATCTATAGCACCGCAAAAATTTTATTAATTGGAAAATTAAGATAAATAAATAATAATAATTAAATATTCCTAAATTAGAAAACACATATGTAACATTATAACAGATGTGGAAAAACATGGAACAATTCTGTAAAAATCATATTTCTACTCTGAACAAGACTCCCTAATGACTCACGAAAAAATTCATGCAAGGAAAAATCGAATTAGCCGAGTTTAAAGCATTTTGCAACTTACTATCGTAATTAAGGAATAAGTCGGATAATTACTATTATCGGCACTAAAGGGAGTCCAAAAATAAAATAAAAATCATAAATGGACTTCAAACAATGGGTATTGACAACCCAATGAGATAATTGAATCAAAAGAAGTCTTTTGGGCAACAAAATAATTTTTATTTTTATTTTGGAAGCGGTCCTCAGGAGCTCAATCTAGGAGAGTGCACCCTCCCCCAGAAGGGGAGAATGGACTCACTCCACCAGAGAGACCCCTGGGCCGAAAAATTATAGATAAAATTGAATGTACATCAAGCAAGCTCGAATTACATGAACCTGACATGGCATAAACCCATTCTATCTAGTGCTATAGGACCCTTACATTTTTTAGGAACACTGCAAGATCCCCAGAAAATGTTATTCCCCTTAACCTGACAGCCATAATTAGCCAGAGCGTCCGCAACTTGGTTAATCTCCCTATAGACATGACAAAGCAAGTAGGAGTTGTTCCTGAGCATAGCTACAACATCACGCCACCAACGGTATGCATGCCAAGTTGGACACCGACCAGACTGGATTGAGGTAACCAAAGCCAGAGAGTCCGAATGCATAATGGAAAGCTGCATTCCCAGCAGATCTTCCAAACGCAGGCCATCATAGAGAGCCCTCACCTCAGCAATTATGCTATTACCATAGCCATAGTAATGAGCAAAAGCAACCTGAACTGAACCATGCTTATCCCAAATGCATCCTCCACCTCCACAATATCCTAGATTCCCCTTACTAGCTCCATCCACATTTAAGGAAAAGTTAGTTATCGGAGGGATCCAACGGATGAACTTGCATTGTTTAATTTTGCAATGTGGAAAGAAGCCAAAATGATGAAGAACTTGAACCGCATAGGGAACATCCTCCATAGTGAACTGCATTTTTGATAGAGAGTGGGCAATAATATATTTGATGTTGCTAATCACCCTCCCTACAGAAGTCGTCTTGTTCTCAAACCTGGCCAGACATCACCCTTTTCATATTTCCTAAAGCAAAAGGATTAGGCAATAAAGGGAAACATAAACAAAAGGAGAGGAAGTGTTAGTGGATGACATGAAGCTCCACACTCTAGCTATGATACTACTGTGAAGATATATCTTTGGACTGATCAAAGGAGAAAACCAATTCCACAGCGCCACTGCCAGCTCACCATGAATAAAGAGGTGGTTTAGGTCCTCATAGTTTGGATTTCTGTAGCAAGAGCAACAGGAGGCCAGATTTATTCCACTCTCAGCAATTCTTTGGTCAACGGGGACAGCTCTATTAATAAGCTTCTAGTAGAACAAGGATGCTCTCCTATTGTAATTGGAGTGCCAGATTTTCTTCAAAGGCGGACGTCTTACAACATAATTCCTAACCATTTGTAAGCCGGTTTTGAAGAGAAATTCCCATCTTTAGAGGCCCCCCAAATGCATTTGTCTTTGTCCTCAATAAGGGTAACCCCCTGCAAAATCCCTTTAGGAAGAAGATTCCTCATAGGATGATGGGTGTCTGCAATGGCGTCATGGAGGGTAATCTGGTTGTCATCATAGTTAGAGCAAAGAAAATTAGAGAGTGGTATCTCCCCAAGCCAGACATCAGATAAGAGATCAATCTGACAGCCATTTCCATTTATCCATCTAGTATTTTCATGAATAATTTGAAGAGCCTTACTTCGAGTCTTAGAAGTCATGCCCCGTAAATTTTTGAAATTACCATTCTGATAGCGTCTTCTTGCATAATCAGCCCAAAAAGAAGTGCCATGGATCACATTCCAAAGGGAATTCACCGCCAAGGCTAGCTGCACATGCATGAGATCACGGACGCCCAGGCCACCCTCCTCAAGAGGATGTTTGATATTTTTCCAGGCCACCCAGTGGCACCTACGGTTCCCATCAGACCTATTCCAGAAAAAGGAGGCTGTGATTTTGTTAAAATAATTCAAGAAGCTTCTTGGAATAGAAGAAGACGCTGCCATGTAAACAGGTAAAGAAGCAAGCACAGAATTAAAGAGGGTAACTCTACCCGCTTGGGAAATTAGTCTATGTTTCCATGTAGCAAGCTTCATGTTGACCTTTTCAATCAGGGGCTGGAAATCAGAAGCAAGAGTTCTTCCAGACTGTAGAGGAACACCCAAGTAAATTAATGGACCAATCTGGCGTTTAAACCTAGTGACCAGCTTTAATCTGTTGATAGCCTCGGAAGACGCCTTATTTGTAATCATGAAGCAGCTCTTGGAGGTATTGATATGCTGAACAGAAGACTTAGAGTATTTATCCAAGAATTCCATAAGTCTCCTAATGTTCTGAATTCCCCCATTCAAGAAAACAAGTGTATCATCAACATAAAGAAGATGGGATATCCTTGAGCAATCTCTTGGCCCAGCATAAGGTTGGAGAAACCGAGCTTAACCATGTTATTGATACCTCTGCTAAGCGCTTCATCCATAAAGATGAACAAAGCGGGGGCAATCGAGTCTCCTTGTCTGAGACCCCTGGTAGACTGAAAGTAACCCGAAGGTGAGCCGTTGACCAGGATTGAGAACCAGCAATTAGATATCAGCATACCAATGTAAGACATAAACCGATGAGAGAAACAAAATTTTTTATGAACAGCCAAGAGAAAATCCCACTCCACAGTATCATAAGCTTTCCTTATGTTAAGCTTGAACAGGACATTGCGGCCCCTTACCTTCCTATCAATATCTCTCATGAGTTGACGAGCCAGGGAAACATTATCAACAATAAATCTGCCTTTCACAAAGACCCCTTGTTCCTCATAAATAACCTTAGGAAGGATATCAACGAGCCTGTCACATAATATTCTAGAAACGATTTTGTAGCAGAAATTACACAAGCTAACTGGCCTGAATTTACTAAAAGAGGCAGGACTCTCAATTTTTGGAACAAGAGCAATAAGGGAGGATGTCACCCCTCTAGGAAGGGGCAATCCCTGAAAAAAGCCAATAATTGCAGCAACTACCTCCTTCTTAATGATATCCTAGCAAGAGGTGAAAAAATAACCTGTAAAACCATCCGGACCTGGCGCACTATTAGTGTTTAAACTGAAAATTGCAGCCTTAATTTCTTCCTCCGAAGGAGTGGCAGTAAGCATATCATGTTGATCCTTAGAGAGTATCTCCGGGATAACACGCAAAATTTGCTCATCAATACTGTGATCAGAAGACTGGAGAATTGAACTAAAATAGTTCACAGCCTCCTGCTTAAGATTGTCCTGGTTCTCCTCCCAAATGCCATTAACTTGTAACCTGCTAATGTAATTGTGCCTCCTATTCCCTTGGACTACTGCATGGTAGAAAGCATTGTTCTTATCACCATTATCGAGCCACTACAGACGAGCCTTTTGAGCCCAAAAGATGTCCACACAGTTGATCACTCTCCTCAGACTTGCATTTGCACACTCCATAGCAGATCTGTTGGCAGGAGTCGGGTCAGCATCAAAAGCTTCTTGCATCACATTAGCTTCCTCTTCACACTTATTCAGGTTGTAATTGATGTTTCCAAAGGTGTTTTTATTCCAGGCACGAAGGACACCTCCAACCACTTTAAGCTTGTTGTGGAGAACAACGAAAGGATTATAGTGCCAATCAAAATTAGCAGCCCAAGCCGCTTTAACAGTGTCTAGAAATGTCTCATGGGATGTCCACATGGATTGAAACATAAATATGGCCAGATAAGGAGGAGGAGGGTTGAAAGTAACTAGCAGTGGAGAATGATCAGAAATACTAATAAAATAATTCATTCTAATAAAATAACCCGATATTTGAAAATATCCACTAATTAACCATGTTAGGGTAAATTATCACCCAATAGACCATCATTGGACTTCAAATGAAGCCCAAAGTCATGGTTACCACCTAAGGGAGGTTTCCATAGGACTCCTACCACGAATTGGGGAGAGAAATCTTCCATTGGGGGAAGGATAGACCTAATTTCATACTCCTTAGTTTCCTAATTTAAATTAGGCAAGTATAGACCCATCCCCCTTAAAATAAGCCCCCTCTCTCCCATGGGACGAACCCTATGGTTGCTGGGTTGTGCTTGGAGGCTAGGAGACATAAGGAGGAAGGCTTGAGAAGAAGCAACTCGTGGTCTTCTTCATCTGCGACCAGCACTTGAGCCCTTTAAAGATCATTACCAAAGGTTAGTCAAACCTCGACCAAACCATGCAAGGCGTATACCTTTGGAAAGAGGGTTGAGTCTAGTTTCTAATCGCATCGTTTTCCCCAATTTCTATATAGTAGATCGTGAGTATTGGGCATTTTCTTCCAGGCGGTCAGAACTAGGGCTTTCTGGAGAGCGAATCTTATTGAACTCAAAAGGTAGGTTATCTCCATGCCATACTCTAATTAAACTCGTTCATCCTTGCATACATGTATATAGATTACGGTATTACTATTTTCCCAATTTTTATTTTGAGAGTTTCACGAATTAAATCTTGCATGATCATAACGCTGTACTGTGCTGATTTAACCTTGACTTGTCTTACAAGTTCTATACCTTTCTGTAGAGTCATTTTCGGATCGAGTGTTGAACAAAGAACTTGTTACCTTATGAGTCTATTTTCATTTGGCACTAGTTTCCCAAATTGTAGTTGATAGTACTGAGAGGATTAGCATGAACATTAGCACTGTGTTAGATTCACATAGATAGTCACCATACATCTAATTACCCAGTCATACGACCATTGTTTCTCGATTATTTGTTACTGTAGAATGTATTGGATGTACTCTAACTATCAGAGATGGTTTCGTCCAATTTGGATCACCCTAGCATTAGTTTTGAATTTTCAAACATCTCTATGTCAAACCCAATTCAAGTCGGAGTTGGAAATAGGTAGAAAAAGCAACCCAAACGTCATATTCAGGTGGTGACAGGTCGACACATCGCTACCAAAACGCGACAACATCATGGTCGTGACCCATACCAAAATTCTGACAGTTTTGTGGTCTTTTTCAGAAGGCGATGATTGTAGCCTTCATGTTGGGAAGGCGACAGGCAATCTGTCGCCATCTGCCTATGTCTACTTAACCAGTCATAACTTTTTATATAGGCCTTGGATCGATGAGTCGTTTTCTTTGCTGGTTTCTTCATTCAAAGGGCTTCAAGATGGTATATTAATGTGTGAGATTTGAATAAAAAAATCAATGAGTTATGACCTGAGAAAGTGAAGGGATGGGACTGCATTTGCCTTCTAAAGGGCATACATCTTGGTTTCCATCGTTTTGTGTCGTTCTTTGCATGTGTGAGTTTGATCTATTCTAGGAAGGTTCTAGAAAGTCTTAACATGCATTTATCAACCCATATCCAAGTTAAAATATGTTTACATGATTTTTAATTGATCTTAAGTTCATGATCATGCTCTCTACTTGCCGATTATTCACTTCTTGCCTTGTTATCAAACTTGTTAAAAACACATAGTTACTTGCTAAAAATTGGTCATTCATGATTAGTATTTCCTGATTTAGAATTCATGATACTTGCCATAAATGGAGTTGCCATAAATGAAGTTTTCCATATTTGGAGTTTCCATAATTAGATTCACATGCACTTGAGTAATTCTCACGCCCGACATGCGCATACACTCCAACACGATAGGAAAGCCCCTTCTTGACTTGTGGTGAACTCTTCATCGGAAATTCCTTCTGCCGGACTAGTGACCTGTAACGACCCTCCTTATACCGATACGATTATACCAATCCACGTCGGTATAACGAACGTCGTCACAGTGGGACATTGACCCAACATTAAACACTAGGCTGAGATGTACACAAATACAACACAAATACAACGGAATAATAAGAAGTTTATTCTCATTCCATCATCATCATTATCCACAGTCCATATAGCATTTAAAAGAAAAGCTAAAGTCCACATAATTGAAATTTAAATCAAATTTACATTGTCTAAATGAGATACATCACTTATTCATTACATACTTATGAAAATAAAAGTACAATATCGAAGTCTATACAACACAAGCTACTCCTCACGCTCGGAGTTGCTCCTAACAATCTCCTCGGAAGATGTGGAGACACCTGCACCTGTACGCCGAAGCAAGAATTAGTCTAAATAGACCCAGCAAGCAATCCATATACATTATCCTTACACACATCATATGCACATACTAACATTCAGTAGAAGTAGGTCAGCACATGTGGTATGGTTCATACAATTTAGATTACTAAGCATGGAACCCATAGCATTAATGACACATGATACATGCTTTATCTTACATACAACAATTAAGAATAAAACCTATAACATGCTTTCTACACTTTTTAATTAACATGCTTAAACAATTCAAATCACATTATAATGTACACAATTTATGTATGGAACTACACATAAAGTAAGCATCACACCTAGCATGGATTCTAATTGAATTCTCATGAATTTAAAAAAATAATACACACATTTTACTTGTTGTTTTAACATAATTTAAACATATTCATAATGTTTTACATTTGTTCACATGCTAGCACACACACTTAATAGTTTCACATTGCACATTTCACAATTCACTTACACATATTCACATTTTACACATAGTTGCCATGACACATAGTCCAAACCACCAGTACAAGGACACACATATACACATTCACATACCTATCACCTAGGCAAATAGTGATAGATCTTGGTAACTGCGTAGAACTAGGAGAAGCACTCTCCACCCTAACCAGTGGTATTTGTCCACCTCCAGGATTTCATCCTAATTGTACATAGGATTTCACACACATTGAACCTTCCCGTAGGTACTTTACTATGGTATGGTTCCACAGCCCTCTATGGTAGCAGTGCCACTAATGGCAGATTTACACATTAACACTTCACTATTCTTAATTACATTATTCACATGTACTAATCATTTCATGCTCATTCAATTTGAATACACACACATGTTCCCATTTATAGAGGTTAATCTTACTATTCATATTGACAATTGATTATAGCAAGGATCTAATCATGCTGTAATTTACTGAATTATACATAATCACATTAAATATGCTCTAAATGGTCATTTTCTTGTATTAAATAAGAAACAGTACTTACTGTTGTCCAAACAGTACAAAATGTTTATCACAGTCTATTCATAAGTTACTCATCACATATACAAATTTTTAGATTTTTTTAACTTGCACACTAATTATCACAATTAAAACATATTTCA
Source organism: Colocasia esculenta (assembly GCA_014218235.1). Taxonomy (NCBI): domain Eukaryota; kingdom Viridiplantae; phylum Streptophyta; class Magnoliopsida; order Alismatales; family Araceae; genus Colocasia; species Colocasia esculenta. The sequence continues at coordinate 119,054,135 of CM024758.1, read as the reverse complement.
TGCATTTTCACCGAGAATCTCATTCAGCATGGTCTACATTCATACAATCGGTTCTAGTAATTTAGAAACCTGAAAACAGTCATCATACTATCATGTAAAAATTACAAAGCCCTAACTCACTACAAAACTATTTTTACAAGGTTAAACAGGGTCATTTTATGCTCACAGTTCATATGTAGGAATTTTAATAATTCACACAATTAACAGAAATTCAGTATCTTCTCATGATATGACCTACTCTCTGTACTGGACCACCTATCAAAATTAACAGCATGCGTAGATCATCACAAATCTATCCACAATCACAAAATGTAGAAATTAGGGTTCTGTAAAACTCAGACGAACTCGACAGCACACAGGTGGTCGCCAACATGATTAACGACATCATCTATTGCTGCTGACCTTGGACCTTAACGGCAGCAAATGTTGTCGTTAAGTTCCTGTCTGCAGAAGTGCAGACTGAACGCATAAAATAAAGGTGAATGGGGGTTCCAGGACACGAGGAAAAATCTCAAAATTTTCTAGGACCTACTAGACATGGGTATGGACAATGTCCCATGGTTACTTGCCTTTGGAAAAATCGTTAGATGGAGTTATTTGCCGACGATGCTCTCCTCAGCCAGTGCAATGCCTGCCTTACCCACTAACTCCTGGAGTCTAGGGTCAGCCTTTTGCTGCTCGATTACCTCATCCAAAACAGCGGACCAAATGGACAACTGAGCTACAAAAGCCTGACATAATGGCTCTATCTCAGTCATCGCACACGCAACATCCTCCAACATCTTCCAATCCTGCTGGAGTAAAGACCTCTTCCAGCTAAGAGCATCTGCTATGACATTCGTCTTTCCGGGATGATACTGAATATCGAAGTCGTAGTCCTTGAGGAACTCAATCCATCTTCTCTGCCGGAGGTTAATTCCTTTTGCGAGAAGAGATACCTCAAGCTCTTATGGTTAGTGAACACCTCAAATCTGACACTATAAACATAGTGCCTCCAGATCTTTAGTGCATGAACCACTGCCGCAAGCTCCAAATCATGAGTTGGATAGTTACACTCATGCTCCTTCAATTGACAAGAAGCATACGCCACTACCCTTCCCTGTTGCACCAACACACAGCCTAAACCAATCTGGGATGCATCGGAGTAAATGGCAAAACCTTCTTCACCACTCAGTAAAACCAATACCGGTGCAGAAGTAAGCTTAGCCTTCAACAACTGAAAGCTACTCCCACACTCTTCGGACCAAACAAACTTCACACCCTTCCTGGTTAGCTTAGTCAAAGGTGCGGCGATAGATGCAAATCCCTCAATAAATTGCCGATAATAGCCTGCTAAACCAAGGAAACTACGAATCTCCGATGGGGTTCTGGGAATCTCCCAATCTAACACAGCCTGGACCTTCGCTGGATCAACTTCTACGCCAGTGCCGGAGATAACATGCCCTTGGAAATGAACCTCGCGCATCCAGAAATCGCACTTCCTGAATTTAGCATACAGCTTGTGCTCTCGGAGAACTTCAAGCACTACCCTCAAATGCTGACGGTGTGTGTCCTCATCCGGAGAATAGACCAACACATCATCGATAAACACTACGGCAAAACTATCTAGATAAGGTCTAAACACCCTATTCATGAGATCTATGAACGTTGCAGGGGCGTCACTCAGACCAAATGGAAGAACTAAAAACTCATAATGTCTGTAACGGGTCCTAAAGGCCGTCTTGGACACATCCTCACTCCTAATCCTCAATTGATGATAGCTAGACCGCAGATCAATCTTGGAAAAGACCGATGCATTCTGTAACTGGTCAAATAGATCATCGATCCGCGATAAGGGATGTCTGTTCTTTACAGTCACTTGGTTGAGATTCCTATAATCAATGCATAACCTAAGTGATCCTTCTTCTTTACAAATAAAATAGGTGCGCCCCAAGGAGATACACTAGGGCGAATAAATCCCTTGTCTTGCAAATCTTGAAACTGCTTCCTCAGCTCTGCTAACTCCGCAGGTGCCATCCGATATGGAGCCTTTGAGGTAGGAGAGGTGCCCGGAAGCAACTCTAGGGTAAACTCTATCTCTTTAACCGGTGGCAAACTAGACAAATCGTCGGGAAAAATGTCTGGAAACTCTTGCACTACATCAATCTCCTCAAGGGTAGGTGACTGATCAGCCTTCGGTACCAATACCACGCTGGCAAGAAAAGCATCACAACCCTTGTTAACCATCCTCATCGCCTTCATGGCGGAGATAACAAACCTTCCCGGTAAGTTCCTTGGCAAGGGATGTGAAAACTCATCCTCACCAGGGATACGGAAAGTGATCTTCTTCCCACGACAATGAACTAAAGCATAGTGCTCCTCTAGCCAATCCAGACCTAGAATAGCATCATAGTCCTTCATCTTTAGCAAGAAGAAACACCCATCTAAGACCCGATCCTCAATGCACACAGGTAACGATGAAATACACTTCCTAGTCGATACCGTTCCCGTAGGTGTGTTCATAGACAACGGAACCTCTAACTCCTCAGCCTCTAATCCTGACTCTAAAGCTAACTGCCTAGCAAACCGCTCGGAAATGAATGAGTGAGTGGCACCTGTATCAAACAAAACAAGAGCGTGCACACCCATGAAAAGAACTGTATCTTCGGTGACATTATCCGCATGCTCGGCATCCTCTCGTGCTAGGGGAAACACTCGAGCTTGGGCTCAAGGCCTTCCTGGTCTTCCTGTAGTTGGCGCTACTGCTACTGTCGCTGCTGGGGCTAGCGCTCCACACTGGGCTCCCTGCTGAACTCTAGGGCAGTCCCGGATCTGATGCTTGCTGCTCCTGCACTTGAGACACTTTCCCGCCATCTTCCAGCACTCTGTACCACCCTGTGCCCTTCCACAGTGAGTGCACTGCTTCTTGCCGTTAGGCCTACTACAGGGGGACCGCTGAGAAGCTACCTGCTGACTGCTTGCTACCACAGGACGCTGCAGTGACTGGTACGCTGCCTTCTTCCTATCCTGCCACAGGAAAGGAGGTGCAGATCTCTTCTGCAAAGCCTTCTTCTCCTCCAAATATTGCTCCATATCGCTCTGCTGCCGACAAGCCACGCTGAGAGCCTCATCTAGGGTACGATGGTCAAACGCTACCAGTCTCGATCTAAGTGATGGCTTAAGGCCCATCACAAACTTCTTCGCCTTCCTGCACTCATCAGCTACAATGTGAGGTGCATACTTTGATAATTCCGCATACCTAGCCTCATAGTTAAGTACGGTCATGGAGCCCTGAGTCAAAGTAAGGAACTCCTGTTCCATCTTGTCCTAGATATGCTTTAGAACGAACTTGGCCCGAAAGAGCCTCACGAACTCGTCCCATGCTACCTCGACAGCACCATCCTCAAATCTTGTACACAGTAACGAGGCCCACCACACATCAGCTCTCTCCTGCATCAAGCCATCCATAAGGACCAGATCTAGACAAATCTAAACTTACTATAAATGAATGCATATGCAACTAACTCATACCTATAGCATATAGGTGGCCAAGCTGACCTTGTCCTCCTCAGCACACCTAATCGCTCAGAAGATCTTCTCGATCTCCCTCATCTAGCTCTCTACTAGCAGTGGATCACTCTCCCCCTTAAAAGAGGGTGGAGCCATCCTCTTGAATTGCTCCATGATGGAAGGACCACCATGGCCATGCTCCTGGGGAACTGGAGCTGAAGCCTGAGCCTGCTACAACAAACAACATAAATAACACATATGCAACATAGCAACGTAAAAATCATATATTTTACATGAAAGCAGACTACTTCTATCTAACATTTCTAACCTGAGCCTCCAACTGAGCCTGGAGTGCAGCCTGAGTATAAGCCTGAGTCTGCATGGCCTGCACCAGACCTTGCATGAATACTCCATAATCTACTGGTGGTGGTGGAGAAAGTACAGTAGGTCCCTGTGGCGCTGGGGCCTGCTGCTCACCCCTCTCCTCTCTCCTCTGCTCATCCTCACGAGCATGAACACTACGCCTACCTCGAGAAGCCATAGCCTGCAAGACAATTTAATCACATTTAGAACTAAGTTAATTAATTCCTAACCACTTTCTTATCTATCTTTCATTCATTATTAATCATTTCTACACATGTGGACAAATCTATAAAGACTTAGCATATTATGAAGATGATGGCATATATTCATGTACAATCTCAACCTTGTGGCTCTGATACCAATCTCTTTAACGACCCTCCTTATATCGATACGATTATACCAATCCACGTCGGTATAACGAACGTCGTCACAGTGGGACATTGACCCAACACCAAACACTAGGCTGAGATGTACACAAATGCAGCAGAATAATAAGAAGTTTATTCTCATTCCATCATCATCATTAAATATCCACAGTCCATATAGCATTTAAAAGAAAAGCTAAAGTCCACATAATTGAAATTTTAAATCAAATTTACATTGTCTAAATGAGATACATCACTTATTCATTACATACTTATGAAAATAAAAGTACAATATTGAAGTCTCCCAACACAAGCTACTCCTCGCGCTCAGAGTCGCTCATAACAATCTCCTCGGAAGATGTGGAGACACCTACACCTGTATGCCGAAGCAAGAATGAGTCTAAATAGACCCAGCAAGCAATCCATATACATTATCCTTACACACATCATATGCACATACTAACATTCAGTGGAAGTAGGTCAGCACATGCGATATGGTTCATACAATTTAGATTACTAAGCATGGAACCCATAGCATTAGAGACACATGATGCATGCTTTATCTTACTTACAACAATTAAGAATAAAACCTATAACATGCTTTCTACACTTTTTAATTAACATGCTTAAACAATTCAAATCATATTATAATGTACATAGTTTATGTATGGAACTACACATAAAGTAAGCATCACACCTAGCATGGATTCTAATTGAATTCTCATGAATTTAACACAATAATACACACATTTTACTTGCTATTTTAAAATAATTTAAACATATTCATAATGTTTTACATTTGTTCACATGCTAGCACATACACTTAATAGTTTCACATTGCACATTTCACAATTCACTTACACATATTCACATTTTACACTTAGTTGCCATGACACATAGTCCAAACCACCACTACAAGGACACACATATACACATTCACATACCTATCACCTAGGCAAAATAGTGATAGATCTTGGTTAACTGCACAGAACTGGGAGAAGCACTCTCCACCCTAACCAGTGGTACTTGTCCACCTCCAGGATTTCATCCTAATTGCACATAGGATTTCACACACATTGAACCTTCCCGTAGGGACTTTACTATGGTATGGTTCCACGGCATATTTACACATTAACACTTCACTATTCTTAATTGCATTATTCACATGTACTAATCATTTCATGCTCATTCAATTTGAATACACACCCAAGTTCCTATTTATAGAGGTTAATCTTAGTGTTCATATTGACAATTGATTATAGCAAGGATCAAATCATGCTGTAATTTACTGAATTATACATAATCACATTAAATATGCTCTAAATGGTCATTTTCTTGTATTAATTTAGAAACAATACTTACTGTTGTCCAAACAGTACAAAATTTTTATCACAGTCTATTCACAGGTTACTCATCACATGTACAAAATTTCAGATTTTTATAACTTGCACACTAATTATCACAAATAAAATAGATATCATGCATTTTCACCGAGAATCTCATTCAGCATGGTCTACGTTCATACAATCGGTTCTAGTAATTCAGAAACCTGAAAACAGTCATCATGCTATCATGTAAAAATTACAAAGCCTTAACTCACCACAAAACTATTTTTACAAGGTTAACAGGGTCATTTTATGCTCACAGTTCATTTATAGGAATTTTAATAATTCACACAATTAACAAAATTCAGTATCTCCTCATGATATGACCTACTCTCTATACTGGACCACCTATAAAATTTAGAGCATGCGTATATCATCACAAATCTGTCCACAATCACACAATGTAGAAATTAAGGTTCTGTAAAACTCAGACGAACTCAACGGCACACAGGTGGCCGCCAACATGATTAACGACATCATCTGTTGCCACTGACCATGCACCTTAACGGCAGCAAATGTTGTCGTTAAGTTCCTGTCTGCAGAAGTGCAAACAGAATGAACAAAATCAGGTGAATGGTGGTTCCAGGACACGAGGAAAAATCTCAAAATTTCCTAGGACCTACTAGACATGGGTATGGACAATGTCCCATGGTTACTTGACTTTGGAAAAATCGTTAGATGGAATTATTTGTCGACGATGCTCTCCTCGGCTAGTGCCAAGAAGCCCTACAATCTCCCCTCGATCTGGCTTCTGTGTTGATGGGGGAAGCACGTCGGAGTCGGGGAAGCTTTACAGATGAACCAAGTCCCTTCCAGTCGTTGTAGATCGCCGGAAGGAGCTTCCAATCGCCATATCCAATGTTTCAAAGTTTAGGGTTCGCAACAAGCTTTTTAGGGTTTTCTCAAGAGCCAAAGGGACTCAATCTGGTCGAAGGGAGGTGTTTTATAAGCCAAGAGAAGTTGGTTACGCATTTAGGTAGGGTTTCCGAAACTAAGAGGGCAAAATTTGAGGGCCTTACATGACCCCTTGAGCAAGGCCTCCGTAAGTCTCCTCTGACTATGGATTCCCACATGGCCGATGAGCAGGTTGTACCATTGAAGTACCGAAAGTTAGTGTGCACATATCTCTCTTCTCTTGACATTCTTGACGAGATATTTCTCTTCTCTTCTTGACTCTAGAATACACTTCTATTGAACATAAGACCAAAATATTATTACGTGTTTGGACTAAATTTAAAATACGTCGTTATGTTGCCGGATTGAACTTTTGAACTATCATGACATTATTGAACTCTTGTTACAAGCCATGAATGACTGTGGGTATCTACATTTGAAATTAAGTGAGATGCAGATCGGCACGACGAGTGTCCAATGGCTCCTGTCTAGCCCCAATGACAGAAAGTCATAGATATAATGTTAATCATGGCATATAATGATTACTAACGTTGCATCGGCACTGGGAGTACTTGCGTGTTGAATGATAGATACAATAACCACATACACGTGTCCTATTATGCATTTCAAGGTGGATCTTTCTTTGGTGCACATTAGTGTCTTTGTGCCCTGATTACTGTTACATGTTAAAAGTTCTTGCTCGTGTGTGTGTGCTTGCTTGCTTGCTAGTGAAATGGCCAATCTTGTTACATGCTATCTTGTTCTTACTCATTACCATCCTGGTAGATCATTGTTCACTTTATCTTTAGATCATGAATACAATCATCTTACTAGACTGATCTTTACATCTCTTGATCATACAATCTTGCATGATACACTACACACGCGTTACTACCGTCATTTTAATTGCATTGTACATAACATGTTCTTACCTTCTAGCTTTTAAACTGTTAAATACTTATATCATTGCTGGAAGATGTAAATCCTACTGGGCGAGTGCGCTCATTACCTACTTTCCAACCTTTCAGGTGAACAACATACCGATGACGTAGAGAACCAAGACTATAATGGGGATGAAACAAGAATGAGAGTGCTCTCTAGCCTTAGTATTGAAGTCTTGCTAACATAATAATATAGATGAGAGAACTAGAATGATGTAGTAGGCGTGAGAGTAGTGAGATAGTATGTAATTTTCCCGTTATTTGAGTCTTAGTCCTGTAGTATAATTTGAGTTGGAATATGTACTAGTTCTCATTTTAAATGAGAGTTTTATTACGAGCACAAATAGTTGTGTTATATATGATTGCTCGCTAGAGGCTTATTTGTCGACTGTTCACGTCTTTACGATCATCTAATAATTCTTCTGCTGCGACGTTCTGGGACGTGACAGTTTAGTGGTATCAGAGCCTAGGAAAACCAAATAGGATATATGTCTCAGGATTAAGAGATACCTATGAAACCTATGTCGTGAAAATTACATATAGTACCTGGTGAGAATGGGTAGAGACTGGGAGTATATTAGTTGAATGAACTAAGCACTCCTACCCATTAACCCTTATGACGTATCTAGAGACATTAATTGGTTTCTATCCTTTTCTTAGGAACCTCATAACTTCTCCACTCGATTGCAATGGCACGCAACCAATGGCAGGCCATGCAAGAGACTGTAGCAGGATTGACTCAGGCACTATAGAATGTATTGCATGCTGTGAATCAAGCGGTCGCTAGGAATGGAACTGGCACAATTTTAGGAGTTTGAACCCTCCTCGTTTCTTTGGATCCCCTGATCCAGATGAGGCGGAGAATTGGCAAGAAGAGATAGAAAGGATTTTCCAAGTTATGCAATGTACAAATCGGGAGAAGGTACTACTAGCTACCTTTCAATTAAGTAAGGATGCTAGGGCATGGTGGAAGGCCACATCGGCTCACCTGCCTAATGTGGTGGAGCTGGAATGGGCAGAATTTCTGGAATTATTCTGGGGAAAATACTTTTCTGAAAGGGTGAAAGAAAAGAAAGTTGTGCATTTTGTCGCACTAAAACAAAAGGGTATGTCTGTGGCTGAGTATGAAGCTCAGTTTGCTCGCTTGGCCATCTATGCCCCAAACCTGGTGGGCACGGAAAGACTAAAGGCTAATACGTTCATGGATGGGCTTACACTCGTGTTCATTGAAAAGCTCGGACCACATAACATCCAAACCTACACTGAGATGGTCTAGAGAGCCCAGCTTTGGAAGACACCATGGCAAAGGTGGAAGGCATGAGGGGAAAGGAGACTGCAAAGCCGGTCTTTGTCAAGAAGGAAGCACCCCATATTGCTATAAATTCTTACTCCAACAATAATAATGGTACCAAGAGACCGATCGATGAGAACAATGCTGGCAATGGCAAGAAGATCAAAGTAGAAGAAATAACAATCGTGGAGTATTGCAAATTTTGCAATAAGCCTGGACACCAAGCAGACAAGTGCTGGAAGAAGACTGGAGCTTGCGTGCGGTGTGGAAGTCATGATCATCGTATACCCAACTGCCCTATGCTAAAAGACCAGCTAGAAGGAACCAAGGAGTGGTTAAACGTCCAGGGCGCGTGAATGCGTTGACCCGAGCAGAACTTCTGCAAAAAGGTATGGTGAAAGATGATAGTTTTTCAAATCCTTTAGACTAGTCTTATAATGTTTAGTCTATTTGTAAGCGGGGGAGACGACTACAGGAGAAATTCAAAATAACATAGTAGTCTTACCAAACATAATCATGTCAATCAAGATGGAGTTATATTAACATAGAAGAATGAAAGAGTTGGAAGGAATTCGTTGGGCAATATTTATAGCCTATAGGTGGAAATAAGTCACACCTATGACAATAAGGCACATACAAGCTGGAGTTTATTAATGATCGGATCTCGAACTTGATCGAGAACCCTGGTGCTAAGGACTAGCCTATCTGTGAATTTGGAGACAAAATTCTCTTATGTGGGGGAGGATGTAGCACCCCGAAAATTTTATTAATTGGAAAATTAAGATAAATAATTTTTTTTCATATTCTCGAATTAGAAAACACATACGTAACATTATAACGGATGTAGAAACACGTGGAAAAAATCCATAAAAATCATATTTCATCTCTGAACAAAACTCCCTAATGGCTCACGAAAGAATTTGTGCAAAGAAAAATCGAACTAGCTGAGTTGAAAGCATTTTACGACTTATTATCGTAATTAGGGAATAAGTCAGATAATTACTATTACCGGCACTAAAGGGAGTCCAAAAATAAAATAAAAATCATAAATGGACTTTAAACAATGGGTATTAACAACCCAATGAAATAATTGAACCAAAATAAGACTTTTGGGCCACAAAATAATTCATGCTATGAAATAACTCGAAATTCAGAAATATCCACTAATGGACCATGTTAGGGTAAATTCTCACCCAATAGACCATCATTGGACTTCAAATCAAGCCCAAACTCGTGGTTACCACCTAAGGGAGGTTTTCATAGGACTCCTACCACGAATTGGGGAGAGAAATCTTCCAGGGAAGGATAGACCCAATTTCATACCCCATAGTTTCCTAATTTAAATTAGGCAAGTATATACCCATGCCCCTTTAACTAAGCCCCCTATCTCCCATGGGACGAACCCTAAGGTTTCTGAGGTCGTGCTTGGAGGCTTTGGAGGCTTGGAGATGCAAGGAGGAAGGCTTGAGAAGAAGCAACTTGTGCTCTTCTTCATATATGACCTGCACTTGAGCCCCTTCAAGATCATCACCAAAGGTTAGTCAAACCTCGACCAAACTATGCAAGGCATATACCCCTGAAAGAGGGCTGAGTCTAGTTTCTAATCGCACATTTTTCCCAATTTCTATTTCGTAGATTGTGAGTATTTGGCATTTTCCTCCAAACGGTCAGAACTAGGGCTTTCTAGAGAGCAAACCTTATTCAACTCAAAAGGTAGGCCATCTCCATGCCAAACTCTAATTAAACTCGTTCATGCTTGCATACATGTGTATAGATCATGTTCTTACTGTTTTCCCCAATTTTTATCTTGAGAGTTTCACGAATTAAACCTTGCATGATCATAATGTTGTACTGTTCTTATTTAACCCTGACTTGTCTTACGTGTTATATACCATTCTGTAGAGTCATTTTCGGACCGAGTGTTCAACAGAGAACTTGTTACCTATGAGTCTATTTTCACTTGGCACTAGTTCCCCCAATTTGTATTTACCATACTGAGAGTATTAGCCTGAACATGAGCACTATGTCAGATTCATGTAGATAGTCACAATACATCTTATTACCCAGTCATAGGACCTTTGTTTCTTGATTATTTGTTACTGTACAATGTATTGGAAGTACTCTAACTAAGAGAGATGGTTTCATCCTATTTGGATCACCCTAGCATTACTTTTGAATTTTCAAACATCCCTATGTCAAACCCAATCAAAGTCAAAGTTGGAAATAGGTAGAAAAAACAACCCAAACGTCATATTCGGGTGGCAACAGGTCCACACGTCACTACCAGAATGGGACAACGTCATGGTCACAACCCATACTAAATTTCAGACAATTTTGTGGTCTTTTTCAAAAAGTGACAAGATGATTGTCGCCTTCATGTTGAGAAGGGGATAGACAATGTGTCGCCTTCTACCTATGTCTACTTAACTGGACATAACGTTTTATATAGACCTCGGATCGAAGAGCCATTTTCTTTGCTGGTTTCTTCATTCAAAGGGCTTCAAGATGGTATATTCATGTGTGAGATTAGAATAAAAAAAATCAATGAGTTATGACCTGAGAAAGTGAAGGGATGGGACTACATTTGCCTTCTAAAGGGCATACATATTGGTTTCCATTGTTGTGTCGTTCTTTGCATGTGTGAGTTCGATCTACTCTAGGAAGGTTCTACATAGTTGTAACATGCATTTATCAACCCATATCAAGTTAAAAATGTTTACATGATTTTTAATTGATCTTAAGTTCATGTCATGCTTTCTACTTGCCGATTATTCACTTCTTGCCTTGTTATCAAACTGCTAAAAACCATAGTTACTTGCGAAAAATTGGTCATTCATGATTAGTATTTCATGATTTAACATTTATGATACTTGCCATAAATGGAGTTTCCAAAAATGAAGTTTTCCATATCTGGAGTTTCTATAATCGGATTCACACGCACTTGAGCGATTCCCACGCGCGGCATGCGCATACACTCTAGCACGATAGGAAAGCTCTTTCTTGGCTTGTGGTAAACTCTCCATCAGATATTCCTTCTTCCGGACTAGTGACCCCTTGACCAAGGCCTCTGTACGTCTCCCTGACCATGGATTCCCACATGGCCGACTAGCAGGTTGCACCATTGAAGTACCGGAAGTTAGTGTGTACGTATCTCTCTTCTCTTGACATTCTTGACGAGATATTTCTCTTCTCATCTTGACTCTGGAGTACACTTCTATTGAACATAAGACTAAAATATTATAAGTGTTTGGACTAAATTGAAAATACGTCGTTATTCCTCCGGATTGACCTTGAACTATCACCTCAACTATACTGACATTATTGAAACTCTTGTTACTAGCCATGAATGACTGTGGGTATCTATATTGAAATTAAGTGAGATGCAGATCGGACACGGCGAGGGTCCAGAGGCTCCAGTCTAGCCCCAATGATAGAGAGTCATAGATATATTGTTAACCATGGGGTTTAATGATTACTGGCGTTGCATCTGCGCAAGGAGTACATGTGTGTTGAATGATAGATACAATAACCACATACATGTGTCCTATTATCCATTTCAAGGTGGATCTTTCCTTGGTGCACATTAGTGTCTTCGTGCAAATTACTACATGTTAAAAGTTCTTGCTCGTGCGTTCATGCTTCCTTGCTTGCTAGTGAAATGGCCAATCTTGTTACATGCTATCTTGTTCTTGCTCATTACCATCTTGCTAGATCATGTTCACTTTATCTTGGGATCTTAATGCAATCTTCTAAACTAGACTGATATTACATCTCTTGATCATAAAATCTGCATGATACACTGCACATGAGTTACTACCATCTTAATTGCATTGTACATAGCGTGTTCTTACCTTCTAGCATTTAAACTATTAAATACTTATATCATTGCTGGAAGATGTAAATCCTACTGGGTGAGTGCGCTCATTACCGACTTTCTGACGTAGAGAACCAAGACTATACTGGGGATGAAACAAGCGTGAAGAGTGCTCTCTAGCCGTAGTATTGAAATCTTGTTCTCATAATAATATAGTTGAGAGAAATAGAATGATGTAGTAGGTGTAAGAGTAGTGAGAATAGTATGTAATTTTCCCTTTATTTGAGTCTTAGTCCTGTAGTATGATTTGAGTTGGAATATGTACTAGTTCTCATTTTTAAATGAAATAAAGAGTTGAGTTTTATTATGAGCACAAATAGTTGTGTTATATGTGATTGCTCTCTAGAGGCTTATTTGTCGACTGTTCACGTCTTAACGATCATCTAATAATTCTTCCGCTGCGACGTTCTGGGACATGACACCATCACATGAAAGAACATGAGGGTCGCACTTCTAGTCTAACAGTTCCAGAAATGCATGGATCAAGACAAATCAAATGGGTTCCTTTATGGGAAAGATCTAGAAACTCCATACTCCTTAGAGAGAAATGGGACAAACAAGAGGGGCTTCCAATGTGTGAGGATCAAGGAATCCTTAACACCTTACTTGGACAGAAGTTAGGTAAATCATAGGCATCAAGATGGAATTTCTATCATGGAAAGAATCAAGGATACTTAGAACAAGAATAAGCATTTTAATTTGTGCCTGAGAAAAGCTACCTTTTTGGGTTGCTCTTAGTATCTTCTCCTATGTTTTAATATAGAGGCTAGAGGAAGAAGATGAACTGCTCCAAGCTCCAAGATTCAAGCTCCAAGATGCAGGATCATCCCTCCAGCTCCGTGCTCCACACCATCAGAGCTCCAAGCTTCTCCAGCAGGTCGCATTCAAGGATGAGCAGAAGAGGAGCTCTAAAGCTCCAAGATCACCATCAGCTCTTCTCAGGTCAAGGCAAAAAGGTGTAGAGAGAAAAGGCTCCAGACGACATATAGGGACAAGAAGATATATAAGGTTCGGCCAAAAGGGCCACATGGGTTTATTTAAGGGGTCTTGGTCGAGTTTAAGGCCTTTCTTTATTTCATATAAGAGGACAAAAAGAATAGTCAGGTCCAATTTGGCCATACATGGGTCATGCGACCATGCCCAACCCATGCCATGTCTTACCTGACCTTGACTTGGTCTGAGAAAAAGACTGATCCACCATACCTGGGCCACGTCTATGTTGACCTTTTCTGCGAAAAGATAGGGGTAGGTAAGAACCACCCATACCTTTTACGAATGCTTGTCCTTATGCTGTAATTGATTGGAGACCAAGCTCCAAACCGATTGGTGTTTTAGTGGCTACATTGATTGTTGATGAAGCCATCCAATTGGTGTTAAAACAATTTATTTATTGGATGAATAGTACAAGAGTCATTTCCCAAAATCCCACAAGTTGACTATTAGCAGGTGTCGACAAACACCCAAACATCCATCGATAGACACATACTAGACTTCCTCTGATGATGAGTTGATACCCCATGTGTGTTGACACACACATTGTAACGACCCTCCTAATACCGGTACGATTATACCAATCCACGTCGGTACAAAGGGCGCCATCATAGTGGGACATTTACCCAACACTACACAATAGATTGAGATGTACTTTGGGATACTCTTCAAAGGAAAGAATCTATATGGATTGAATGGATTTATAACAAGTATTTTCTGAAAAATATATCTGGCTGATTAAAAGCAAATCATACTTTTCCAGTGCTTGGAAGGGAGTTCTCCAAGAGAGGGAGTGGATGCAAAGAAACATTACTTACTACATAGCTGATGGTTCACTGTTTAGCATGTGGTATGACCCCTGGATCCAAGGAAAAAGCATATTTCATAAGTATGGAGACAGAGTTAGGCAAGACTTGGGAGCGAACAAGCACATGAAAATTAACCAATTTATTCATAATGCTCAATGGAATCTTCCTCCTCCTATTTCTCCCCAAATGTTCTCTCTTTGGCCTGATATTCGAAACATTGAAATCCATGCTGGTAAAGAAGATGCTATTACTTGGAATCACAATGAAGGGAAGTTCTCTATAGCTTCGGCCTGGAATGCTATCAGAAACAGTCATATGGAAACTCAGTTTCACAAGTGGATTTGGACTACTCCTGGTGCTCAGAAATTCAACATTTGTATATGGCAAGCCGAGATGCACAAGCTCCCCACGTTGGACCAAATGAAAATTAAAGGGTTCCATTTGGCTAATCAATGCATTCTATGTAGGAGTAAGGAAGAAACTCATGATCACCTATTCTTTGAATGTGATTACTCTAATTGGATTTGGTCTCAGATTCTTTTCAGGCTCGGTTCTTCCATGATTTCGGTGGGAAATTTGCAATCAGAAATTCAGAAACTAAATCAGAAATTCACCACCAACACACTTACTTGCTCTCTGTCTTATCTTGCAATAAAAGCTGTGGTTTGGTGGATTTGGCGTGAGCGATGCCTCAGAATTTTTGAAGACAAAGAGAGATCAAGAATTTATTTGCTCATAGACATTTTGTTTGATATCAAGATTTGCATGGAGGTCAGCAAAACCAAAGCCATTTCGGCCAAAGAGAAGGAGATTCAAACTAGATTCAACATTTTAAACCTGTAGTCCATTTTCTCTTGTAGTTTTGATACTCATAGTCCACAGCTTTGTGTGGTCATGAGGTGTTTATTTGGGTTATCCTTTTGTCGATAGTGGTGGAGTGAGAACATTTCACCTCCTTGAGGTGGGGTGCACTCTCCTACTCTCCATTAGGAACCTTCTCCTATGTTCTTCTGATCATAGGCTTGTACATTATTTCTTCTTTTAATGCATTATTACTTAGCAAAAAAAAAAAAAAGATTGAGATGTACATAAATAAACAAGAGAGTACAGCGGAAGTAAAAGAAATAACTCTTATTTCATCATCATTCACATAATTCCATAGTCTATATAGAAATAAAAGAAATAACAATGTCCACATTATTACATGTCCAAATGAAATACATTGTCCATAACATTGTTTACATACTTTGAAATGAAAGTGTAAACTACACAACAATCTCCACAAATGTAGCTACTCCTCACGCTCAGAGTCGCTCCTCACTATGTCCTCCTCAAGAACGGAGACACCTGTCTCACCTGTATGTCAAAGAAAGTATGAGTCTTCCAAAAAGAAAGACTCAGCAAGCAATCTAAAGGTAACGTCCTTAGACATATCACACACATGATATGCTCAACAACAAGGGAATCACAAGGTACATGCTTCATATTAATTAAACAATATACATGAATAACGTAGACATGCTTTCTACACAATATATAACATGATTCATATTGCTAAACTCAATTCACATCATTCATATTTCTAAGCAATTAGATCATGAAAATTAAGACAAGGTAGCTAACAATCATAGCATGATATCTAATCATTTTCACATAATTTTATAAACACATGTCCACATGTTTAACTTGTTGTTTTAACATAATTCATTCACATTCACTTGGTTCCACATCATTTCACATGCTATCTCATTCACATAACACTTTCACATATTCACATTTCACATTTGCACATTTACACACTTAATTGCCGTTACACATAGTCCGAACCACCATAAAGAAGGACTGTCACCCCGACGTGGAAATCGGAGCGCGAAGGCAGTTGCAAAAAAAAGGTATAGAGCGAGTGAGTACTAGATATCAAACCATTGCACATTGAATAATACTAAAGCAATTCTTCTCATTAATAACTTTTCAAATGTCTAGTTACAACCACTAATATCAGAGCCATTCTATAGGGCCCAATTACATTGCAATAGAAGGAAATAACTAACTACAACTCTAAGATAACATAATGACTCGAGGGTACTCTGGCTTCACTCTTGGTCATTCCCTTCCTCGTGAGTGTATGTGTCATCCTCGGTCTCACCTAAGAACACAACATCAAATAACGTAGGGTGAGCGATAACGCCGAGTAGGACTTAAATCTCAAGCTCAAGCATGCTTTAAATAATTAGTGCATTAAATGGCAGAGTAACTAAAGATAGAGCGAGTCATGTAAAGTCGAAAAAATAAGAGCACAAGTAAACATGGTTCAAATAGCAGATGAATCAAGTATAGTACAATGAATAAGATCGAGTCACGATAGAAAGCAACACAACAACACGATGGCACATAGCGTCAACGTCAAGCAATATCAAGCAACATGTATAGCAAGGAGAGAGAAAGTAGTTGGCCATATAGAGAGTAAATTGCACTTTGATTGATTTTCTTATCAATCGAATAGTATAGCACTTTTGATTAACTTCTTGTCAATCGAGATAGTAATTGCACTTTGGTTATCCGAAGATAGCGAGAGAGAGTATAGCACTTGTTTGTCGAAAGACAACGAGAGAATATAGCACTTTGTGTTGATTGTCTTATATTAATCTTGATAGTATGACACTTGGATGTAATGACGACATCCTGATCATTTAACTCCCGCGGGCAAATGGCACTTTCGGGTGCTCCCCCAGATCGTGCCCTATTGCGCTAGCATTGGTTATATTGTTTATCTTTAGACAATCAATTAATGGCCAATTTGAGAGTACTAAGAAATAGATAAGAGCACTAGATGAATAGATGAGATAGTAGAGTGAACGTGAATAGATGAGCGAGTAGAGTATAGATGAGAGCTAGTGGACATTGCACGTAACACGTCGAGTAAAACGGGCGATAGTAACAGTTGCACAACACGCGCACGTGGTGTTGGCAGTCAGGTGGAAATTCACGACCCTACCACTAGCCTTGTTCTGCACAGGTCCAGAGGTCCGGCGTGATTCAAGACGAGGGTGAATTTCTAATAGTCGTTTGGGTCATATAGATCCCTAAAGGGTATCATAGGTGTTAGGGTACAACAGGCTCATCGACAATGTGGGAATCCATGATCAGAGGAGACTTACGGAGGCCTTGTGCAAGGGTTCACTAGTCCGGCGAAAGGAATATCCGACGGAGAGTTCACCACAAGCCAAGTAAAGTGTGTATATAAAATAGGTGCTCGACATTCAAGAGTAATTCTAGAACAGTGGAGCGTCGATATCGGTATATAAACAACGCAAGAAACGAATACAAGTCCTTTAAAATAGGGCAATTAATATACTTTATTGTAATAAATTACCAGATACATTAAGAGAGATTTATGCTAGATTTCAGCATATATGGATGGTCCATGTGTGTGCATGTGTAAGAGAAATCATAGATAGAAAGGAAGTCGTGAATATGTATTTTAAAGCATTCAATAAAGCTTCATTTTAAAACAGGTGTTTTTACTACGTGCATGACTGTTAAAAAGGCGTAAGAATATTTTAGAAGGTGAGAGCAATAAATTTATGGGTTTTCATGCAAAATCCTGTGAATGCGACGTAGGCCCGTAAGGGTCGCGACAGGGGTAGGGCAGATCGCGACAGTGGCTTGTACAGGTCGCGACAGGCAGGTCGGTTCGGGCAGACAGGTTGCGACAGGGTTGCATGAGGATCATGACGGCCTGGTCAGCAGATCGCGACAATAGGCGCTGTCGCGATCAGATCGCGACAGAGCGCTCTGTCGCGACGGCCCTTGTGAACGCGGCCTATCGAGCCGTTGCGTTCACAGGGTCTACGCCTGAGCCTGGCAGAGTTCTGCTCTGTCTTGGATTGCGGTCCAGGAATATCAGATTTTGATATAGGGTTGTTAAAAAAATCATAATTATTTGTATACACGATGAAAAATCATGAAATAGTTTTGAATTGATCTAGACATGCAAGGGTACTTCCAGTAATTAGAAATTTGAAAACAATCATGGTATCGACATAGTTCTACCAAGTTGAACAAGAAAGCAATCTGATTTCAGGTGCAGCAGAGGTGAATGATTTAATTCGAGCAACATGCTTGATAAAAATTTGCGCTTTTAGGGGCAAAAGATCCCTAACAACAAGTAGTATCTACAGTAAAATTTTCGTAGCATGGGAACAAGTGTACATGGAGATCTGATTTAAACATGATGACTCGGGGTTATCATGTATGCAGAACTTCAAAATCAAGAACAAAAGATTGGCTCGATGAAAAATTATGAAACAAGAAGGCTTTTGTTCCTGGTGATTGGAAAACCTACATATTTTTAATTGAGTTTGCTCGTGAGATTGCCTACCTTTGACTCGATTTATCTTCTAGGGCTTAGAACTCCAATAACGAGGAAGAAGCTCCAAGAACTCCTTCTCCCCACGAGATCCTCTCCTCCTTAGCCTCTTCTCCACATCCATCAACCTTTGGCAACGAGCTAGGGTCGGCCAAGAGGGTTTAAGAGGTGTATTTATATAATACAAGTTCATATTCCTACTACTACTCAAATTCCTCTTAATTCCGAGATTTCCTAACTCCACCTTTCCTCTCTTGCTTTCCAATCTCTAAGTGGATTAGGATAGTATCTAAATTCATGCTAGACTATATGGGGTAGGTTTAGGAATCCTATTCCAACTCTAATTGCCACATTTATTGCTTTAATAACCCCTTTCCAATTAGGAGATAATTAAACTCCGAATTTAGGGTATTTTCTCTATTATTCCCCTTTTTAAAATCTCTATTTTAGCCCACTAATTTGTAATGGGTCAATATAGCAAAAGCCCATTACTCCTTTTCTTTAATGGGTTTTATTTAATTCCCTCTTATTTGATTTCCTACATCTTCCTTTATTTGATTCCTAATTAAATAATATAAATATTTAAATTTTTATTTTCCAAAAAATTTAGGGTTGCTATAAGGACACACATTCACAAAATCACATACCCATCACTAGGCAATACAGTGATGAATCTTGGTTAACTGCGCAGAATTGGGAGAAGCCCTTTCCACTCTAACTAGTGGTACTTGTCTACCTCCAGGATTTCATCCTAATGTCCATAGGATATCACATACACATTGAGCCTTCCCATAACGACTTTACGACAGTATGGCTCCACAGCCTTCTATGGTAGCAGTGCCAATTTCGGCATACTTTACACATTTAAAACTTTATCACATGGTTTACATTATTCACATGCACTATTTAACTCGTTCACATGCATTATTTAACCCGTTCACATGCATTATTTAACTCGTTCACATGCTTGAGTTTACAGAACATAAATTTACTATTTCATAGTGGCAATTTAATCATAACAATGCTTAATCATGCTGCAAATCATTAAATTTTACATGATGTAACTTACATTAACTTAATCATGGTTTAACACCCTCGTTCAAAGCAAACAGTTTCTACAGGTATCAAAACAGTGTCAAATGTTTATCACAGACTACTTAAAGGTAATATGTCACATGTCTAATTTTTCATATTTTTCTTAACAGAAAAACTAATTTTAACAATTTGACATATAATTCAGGTAATTTCAATAAAATATTTAGTTAATATGGTAGACAGTAGTGCAGTCGGTACTAATAGGCTCAAAACATTAGATCAGTAACCCTAATATCATACAAATTTCTTGTGACATTTTCATGCAGTAAAACAAAATTTTCTAGAATTTAATACAGTCATAACATGCTTAATCCACCATAATAGGAATTATAATAATTAAAAATCATGCACAGAAATTCGACTGAACCTCATGATATGACCTACTGACCATACCTGACCAACCATAAATTTTACAGCATGCACAGACAACCATATGTATGAAAATCATAGCACATAGATCAAGTTCACATTTCTGAAAAACCTGAAGAACTTGGCGGCAAGGGTCTTGCCGCCAACATGGGTTAACGGTACACGATGTTGCCGCCAACTCAGGATCTTGGCAGCAACAAGCTTTCCGTCAAGTTCCTATCTGCAGAAAGGGTAGACTGCATGCAAGAAAAAAAACTAGGGAATTGGGGGTTCTAGGACACGAATAAAATTCTGTAAAATTCCTAGGACCTAAAGGACATGTCTAGGGTTGAGACCCCTCGATTACTTGCCTGTGAAAAGTTCTCTAAAGAGATTAATTAGTCGTAGAAGCTCTCCTCGGCCAAGCCAAGAAGATGCAGAATACTCCTCCCAGATCCGGTCTTTTTGTTGATGTAGATCGCTCTCCGGAGTCGAGGAAGATTCACCAATCCAAGGAGCACCTCCCAGTCGATGTAGATCGCCGGAAGAAGACCACACACGCCAGATCAAGCTTTGCAAATGCACTGTTTTCTCTAAAGAAACCTTAGTTTTCCTTTCTGCCATAAGGACCTAATCTCGCCCAAAACTAGGTGTTTTATAGAGCTAAAGGGTTGCGGTACGGGTTACCTTAGGTTTCCTACCGTTGGAGGTAGGTTTCCTAATCAAGAACCACAAGAAATGCAGCCGTTTTCAGATCTAGAATCGCAACAAAACCAGCAAAGTAAATGACCACATTGCTACCGTTAACAGGAAGTCAGCGTCCATCGATCTGGACGTCAATAAGAAGTCAATGGCACACTGGTTGCCGTCAACCTGCCCTTAACCTCAAGGGATGTGGACGTTAACATGGATTTCGGCAGAAACACAGAAATATCCAGCAAACAACATACATCATATGGATACATACAATATGTACATAATTAAATAATACATTATGTATAGAATTAAATAAATATAGTATGCACATAAATAAACACATATATAAATATATATACGCATAAGTAAATATATAAACATGCTATTTACAACAAATATCATATGCATATAGATAACATAACATGAATAAAGTTCGAGGGCCTTACACCCTCTCCCCCTAAAAGAAAACTTCATCCTCGAAGTTAGAACGAAATACTAACCAAACAAGTGGGGATACTTCTTCTTCATGGCTTCCGCATGCTCCCATGTAGCCTCCTCCAGCGAGAAATTCCTACATAACACCTTCACGGACGCAATACTCTTGTTCCTGAGGTGCTGAACCTTCCGATCTAGGATATCTACTAGTTGCTCTACATAGAAAACGTCTGGCTGAATCTCCACTGGCTCGTGACTAATAACATGCGACGGATCTCTCACGTATCTCCTAAGCATAGATACGTGGAAAACTAGATGAACACTAGCTAACGCTCGGGTTAATGCTTGCTCATATGCCACGCTGCCCATGCGCCTAAGAATCTCAAATGGGCCAATGAATCTAGGAATCAAATTACTATGCCTGCCAAACCTGACAACGCCTCAGGTAGGCGAAACCTTAAGAAATACATGCTTGCCAACTTCGAACTCCAAATCCTTCCTCCTGTTGTCGGCGTAGCTCTTCTACTTATCTTGGACCGCAACCAACCTCTGCCTAATAAGCTAAATCTTATCTGAAGTCTCTTGCACCAACTCCGGACCAACTAACTGCCTATCACCTGTCTCCTCTCAGCACAAAGGAGATCTACAGGGCCGCCCATACAAAGCCTCAAATGAAGCCATGCCAATGCTCTCTTGAAAACTGTTGTTGTAGGCGAACTCCACAAGAGGTAAATGATGCTCTCAATCACCCTTCAAGTCAAGCACGCACGCTCTCAACATATCCTCAAGCGTCTAGATAGTCCTCTCAGACTGGCCATCTGTCTGGGGATGGAACGCCAAACTAAGCTTCAATTGGGAACCCAAAGCATTCTGAAGACCCTGCCACAACCTTGAAGTAAACCTCGGGTCTCGATCAGAGATAATAGACTTCGGCACACCATGCAACCTCACAATGCTGCTAACATACAGCCTATACAAACTCTCCATGGACTGCTTCTTCTTCATAGGCAAGAAATGCGTCGTCTTGGAGAAACAGTCTACAATTACCCAAATCGAGTCATTACCCTTTGCTGATCTGGGCAAACCCGTCACAAAATCCATAGTGATCGCTTCCCACTTCCATAGTGGTATCTCCATCTTCTGCATAAGGCCAAATGGTCGCTGACGCTCGGTCTTCAACTTCTGGCACACTAGACATCTGGACACGAACTCGGCCACATCCTTCTTCATACCGGACCACCAGAAAGATCTCTTCAAATCCTGGTACATCATAGTGTTGCCTGGATGAATAGAAAACCTCGACCTGTGAGCTTCTGCAAGCATACGCTCACGAATATCCACAACATCAGGAACACAAACTCGGTGCTGGAATCTAATAACACCGTCCTCATCATGAGCAATGTCTGCCTTTCCGACCATCTCCTAAAGCCTAGGATCAGCTCTCTGCTGCTCGATCATCTCATCCAGAACTGTGGACCAAATAGACAACTGAGCCACGAAAGCCTGACATAACATTGGCTCTAACTCAGTCATCACACATGCTGCATCCTCAAGCATCTTCCAATCCTGCCGAAGCAAACACCTCTTCCTGCTGAGCGCATCCGCCATAACATTCGCCTTCCCTGGATGGTACTGAAGCTCGAAGTTGTAGTCCTTAAGGAATTCAACCCACCGTCTCTGCCGCAGGTTCAACTCCTTCTGTGAGAAGAGATACCTTAGACTCTTGTGGTCAGTGAACACCTCGAACTTGACACCATAAAGATAGCGTCTCCATATCTTCAGTGCATGAACCACTGTCGCAAGCTCCAAATCATGGGTCAGATAGTTACGCTCATGCTTCTTTAACTGACGAGAAGCATATGCAACTACCTTACTATACTACATCAACACACAGCCAAAACCTATCTAAGAAGCATCAGAATAGATGGCAAAACCCTCTACGCCACTAGGCAAAATCAACACGGGTGCAAATGTAAGCCTCTCCTTCAAGAACTAGAACCTACTCTCGCAATCATCTGACTGTCATGTCCCGAGAATTACGCAGCGGATATTAGTTCGAAGAATTCGAGTCGATATCCCGAGACGTGAACAGTCGGCAAATAAGCCTCTAGCTAGCACGCACTAAATGTGTATTAACACAACATCATAATAGGGCCCAAATGTTGAACTCAATATAAATTGTATTCAAATTGAAACTAGTACAGGACTAAGACTCAATAAAAAGGAAAGTACATAATACCTCACTTCCTACTACATTGTTCTAACACTCAAATGATCTAACTATAGACAGACTCATAATTGGAACTCTCATCACTCGGATGCATTCTCATCCTCGACTTGCTCTTCATCTTGAACTTCATAGTCACCTAAATTGGGTAAAAGTAGGGGATGAGCAAACTAGCCCAGTAGGATTTATATCTCAATGTGCGGGCAAAGATATAAGTGATTAACATTTTAGAACTAGGTAAGCATGATGAATGTCATGATATGCGTGTACGAATAAAATAGATTTAAAACATGATGCAGAAAGGAACTAGATAGAGTGATCAAGATAGAATAAGATCTGGAATGATATAACAAGAGAGAACTAACAATAGATCACTTTGTACAAGCACGCAAGATTTCACTTGATGTCAATAGTTTACAAGAACGCAAGATATCACTAGTTGCAATAAATGCAGGATGGCCCTATCACGCAAGCAAGCAAGCAAGATTGCACAAGCATGATCAAGTAACACTAATCCGGCATGTAAACACTAATGTACACCAAGGAAAGATCCACCAAGAGTGCACACAGGTCACGTGTATGTGGTTATGCATCTAACATTCAACAAGCAAGAAAGTACTCCCAGCACAGATGCAACGCCAGTAATCATTATACGCCAGGGTTAACAGTATATCTATGACTCGCCGTCATTGGGGCTAGATTGGAGCCCTTGGACACATGTCGTGCCCTGTCAGCATCTCATGTAAATTTTAAATGTAGATACCCACTCATTAATAATGGCTAATGAGAGTTTCAATAAGTAAGCATGTGTAATATCATGTTCATGATGATGATGGGAACAAGTAATAAGCAAATGAACATGATTTCATGAGAACAATGGTCAAGAGATAAATTCGGTAGCTGAATGGTAAGATTTATAATTTAATTAAATCTTTACATTGATGGCTTTAGTCTAGATTGTAATTCGTGCTCACGAGAACAAGAAGAGAAAAGAAGTGCACGCCCTTGATGTATGTGTGTGTAGTGATGTACGCGTGTCAATTCACAATCCGTCGGTCTCAAACTCTCGGAAAACACTTAACATGAAGGCATGCAAAGATCAATGTATTTAACTACATATGGGTTTACAAGATTTAAGATAATATTTATCATTTAAATCAAGCTAGATTGGTAACAAGAGTAAATCACAAGCTTCATGTATGATCATATCATTAAGAAAGCAATTAAAATAATATTCGTGTAATTAAGGATTTTTCAATGGGTTAAACACTTTTAAGCCATTAAATAGACCTCATGCCATGATCAGACCCAAGACAGACAATATTTTGCAAAGGTAGTGTCGACACACCCCTTACTGGTGTCGACACTATGCTCCAGACACAAGGCAAAACAATGAAAAATTTGTCAAGTAGTGTCGACACTAGTCCAGGTAGTGTCGACACAGTGCTTCAGATACAAGGCAAAAAGGTCAGGTAGTGTCGACACTAGTTCAGGTGGTGTTGACACTAGAGATAGCTCCCAGAACACCTTCTGGCCCATCTGGGACAGTGTGTCGACACTAGTTCAAGTAGTGTCGACACTAGTAGCCTTCCAGAACACCTTTTGGGCAAAACTGGTCAGGTAGTGTCGACTCTAGATCAGGTGGTGTCGACACTAGAGACCTTCCCAGAACACCTTTTGGGCTGTGCTGGGACAGTGTGTCGACACTAGCCCAAGTAGTGTTGACACTAGTGCCCTTCCATAACAAAACTTGTAGGTCGAGTGCAACCTGAAAACATATCTCATGCGGAATTTACTTACCCTGCTTATAACTCCCTAAGAATGACATTTAGACAAAACGTTCAACACGAAATATGACGAGAACAAATAGTAGAAGAACTTTGTTGTTGGGGTTTGACCTAATTTGTTTTCGAATCCCTAGAAACATATGAAGACATAAAATCAAGTGCAGTCTGAAATCGCAGAATCCTGCAGTGACTCTCTTTCTATGCTTATAACTCTCTAACAAAAGACTTTTGGACAAAACGTCCAACATAAACGATGAGAGTTACTATGGGTAGAAGAACTTTCATGAAGGAAGATTAGTCTAATTTGGTCTTGAATCACGTGCATGATAAGAAGTACGGGAAAAACCCTAACAGTGCGCGACTTTGGCAAAAAGCTTGTAATTCAAAATCTACTCAATGAAATTCGATGAAACTAGAGGGCAATGAAAGCTAACTCGATTCTCTACACGTTGGTATAGGATATGTTAAGATTTAGCCCGAGAAAACCTACCTTCTGGGTTGAAGAAGTCTCGTTTTTCCATAAAAACTCGTGTTCAGACCTCCTGGAGGAGAACGCTTACCACTTCGTGTATACTGCATGGAATTTGGGCGTTCCACTTGAGTTAGAACGTAGACTTTACCCTCTTTACAGGGGTATAAGCCTTGCAAGGTTTGGTTTAGGTTTGACCTACCTTTGGTCGACTTCAAGATGATGGTCTGTGCAGGTCGCAGCAGACACAACGGGGACGAAGAACGGCTTGGTGTGGGGATCTCCTGCTTCCCCAGTTGCCAAGAACTCCTCCACACGACCCTAGCAAGTTCTAAAACTCGTTCCTAAGGTTTGGTGAAGAGTATTTAAGCAACCATGGTGTTTTATGAGTCCTATTATGATTAGGAAAGCCAGGTTGCAGTTTTGTCATGTTAGTTTCCTACTTAGGGAGGATTTCTTCCTCCCATAGAGTGCGTGAGGCTTTAGGAAACCTCCCACCATAGATAGGCACGAATTTGGGTTGCCAAGACTGCATGTTTGCATCCCAATTTAACTTAAATTGCTTTTTTTTCTAATTTTAGCCTATTTAGAGTTACGAATTTTCCCTGCATTTTCTAGCTTTATCTGATTATTGGGCTACATGATGTCCATTGACCCAATTACGATTTGGGTCATGAATATATAATGTTGGAAGTCCCTCCAACCCTTTTTATTTTAATTTTTGGTTGCGTCGTATTTCCGTGTTAACGGTTTTCCGACTTGTTATAGCACGTATGATAATGATGCGTATGCTTTACATACTTGGAAATTATTTATTTCCATTTATTTGAATTCTTTATATAGCTAAAATTTCCGGGGTGCTACACCCTCCCCCACTTAAGAGAATTTGGTCTCCAAATTCATGTATAGTAAGTTATTGTACAAGGGAGGTGTACTCACTTGTGAATAGCTCCGGGTATCTTTTGCGCATTGCTTCCTCAGTTTCCCACGTGTCGTGCTCATCCATGCGTTGATTCCATCTAACCCTTACTAGTGGAATAACCTTGTTCCTTAGTTGGTGCAGTTCCCAGTCCACGATCTTAATTGGCTTCTCTTGATATGTTCCGTCTTTGTTGAATTCAAGAAGCTCGTATTCTATAACATGCCATGGATCTCATACATACTTTTTCAACATGGATATGTGGAACAAATTGTGTATTCCGTCCATTTGTGGTGGTAAAGCGAGACGATATGCCACCTTGCCGACTCTTTCAAGAATTTTGAAAGGCCTAACAAACCTTGGTGACAACTTGCCTTTAATGCCAAAACGCCTGATCCCACGGCCTGGAGACACTTTCAAGAATACATGTTCACCCACCTGAAATTCCAGGTCTCTTCTTCTATTATCTGCATATGCCTTTTGTCTTTGCTGTGCCACTGCCATTCTTTCTTTAATAATCTTTACCTTCTCTGTGGTTTCCCTTATCATCTCTAGTCCTAGCATTTGTTTTTCGTCAACTTCATACCAACATATTGGAGATCGGCAACTCCTGCCATAGAGTGCTTCAAATGGTGCCATTTGGATGCTAGCTTGATAGCTATTATTGTAGGCGAACTCCACAAGAGGTAAGTGTTCGTGCCAACTGCCTCCAAAATCTAGGACACAGGCTCTAAGCATATCTTCAACGACCAAGTTGGTTCTCTCCGTCTGACCATCTGTCTGTGGATGGAAAGCCGTGCGAAAGTTCAGTTTAGATCCTAAGGAGTAATGCAGTCCTTTCCAAAAGTGGGATGTAAACTTGGGGTCTCTATCAGACACGATAGACACCGGTACTCCATGTAATCTGACTATTTCCTTCACATACAATGCAGCCAGAACATCTACTGACCACTTATTCTTCACCGGCAAGAAGTGAGCCGACTTAGTTAAGCGGTCAACAATAACCCAGATTCCATCGAATCCACCTCTAAATTTAGGTAGTCCGAAAATAAAGTCCATCCCTATACCTTCCCATTTCCATGCCGGGATTTCTAGGGGTTTAAGTTTACCTGCGGGCCGCATGTGTTCCGCCTTGACCCTTTGACATGTTAAACAATGGGCGACATATTCCGCCACCTCTCTCTTCATATTAGGCCACCAGAAGCTTCTTTTCAAATCTTGATACATTTTGGTAGTTCCTGGATGAATAATATATCTGGTTTTGTGAGCCTCATCCATAATCATTTTCTTTGTCTCCGCATGGTCGGGTACACATACCCGATCCCGGAATAATAGCCTTCCATCTTCAGTTAATGAGAAATCCGGCCTCTAGTCCAAGTTAGCCTTAATCTCCACAAGTATAGGGTCATTGTCTTGGAGTGTTGTGATGTCCTCCAATAGTGTGGGTTGTGCTCTAACACTAGCAACAAAGCATCCCTTCTCTTTGATGTCAGCATCAATGTTTAACTTGGCGAAATCTTCTAATAACTTCCATTCATCTACCATTAAACTTGACAATGTGATCATTGGCTTTCTACTTAGAGCATCTGCCACGATGTTTGCTTTTCCTAGGTGATATTGGATCGTGAAGTCGAAGTCCTTGAGATACTCCAACCACCGCCGCTGTCTCATATTCAAGTCCTGCAGAGAAAACAGATACTTCAAACTTTTATGGTCAGAAAACACAATGAATTTCTCACCATATAGATAATGACGCTATATCTTCAAGGCGAAGACTACAGCAGCTAGCTCTAGATCATGTATAGGATAATTGTCCTCGTGCTTCTTCAATTGTCTGGATGCATAGCATATAATCTTCCCATTTGCATCAGCACACAGCCAAGGATGATCCCAGATGCATCGGTGTATACTTCAAAACTACCCCCCAGCAACCGGCAGGGTCAGTACGGGTGCCGAGGTAAGGTGTTCTTTCAATGCCCTGAAACTTTCTTCACATTCATGAGTCCATGCGAATGGATTCTCCTTCCTGGTAAGCCTGGTCAAAGGTACAGCTATCTTTGAGAAATCTTTAATGAAGCGACGATAATAACCGGCTAGACCCAGAAAACTTCTAATCTCTGACACAGTTGTCGGCCTTCCCCAGTTCCTTACCGCCTCCACCTTAGATGGATCCACATAGATTCCCTCCTTGGATATGATGTGACCAAGGAAAGACACTTCCTCCATCCAGAATTCACACTTACTCAGTTTAGCATAGAGTTGATTATCTCTGAGCACTTGCAGAGCAATCTTCAAGTGTTCCTCATGTTCTTCTTTAGATTTGGAGTAAATAAGGATGTCATCAATGAACACCACTTGTGACGGCCCTCGTTACACCGGTACGGTCACACCGACCCACGTCGATATAACGAGTGTGCTACCACAGTGGGACATTTACCCAACGATACAAACAGTTGAGATACACGCGAATATACATAACAGAGTAGCGGAAGTAAAAGAGAACTATCTCCATTCATTCATCATCCACATTAAACATACATGCAGTTTGCAATTTGCAAAAAGGAACTAAAGTTCTCATAATTTAAATGCTGAAATAAATACAAAATGTCCAATGTCCACATATTACATTCTCTTCATGATAATTCTAATATAATGTTTCAAGTACATACTATGAAGTTTACAAAAAGGGATGCACAACTCCACTAGCTAAACTCCGCGCTCGGAGTCCGTCTCCACTGTCTCCTCCACGAAGGTCTCGTCACCGTCTAAACCTGTACGCCGAAGCAAGAGTGAGTCTTAAAGACTCAGCAAGCAACACTATACATGACATTCACGTACAAGTCCTAGTGGTTTCTACATGCACATTTACAGATTTCAAACACAAGCATGCTAGTCAATGCAAGTTTTCAACCTATCATGAAGTTCTACAATTTTATACATAACGCATGCTTTCAGATTTCAAAAAAATATAACATTTACCTACCACATGGTCTCTAATCCATTCACTTATGAACTTTAACCTTATAAAGAACCAAACGTGAGAGTTATCAACATGGACACTTTACACACATGAACGGGGAGCATAGTTAGCATGGATTTCACATGTTCTTAAGCACATACATAACTTTTTAACATGCTTTAGGTTGCTGATTTCACATGGTTCAAAGACTATAACCTACACATGGAAGCTACAATGTGGCTTAGAACATAACATATGAACAATCAATCACGCCCTTTTTACACACATGCTCATTAGTTGTCTCTAACATGGATTCTACACACTTTTGCACACATAACATGAGCATAATAACATGCATTTTCAGAATTTACTTGGTTTCAGATTTAGTCTCACATGGTTTCAATACACATTTACACATCTGGAATTTCACATTCCCTTTTTACACAATTTCCTCTTTTCACATGGTTACACTTTACACATACACATCCACATGTCACTTACACATTCACACATGGTCACATACACTTTACACATTACACTTTACACATATTTACACAATTTAGGTGCCGTGACACATAGTCCAAACCACCAAAGAAGGACACATTCACATCACATAACACATAGGCACCATCTAGGCAATGCAATGGTGACTCTTGGACTGCGCAGACCGGGAGAACAAGTCTCCACCCTAACCAGTGGTACTTGTCCACCTCCAGGATTTCCCCCTAATGCCCTTAGGGTCACTTAACACAATGAACTTTCTCAGGGGGACTTTTCCCTGATACAGCTCCACTGCCTTCTCGGAAGCAGTATCACATTGGCACAGTTTACACTTTTACATATTTACCGTTTTACACTTGGTTCACGCACAACACATCTCATTTCATTCACTCTTTCACTCACCTGAACATTTCTGTTTTTCCTAACATGATACTACAGAAATTCCAAGGTTTAACACACAATACACACATTAATCATGCTGATTTTAGATCATAACGAACCATATTTCAATTATGCATGAATTATCGTACTTCACTTGAAAACACATAACTCTTTATCTACTGTTCCAATTGGCCTGAAAAGTTAACCACATGCTGTTTTCGGGTTCAAAATCGTACTCTCAATTTTTCAGATTTTTCTGAGCTAAATAGGATTTATAGAAAATCAAACACCTAATTAGCATATTATTCACAATTTAAGCTAACATGAGCCTAACACAATTAGAAATCTATCCACTTACTGTTTTGCACAGAAACCACTAACATATGCATGGATTTAGAATACAACACCATCCTAATTCATACATCTATAAATCATTTGTCACAACCTATTTTTTTTTTGCATGTTTTTATTTTACCGAACTACACTTATTAACAATTCCACAAGCATGCATGGATTACCAAAATTTCAGAGCACACATACATGCCCCCCCCCACAATTCCTTATGAATAGGCTGAAACAAAACACTCAACTAATCTTAATCATGGAACTTTGAGTTGCAAAATCCTTTACAAGTTATATTCACATGCTTACAAGACATCATTACTCACATTCACCACACAACTCACACACATCCACAAGCACGATGCACGGTATACATAGCTTATAGGGATACCATATATCCTCATCGCATAAAACATACCGAAATTAATGTATAAGAGGGACAGAACAGCTCACTGTTCTGTCCTGAAGAACTAAACGGCGGTCTCTGGCCGCTGACTCAGAGTCAGCGGCATGGTCGATGGACGCCAAGATCATCACAGGCGTCCAGGGATCTTGCCGTTTACTCAGGTCTGTGCAGAAAACACAGACCCGAGCTCAAAAACTAGGGTGAAATGGAGGGTCTAGGACTCGAAATAAATTTCATAAAAATGATAGAAACATCCTAGACTCATACGGGGACACCATGGATAGGTCACTTGCCTCTTTAAAAATCCTCCAAGAGATCTATGGCTCGAAGAAGACCTCCTTGGGCAGTCCCAAGAAGTTGCAGAAGCACCTCCAAAAACGCCTTCCTCCGAGCTCCTGGATGATCTCCTCAGCAAAGCAAGACCAGGGAGGCCTTGCCCTTCATATCAGCTACCTCCTTGTCGGGGAAGTTGGCCGGATCAAGCTCCAGGAAGTCGGATTCTTGGGTCACAAGGTGGGGCTTTCTCACAGAAGCTCTAGGGTTTTTCTCTCTTCTTTTCCTCTTCTCACAAGGTGAAGGGAGAAGTGAGAGGAGCCAATTTCGGGTTGGACCCTAAGAAGAGCCCCTCACCCACTCACCACTCCGATTAGACATGTTCAGAGCCGTTGGGGGACATCTCCCCAATGGTTGCCATGCCTTGCTTCAGAAGATAGCAGCTCTGCTGCGCATGCAGGTCAGAGAGGTTGGCGTCCAGATCGCTGGACGCCGGATCTAGTGTTGGCGTCCATGTCTGGACGCTAACACCACCTCAACGGCCTGGGGATTGACGCCAATAGGGCCTTCGGCCAGAACCCTAACTTATGCAGAAAACCATGCATACCGGACATATATACAT
Source organism: Colocasia esculenta (assembly GCA_014218235.1). Taxonomy (NCBI): domain Eukaryota; kingdom Viridiplantae; phylum Streptophyta; class Magnoliopsida; order Alismatales; family Araceae; genus Colocasia; species Colocasia esculenta. Next base: position 119,021,905 of record CM024758.1, on the reverse strand, counting down.
GCAATGTACATATAGTATCGTATCCACACTACCATCATGCAATAAGTACATTATTTATGTTCAATATAAACACATGCACACGTATTTATACTATTTTAAATATCCACGTAAATACGTACATACATACTCAACACAATATACACACATAAATACGAAAAATACGACGGAGATTCGAGGGTCTTACACCCTCTCCCCCTTAAAGAAACTTCGTCCTCGAAGTTAGAACGACACTACTCAAACAAAAGGGGATACTTCTTCTTCATCGCATCCTCAAGCTCCCACGTAGCCTCCTCACGTGAGAAGTTCCGCCATAGAACTTTCACCGACGCGATACTCTTGTTCCGGAGATGCTGCACCTTCCGGTCAAGAATGGCTACTGGCTGCTCGACATACGAAAGATCTGGCTGGATCTCCACTGGCTCATGACTAATCACATGAGACGGATCTCGGACATACTTCCTGAGCATAGATACGTGGAATACCGGGTGAACGCTAGCCAAAGCTGGGGGTAAAGCTAGCTCGTACGCCACGTTGCCCAAACGTCTGAGAATCTCATATGGGCCAATGAACCTAGGGCTTAGCTTGCTATGCCTGCCAAATCTGACAACTCCACGAGTAGGCGATATCTTCAAGAAGACATGATCGCCAACCTCGAACTCCAAATCCTTTCTCCTGTTGTCGGCATAACTCTTCTGCCTATCCTGTGCCGCAACAAGCCTTTTCCTGATAAGCTGAATCTTATCCGAAGTTTCCTGAACCAACTCCGGTCCGATCAACTGCCTATCACCAGTCTCCTCCCAACATAAAGGAGATCTGCAGGGCCTACCATACAACGCCTCGAATGGAGCCATTCCAATACTAGCATGAAAGCTGTTGTTGTATGCGAACTCCACAAGAGGTAAATGACGCTCCCAATCATCCTTCCAATCCAGAACACACGCTCTCAACATATCCTCGAGCGTCTGGATAGTCCTCTCGGACTGTCCATCGGTCTGGGGATGAAACGCCGAACTGAGCTTAAGCTCCGAACCTAACGCATCCTGAAGACCCTTCCACAATCTCGAAGTGAATCTCGGATCTCGATCCGAAATGATCGACTTCGGCACACCATGCAATCTAACGATACCACTAACATACAATCTAGCTAAACTCTCTACTGACTGCTTCTTCTTCATAGGCAAGAAATGAGCAGTCTTCGAGAATCTATCTACAACTACCCAAATCGAGTCATTGCCCCTTCTAGATCGAGGCAAACCCGATACGAAATCCATAGTGACAGCTTCCCACTTCCATACGGGGATATCCATCCTCTGCATAAGGCCGGATGGTCGCTGCCGCTCGGCTTTCACCTGCTGACATACTAGACATCTAGACACATAATCCGCAACATCCTTCTTCATGCCGGACCACCAAAATGATCTCTTCAAATCTTGATACATCTTAGTGTTACCCGGATGAATAGAGAATCGCGATCTATGAGCCTCCGCTAACACATGCTCACGGACATCTACTACATCGGGGACACAAACGCGGTGCTGAAATCTAATCACACCGTCCTCATCACGAGCAATGCCCGCCTTACCCACTAACTCTAACAATCTAGGATCGGCTTTCTGCTGCTCAATCACCTCATCCAAGACTGAGGATCTAAGGGATAGCTGAGCTACAAAAGCCTGACACAACGAGGGCTCTAACTCGGTCATAGAGCACGCTGCATCCTCCAACATCTTCCAATCCTGCTGGAGCGAAGACCTCTTCCTACTAAGAGCATCCGCTACGACGTTCGCCTTTCCAGGATGATACTGAAGGTCGAAGTCATAGTCCTTCAAGAACTCAATCCATCTTCTCTGCCTCAGGTTTAATTCCTTTTGGGAGAAAAGATACTTCAAGCTCTTGTGGTCGGTAAACACCTCAAATCTGACACCATAAAGATAGTGCCTCCAGATCTTTAGTGCATGAACCACAGCTGCTAGCTCCAAATCATGAGTCGGATAGTTCCTCTCATGCTCCTTCAACTGACGAGAAGCATAAGCTACTACCCTCTCTTGCTGCATGAGCACACAGCCTAAACCAATCCGAGATGCATCCGTATAAATGGCAAAGCCCTCTAGACCACTGGGCAATACCAATACCGGAGCAGAAGTAAGCTTAGCCTTCAATAGCTGAAAGCTGCGCTCACATGCCTCGGACCATACAAACTTCTCACCCTTTCTGGTCAGCCTTGTCATAGGGGCGGCGATGGATGAGAAACCCTCAATGAATCGCCGATAGTAACCAGCTAACCCAAGGAAACTACGAATCTCCGAAGGAGTCTTGGGAACATCCCAATCCATAACTGCCTGGATCTTTGCTGGATCAACAGCTACACCAGCGCCGGAGATAACATGCCCGAGAAAATGAACCTCGCGCAACCAAAATCGCACTTGCTGAATTTTGCATACAGCTTGTGCTCACGGAGAACCTCTAAGACTAACCTCAAATGTTGACGGTGCGTGGCCTCATCCGGAGAATAGACCAACACATCGTCAATAAACACAACAACAAAGCTATCTAAATACGGACTAAACACCCGGTTCATGAGATCCATGAACGCTGCAGGGGCGTTGGTCAATCCGAAGGGAAGAACTAAGAACTCATAATGTCCATAACGGGTTCTAAATGCCGTCTTGGACACATCCTCACTCCTAATCCTCAACTGATGATAACCAGATCGCAAGTCAATCTTGGAAAAGACTGATGCCTCTCGCAACTGGTCAAACAGATCATCAATACGAGGTAAGGGATACCTGTTCTTCACAGTCACCTGGTTTAGCTTCCTATAATCGATGCACAACCGAAGTGACCCGTCTTTCTTCTTGACGAATAATACAGGTGCGCCCCAAGGGGAAACACTGGGGCGAATAAATCCCTTATCGAGCAATTCTTGCAATTGCTTCCTCAACTCGGCTAATTCTGCAGGGGCCATCCGATATGGGGCCTTCGAGATAGGAGAGGTGCCTGGAAGCAACTCTATAGTGAACTCTATCTCCCTATCCGGTGGCAATCCAGACAAGTCATCGGGAAAGACATCTGGAAAGTCCTGCACCACATCGATCTCTGCAAGAGTCAGTGACGAACTAGCATCGGGTACTAGCATAACGCTGGCAAGAAATGCGTCACAACCCTTGTTCACCATACGCATCGCCTTCATGGCAGAGATGACTAACTTTCCCGCTAAGTTCTTTGGCAAGGGATGAGAGAACTCGTCCTCGCCAGGAATGCGGAAAACAATCTTCTTCTTACGACAATCTACTAGCGCATAGTGCTCCTCTAGCCAATCCAGACCAAGAATACAATCATAGTCCTTCATCTTTAGCAAGAAGAAACACCCATCTAGGAACCTATCCTCAATGCACACAGGTAACGACGGAATGCACTTCCTAGTCGATACCGTACCCGCAGGGGTGTGCACAGACAAAGGAACCTCTAACTCCTCAGACTCTATGCCTGACTCTAGGGCTAACTGTCTAGCGAACCGCTCGGAAATGAACGAGTGAGTAGCACCCGTATCAAACAAAACCCGAGCGTGCACACCGAAAAGTAAAACTGTACCTTCGGTGACATGCTCCGCCTGCTCGGCGTCCTCACGAGCTAACGCAAACACTCGAGCCGGGGCTCGAGGCCTTCCAGGTCGCCCTGTCGCTGGCGCGGCTGCCGCCACTGCTGGTACTGGCGCTCCTCGCTGAGCTCCCTGCTGAAGCCTAGGGCAGTCCTTGATTTTGTGGTCGCTGCTCCCACACTTTAGGCATTTGCCCGCTATCATCCAACATTCCGTACCACCATGTGCCCTTCCGCAATGAGGGCACTCCTTCTTGTCACCAGAGGAACGTACAGAAGGTACCTGATAGTTGCTGGTTGTTGATGATTTCTGCGGTGTCTGGTACACCGTCTTCCTCTTGTCTTGCCTCTGGAAAGCTGCTGCCGGCCTCTTCTGCGAAGCCTTCTTCTCCTCCAAGTATTGCTCCATTTCGCCTTCCTGTCTGCAGGCTGCGCTGAGGGCCTCGTCTAGCGTGCGGTGGTCGAACGCCACGAGCCTCGTCCTCAGTGATGGTTTGAGACCCATCACGAATTTCTTGGTCTTCCTGCGCTCATCCTCTACTATGTGCGGTGCATATTTAGAGAGTTCAGAAAACCTTGCCTCGTATTCCAGGACGGTCATTGATCCTTGCGTCAGGGAAAGGAATTCTTGCTCCATCTTGTCCTGGATGTGCTCGGGGACGAACTTGGCTCGGAAGAGCCTCACGAACACGTCCCACGCCACATCTACTGCTCCGTCCTCAAAGCGCGTACGCAGTAGGGAGGACCACCATACATCCGCTCTCTCCTGTAGCATGTAGGTGGCTAAGGTCACCTTGTCCTCGTCAGGACACCTGATGGCTCGGAAGATTTTCTCGGTCTCCCTCATCCAGCTTTCTGCCAAAAGCGGATCACTCTCCCCCTTAAAAGAGGGTGGGGTCATCCTCTTGAATCGCTCCATGATGGAAGGTCCACCATGGTCCTGAGCTGGGGCCTGAGCCTGCTACATTAAACAACAAGCAATATACAATAAACACAATATCATACAAATTAAATAACAAGCCACTTAGTTGTTTCATTAATTTACCTGGGCCTCCAACTGGGCCTGGAGTGCTGCCTGGGTGTGGGCCTGCGTCTGCATGGCTTGCACCAGACCTTGCATGAACACTCCATAATCCACTGGCGGTGGTGGGGAAGCACAGGACCCTGTGGGGCCGGGGCCTGCTGCTCCGCCCGCTCCTCACGCCTCTGCTCGTCGTCGCGAGCTGGCGCACCTCCACGTCGTCCACGGGAAGCCATGGCTGTAATAAAATTTCAGCCACCATTAGAGCTAGGTTACTAAGTTCTCTAACCATTTTCTTATCTATCTTTCACTTCTTATTAGTGTTTTCTACACATGTGGACATACTTAGCATGCAATGGGGATGATGACTTAGTTATATTCATGTGCAGTCTCAACTGGTCGCTCTGATACCAATCTCTGTGACGGCCCTCATTACACCGGTACGGTCACACCGACCCACGTCGATATAACGAGTGTGCTGCCACAGTGGGACATTTACCCAACGATACAAACAGTTGAGATACACGCGAATATACATAACAGAGTAGCGGAAGTAAAAGAGAACTATCTCCATTCATTCATCATCCACATTAAACATACATGCAGTTTGCAATTTGCAAAAAGGAACTAAAGTTCTCATAATTTAAATGCTGAAATAAATACAAAATGTCCAATGTCCACATATTACATTCTCTTCATGATAATTCTAATATAATGTTTCAAGTACATACTATGAAGTTTACAAAAAGGGATGCACAACTCCACTAGCTAAACTCCGCGCTCGGAGTCCGTCTCCACTGTCTCCTCCACGAAGGTCTCGTCACCGTCTAAACCTGTACGCCGAAGCAAGAGTGAGTCTTAAAGACTCAGCAAGCAACACTATACATGACATTCACGTACAAGTCCTAGTGGTTTCTACATGCACATTTACAGATTTCAAACACAAGCATGCTAGTCAATGCAAGTTTTCAACCTATCATGAAGTTCTACAATTTTATACATAACGCATGCTTTCAGATTTCAAAAAAATATAACATTTACCTACCACATGGTCTCTAATCCATTCACTTATGAACTTTAACCTTATAAAGAACCAAACGTGAGAGTTATCAACATGGACACTTTACACACATGAACGGGGAGCATAGTTAGCATGGATTTCACATGTTCTTAAGCACATACATAACTTTTTAACATGCTTTAGGTTGCTGATTTCACATGGTTCAAAGACTATAAACCTACACATGGAAGCTACAATGTGGCTTAGAACATAACATATGAACAATCAATCACGCCCTTTTTACACACATGCTCATTAGTTGTCTCTAACATGGATTCTACACACTTTTGCACACATAACATGAGCATAATAACATGCATTTTCAGAATTTACTTGGTTTCAGATTTAGTCTCACATGGTTTCAATACACATTTACACATCTGGAATTTCACATTCCCTTTTTACACAATTTCCTCTTTTCACATGGTTACACTTTACACATACACATCCACATGTCACTTACACATTTACACATGGTCACATACACTTTACACATTACACTTTACACATATTTACACAATTTAGGTGCCGTGACACATAGTCCAAACCACCAAAGAAGGACACATTCACATCACATAACACATAGGCACCATCTAGGCAATGCAATGGTGACTCTTGGACTGCGCAGACCGGGAGAACAAGTCTCCACCCTAACCAGTGGTACTTGTCCACCTCCAGGATTTCCCCCTAATGCCCTTAGGGTCACTTAACACAATGAACTTTCTCAGGGGGACTTTTCCCTGATACAGCTCCACTGCCTTCTCGGAAGCAGTATCACATTGGCACAGTTTACACTTTTACACATTTACCGTTTTACACTTGGTTTCACGCACAACACATCTCATTTCATTCACTCTTTCACTCACCTGAACATTTCTGTTTTTCCTAACATGATACTACAGAAATTCCAAGGTTTAACACACAATACACACATTAATCATGCTGATTTAGATCATAACGAACCGTATTTCAATTATGCATGAATTATCGTACTTCACTTGAAAACACATAACTCTTTATCTACTGTTCCAATTGGCCTGAAAATTTAACCACATGCTGTTTTCGGGTTCAAAATCATACCTCAATTTTTCAGATTTTTCTGAGCTAAATAGGATTTATAGAAAATCAAACACCTAATTAGCATATTATTCACAATTTAAGCTAACATGAGCCTAACACAATTAGAAATCTATCCACTTACTGTTTTGCACAGAAACCACTAACATATGCATGGATTTAGAATACAACACCATCCTAATTCATACATCTATAAATCATTTGTCACAACCTATTTTTTTTTTTGCATGTTTTTATTTTACCGAACTACACTTATTAACAATTCCACAAGCATGCATGGATTACCAAAATTTCAGAGCACACATACATGCCCCCACAATTCCTTATGAATAGACTGAAACAACATTCAACTAATCTTAATCATGAACTTTGAGTTGCAAATGATTTACAAGTTATATTCACATGCTTACAAGACATCATTACCACATTCACCACACAACTCACACACATCCACAACCACAATGCACCATATACATAGCTTATAGGGATACCATATATCCTCATCGCATAAACATACCGAAATTAATGTATAAGAGGGACAGAACAGCTCACTGTTCTGTCCTGAAGAACTAAACGGCGGTCTCTGGCCGCTGACTCAGAGTCAGCGGCATGGTCGATGGACGCCAAGATCATCACAGGCGTCCAGGGATCTTGCCGTTTACTCAGGTCTGTGCAGAAAACACAGACCCGAGCTCAAAAACTAGGGTGAAATGGAGGGTCTAGGACTCGAAATAAATTTCATAAAAATGATAGAAACATCCTAGACTCATACGGGGACACCATGGATAGGTCACTTGCCTCTTTAAAAATCCTCCAAGAGATCTATGGCTCGAAGAAGACCTCCTTGGGCAGTCCCAAGAAGTTGCAGAAGCACCTCCAAAAACGCCTTCCTCCGAGCTCCTGGATGATCTCCTCAGCAAAGCAAGACCAGGGAGGCCTTGCCCTTCATATCAGCTACCTCCTTGTCGGGGAAGTTGGCCGGATCAAGCTCCAGGAAGTCGGATTCTTGGGTCACAAGGTGGGGCTTTCTCACAGAAGCTCTAGGGTTTTTCTCTCTTCTTTTCCTCTTCTCACAAGGTGAAGGGAGAAGTGAGAGGAGCCAATTTCGGGTTGGACCCTAAGAAGAGCCCCTCACCCACTCACCATCCGATTAGACATGTTCAGAGCCGTTGGGGACATCTCCCCAATGGTTGCCATGCCTTGCTTCAGAAGATAGCAGCTCTGCTGCGCATGCAGGTCAGAGAGGTTGGCGTCCAGATCGCTGGACGCCGGATCTAGTGTTGGCGTCCAGGGCTGGACGCTGACACCACCTCAACGGCCTGGGGATTGACGCCAATAGGGCCTTCGGCCAGAACCCTAATTTATGCAGAAAACCATGCATACCGGACATATATACATGCAATGTACATATAGTATCGTATCCACACTACCATCATGCAATAAGTACATTATTTATGTTCAATATAAACACATGCACACGTATTTATACTATTTTAAATATCCACGTAAATACGTACATACATACTCAACACAATATACACACATAAATACGAAAAATACGACGGAGATTCGAGGGTCTTACACCCTCTCCCCCTTAAAGAAACTTCGTCCTCGAAGTTAGAACGACACTACTCAAACAAAAGGGGATACTTCTTCTTCATCGCATCCTCAAGCTCCCACGTAGCCTCCTCACGTGAGAAGTTCCGCCATAGAACTTTCACCGACGCGATACTCTTGTTCCGGAGATGCTGCACCTTCCGGTCAAGAATGGCTACTGGCTGCTCGACATACGAAAGATCTGGCTGGATCTCCACTGGCTCATGACTAATCACATGAGACGGATCTCGGACATACTTCCTGAGCATAGATACGTGGAATACCGGGTGAACGCTAGCCAAAGCTGGGGGTAAAGCTAGCTCGTACGCCACGTTGCCCAAACGTCTGAGAATCTCATATGGGCCAATGAACCTAGGGCTTAGCTTGCTATGCCTGCCAAATCTGACAACTCCACGAGTAGGCGATATCTTCAAGAAGACATGATCGCCAACCTCGAACTCCAAATCCTTTCTCCTGTTGTCGGCATAACTCTTCTGCCTATCCTGTGCCGCAACAAGCCTTTTCCTGATAAGCTGAATCTTATCCGAAGTTTCCTGAACCAACTCCGGTCCGATCAACTGCCTATCACCAGTCTCCTCCCAACATAAAGGAGATCTGCAGGGCCTCCATACAACGCCTCGAATGGAGCCATTCCAATACTAGCATGAAAGCTGTTGTTGTATGCGAACTCCACAAGAGGTAAATGACGCTCCCAATCATCCTTCCAATCCAGAACACACGCTCTCAACATATCCTCGAGCGTCTGGATAGTCCTCTCGGACTGTCCATCGGTCTGGGGATGAAACGCCGAACTGAGCTTAAGCTCCGAACCTAACGCATCCTGAAGACCCTTCCACAATCTCGAAGTGAATCTCGGATCTCGATCCGAAATGATCGACTTCGGCACACCATGCAATCTAACGATACCACTAACATACAATCTAGCTAAACTCTCTACTGACTGCTTCTTCTTCATAGGCAAGAAATGAGCAGTCTTCGAGAATCTATCTACAACTACCCAAATCGAGTCATTGCCCCTTCTAGATCGAGGCAAACCCGATACGAAATCCATAGTGACAGCTTCCCACTTCCATACGGGGATATCCATCCTCTGCATAAGGCCGGATGGTCGCTGCCGCTCGGCTTTCACCTGCTGACATACTAGACATCTAGACACATAATCCGCAACATCCTTCTTCATGCCGGACCACCAAAATGATCTCTTCAAATCTTGATACATCTTAGTGTTACCCGGATGAATAGAGAATCGCGATCTATGAGCCTCCGCTAACACATGCTCACGGACATCTACTACATCGGGGACACAAACGCGGTGCTGAAATCTAATCACACCGTCCTCATCACGAGCAATGCCCGCCTTACCCACTAACTCTAACAATCTAGGATCGGCTTTCTGCTGCTCAATCACCTCATCCAAGACTGAGGATCTAAGGGATAGCTGAGCTACAAAAGCCTGACACAACGAGGGCTCTAACTCGGTCATAGAGCACGCTGCATCCTCCAACATCTTCCAATCCTGCTGGAGCGAAGACCTCTTCCTACTAAGAGCATCCGCTACGACGTTCGCCTTTCCAGGATGATACTGAAGGTCGAAGTCATAGTCCTTCAAGAACTCAATCCATCTTCTCTGCCTCAGGTTTAATTCCTTTTGGGAGAAAAGATACTTCAAGCTCTTGTGGTCGGTAAACACCTCAAATCTGACACCATAAAGATAGTGCCTCCAGATCTTTAGTGCATGAACCACAGCTGCTAGCTCCAAATCATGAGTCGGATAGTTCCTCTCATGCTCCTTCAACTGACGAGAAGCATAAGCTACTACCCTCTCTTGCTGCATGAGCACACAGCCTAAACCAATCCGAGATGCATCCGTATAAATGGCAAAGCCCTCTAGACCACTGGGCAATACCAATACCGGAGCAGAAGTAAGCTTAGCCTTCAATAGCTGAAAGCTGCGCTCACATGCCTCGGACCATACAAACTTCTCACCCTTTCTGGTCAGCTTGTCATAGGGGCGGCGATGGATGAGAAACCCTCAATGAATCGCCGATAGTAACCAGCTAACCCAAGGAAACTACGAATCTCCGAAGGAGTCTTGGGAACATCCCAATCCATAACTGCCTGGATCTTTGCTGGATCAACAGCTACACCAGCGCCGGAGATAACATGCCCGAGAAAATGAACCTCGCGCAACCAAAAATCGCACTTGCTGAATTTTGCATACAGCTTGTGCTCACGGAGAACCTCTAAGACTAACCTCAAATGTTGACGGTGCGTGGCCTCATCCGGAGAATAGACCAACACATCGTCAATAAACACAACAACAAAGCTATCTAAATACGGACTAAACACCCGGTTCATGAGATCCATGAACGCTGCAGGGGCGTTGGTCAATCCGAAGGGAAGAACTAAGAACTCATAATGTCCATAACGGGTTCTAAATGCCGTCTTGGACACATCCTCACTCCTAATCCTCAACTGATGATAACCAGATCGCAAGTCAATCTTGGAAAAGACTGATGCCTCTCGCAACTGGTCAAACAGATCATCAATACGAGGTAAGGGATACCTGTTCTTCACAGTCACCTGGTTTAGCTTCCTATAATCGATGCACAACCGAAGTGACCCGTCTTTCTTCTTGACGAATAATACAGGTGCGCCCCAAGGGGAAACACTGGGGCGAATAAATCCCTTATCGAGCAATTCTTGCAATTGCTTCCTCAACTCGGCTAATTCTGCAGGGGCCATCCGATATGGGGCCTTCGAGATAGGAGAGGTGCCTGGAAGCAACTCTATAGTGAACTCTATCTCCCTATCCGGTGGCAATCCAGACAAGTCATCGGGAAAGACATCTGGAAAGTCCTGCACCACATCGATCTCTGCAAGAGTCAGTGACGAACTAGCATCGGGTACTAGCATAACGCTGGCAAGAAATGCGTCACAACCCTTGTTCACCATACGCATCGCCTTCATGGCAGAGATGACTAACTTTCCCGCTAAGTTCTTTGGCAAGGGATGAGAGAACTCGTCCTCGCCAGGAATGCGGAAAACAATCTTCTTCTTACGACAATCCACTAGCGCATAGTGCTCCTCTAGCCAATCCAGACCAAGATACAATCATAGTCCTTCATCTTTAGCAAGAAGAAACACCCATCTAGGAACCTATCCTCAATGCACACAGGTAACGACGGAATGCACTTCCTAGTCGATACCGTACCCGCAGGGGTGTGCACAGACAAAGGAACCTCTAACTCCTCAGACTCTATGCCTGACTCTAGGGCTAACTGCCTAGCGAACCGCTCGGAAATGAACGAGTGAGTAGCACCCGTATCAAACAAAACCCGAGCGTGCACACCGAAAAGTAAAACTGTACCTTCGGTGACATGCTCCGCCTGCTCGGCGTCCTCACGAGCTAACGCAAACACTCGAGCGGGGCTCGAGGCCTTCCAGGTCGCCCTGTCGCTGGCGCGGCTGCCGCCACTGCTGGTACTGGCGCTCCTCGCTGAGCTCCCTGCTGAAGCCTAGGGCAGTCCTTGATTTTGTGGTCGCTGCTCCCACACTTTAGGCATTTGCCCGCTATCATCCAACATTCCGTACCACCATGTGCCCTTCCGCAATGAGGGCACTCCTTCTTGTCACCAGAGGAACGTACAGAAGGTACCTGATAGTTGCTGGTTGTTGATGATTTCTGCGGTGTCTGGTACACCGTCTTCCTCTTGTCTTGCCTCTGGAAAGCTGCTGCCGGCCTCTTCTGCGAAGCCTTCTTCTCCTCCAAGTATTGCTCCATTTCGCCTTCCTGTCTGCAGGCTGCGCTGAGGGCCTCGTCTAGCGTGCGGTGGTCGAACGCCACGAGCCTCGTCCTCAGTGATGGTTTGAGACCCATCACGAATTTCTTGGTCTTCCTGCGCTCATCCTCTACTATGTGCGGTGCATATTTAGAGAGTTCAGAAAACCTTGCCTCGTATTCCAGGACGGTCATTGATCCTTGCGTCAGGGAAAGGAATTCTTGCTCCATCTTGTCCTGGATGTGCTCGGGGACGAACTTGGCTCGGAAGAGCCTCACGAACACGTCCCACGCCACATCTACTGCTCCGTCCTCAAAGCGCGTACGCAGTAGGGAGGACCACCATACATCCGCTCTCTCCTGTAGCATGTAGGTGGCTAAGGTCACCTTGTCCTCGTCAGGACACCTGATGGCTCGGAAGATTTTCTCGGTCTCCCTCATCCAGCTTTCTGCCAAAAGCGGATCACTCTCCCCCTTAAAAGAGGGTGGGGTCATCCTCTTGAATCGCTCCATGATGGAAGGTCCACCATGGTCCTGAGCTGGGGCCTGAGCCTGCTACATTAAACAACAAGCAATATACAATAAACACAATATCATACAAATTAAATAACAAGCCACTTAGTTGTTTCATTAATTTACCTGGGCCTCCAACTGGGCCTGGAGTGCTGCCTGGGTGTGGGCCTGCGTCTGCATGGCTTGCACCAGACCTTGCATGAACACTCCATAATCCACTGGCGGTGGTGGGGGAAGCACAGGACCCTGTGGGGCCGGGGCCTGCTGCTCCGCCCGCTCCTCACGCCTCTGCTCGTCGTCGCGAGCTGGCGCACCTCCACGTCGTCCACGGGAAGCCATGGCTGTAATAAAATTTCAGCCACCATTAGAGCTAGGTTACTAAGTTCTCTAACCATTTTCTTATCTATCTTTCACTTCTTATTAGTGTTTTCTACACATGTGGACATACTTAGCATGCAATGGGGATGATGACTTAGTTATATTCATGTGCAGTCTCAACTGGTCGCTCTGATACCAATCTCTGTGACGGCCCTCGTTACACCGGTACGGTCACACCGACCCACGTCGATATAACGAGTGTGCTGCCACAGTGGGACATTTACCCAACGATACAAACAGTTGAGATACACGCGAATATACATAACAGAGTAGCGGAAGTAAAAGAGAACTATCTCCATTCATTCATCATCCACATTAAACATACATGCAGTTTGCAATTTTGCAAAAAGGAACTAAAGTTCTCATAATTTAAATGCTGAAATAAAATACAAAATGTCCAATGTCCACATATTACATTCTCTTCATGATAATTCTAATATAATGTTTCAAGTACATACTATGAAGTTTACAAAAAGGGATGCACAACTCCACTAGCTAAACTCCGCGCTCGGAGTCCGTCTCCACTGTCTCCTCCACGAAGGTCTCGTCACCGTCTAACCTGTACGCCGAAGCAAGAGTGAGTCTTAAAGACTCAGCAAGCAACACTATACATGACATTCACGTACAAGTCCTAGTGGTTTCTACATGCACATTTACAGATTTCAAACACAAGCATGCTAGTCAATGCAAGTTTTCAACCTATCATGAAGTTCTACAATTTTATACATAACGTATGCTTTCAGATTTCAAAAAAAATATAACATTTACCTACCACATGGTCTCTAATCCATTCACTTATGAACCTTAACCTTATAAAGAACCAAACGTGAGAGTTATCAACATGGACACTCTACACACATGAACGGGGAGCATAGTTAGCATGGATTTCACATGTTCTTAAGCACATACATAACTTTTTAACATGCTTTAGGTTGCTGATTTCACATGGTTCAAAGACTATAACCCTACACATGGAAGCTACAATGTGGCTTAGAACATAACATATGAACAATCAATCACGCCCTTTTTACACACATGCTCATTAGTTGTCTCTAACATGGATTCTACACACTTTTGCACACATAACATGAGCATAATAACATGCATTTTCAGAATTTACTTGGTTTCAGATTTAGTCTCACATGGTTTCAATACACATTTACACATCTGGAATTTCACATTCCCTTTTTACACAATTTCCTCTTTTCACATGGTTACACTTTACACATACACATCCACATGTCACTTACACATTTACACATGGTCACATACACTTTACACATTACACTTTACACATATTTACACAATTTAGGTGCCGTGACACATAGTCCAAACCACCAAAGAAGGACACATTCACATCACATAACACATAGGCACCATCTAGGCAATGCAATGGTGACTCTTGGACTGCGCAGACCGGGAGAACAAGTCTCCACCCTAACCAGTGGTACTTGTCCACCTCCAGGATTTCCCCCTAATGCCCTTAGGGTCACTTAACACAATGAACTTTCTCAGGGGGACTTTTCCCTGATACAGCTCCACTGCCTTCTCGGAAGCAGTATCACATTGGCACAGTTTACACTTTTACACATTTACCGTTTTACACTTGGTTTCACGCACAACACATCTCATTTCATTCACTCTTTCACTCACCTGAACATTTCTGTTTTTCCTAACATGATACTACAGAAATTCCAAGGTTTAACACACAATACACACATTAATCATGCTGATTTTAGATCATAACGAACCGTATTTCAATTATGCATGAATTATCGTACTTCACTTGAAAACACATAACTCTTTATCTACTGTTCCAATTGGCCTGAAAATTTAACCACATGCTGTTTTCGGGTTCAAAATCATACCTCAATTTTTCAGATTTTTCTGAGCTAAATAGGATTTATAGAAAATCAAACACCTAATTAGCATATTATTCACAATTTAAGCTAACATGAGCCTAACACAATTAGAAATCTATCCACTTACTGTTTTGCACAGAAACCACTAACATATGCATGGATTTAGAATACAACACCATCCTAATTCATACATCTATAAATCATTTGTCACAACCTATTTTTTTTTTCATGTTTTTATTTTACCGAACTACACTTATTAACAATTCCACAAGCATGCATGGATTACCAAAATTTCAGAGCACACATACATGCCCCCACAATTCCTTATGAATAGACTGAAACAAAACACTCAACTAATCTTAATCATGGAACTTTGAGTTGCAAAATTACAAGTTATATCACATGCTTACAAGACATCATTACTCACATTCACCACACAACTCACACACATCCACAAGCACGATGCACGTATACATAGCTTATAGGGATACCATATATCCTCATCGCATAAACATACCGAAATTAATGTATAAGAGGGACAGAACAGCTCACTGTTCTGTCCTGAAGAACTAAACGGCGGTCTCTGGCCGCTGACTCAGAGTCAGCGGCATGGTCGATGGACGCCAAGATCATCACAGGCGTCCAGGGATCTTGCCGTTTACTCAGGTCTGTGCAGAAAACACAGACCCGAGCTCAAAAACTAGGGTGAAATGGAGGGTCTAGGACTCGAAATAAATTTCATAAAAATGATAGAAACATCCTAGACTCATACGGGGACACCATGGATAGGTCACTTGCCTCTTTAAAAATCCTCCAAGAGATCTATGGCTCGAAGAAGACCTCCTTGGGCAGTCCCAAGAAGTTGCAGAAGCACCTCCAAAAACGCCTTCCTCCGAGCTCCTGGATGATCTCCTCAGCAAATAAGACCAGGGAGGCCTTGCCCTTCATATCAGCTACCTCCTTGTCGGGGAAGTTGGCCGGATCAAGCTCCAGGAAGTCGGATTCTTGGGTCACAAGGTGGGGCTTTCTCACAGAAGCTCTAGGGTTTTTCTCTCTTCTTTTCCTCTTCTCACAAGGTGAAGGGAGAAGTGAGAGGAGCCAATTTCGGGTTGGACCCTAAGAAGAGCCCCTCACCCACTCACCACTCCGATTAGACATGTTCAGAGCCGTTGGGGACATCTCCCCAATGGTTGCCATGCCTTGCTTCAGAAGATAGCAGCTCTGCTGCGCATGCAGGTCAGAGAGGTTGGCGTCCAGATCGCTGGACGCCGGATCTAGTGTTGGCGTCCATGTCTGGACGCTAACACCACCTCAACGGCCTGGGGATTGACGCCAATAGGGCCTTCGGCCAGAACCCTAATTTATGCAGAAAACCATGCATACCGGACATATATACATGCAATGTACATATAGTATCGTATCCACACTACCATCATGCAATAAGTACATTATTTATGTTCAATATAAACACATGCACACGTATTTATACTATTTTAAATATCCACGTAAGTACGTACATACATACTCAACACAATATACACACATAAATACGAAAAATACGACGGAGATTCGAGGGTCTTACACCACTATAAACTGGTCCAAGTACGACCTATAAATATGTTCATAAGTTGCATGAAAGCCGCTGGAGCATTTGTTAAACCAAACGGCATGACCACGAACTCATAGTGACCATATCTACTCCGGAATGCAGACTTGTGAATATCCTCCTCCTTTATTCTTAGTTGATGGTAGCCTGATCTTAGATCTATCTTGGAGAAATATTGTGCACCGGAGATCTGGTCAAACAGCTCGTCGATGCGGGGCAGTGGATACTTATTCTTTATTGTCAACTGGTTCAACTGATGGTAATCAATGCATAGCCTCATTGTCCCGTCCTTCTTTCTGACGAATAGCATTGGCGCTCCCCACGGGGATGTGCTAGGCCTAATAAAACCCTGATCTAGCAATTCTTGGATCTGTCTCTTCAACTCCTGCAATTCAACAGGGGACATACGATACAGAGCCTTTGAAACAGGGGCTGCCCCAGGGAGTAACTCAATGGTGAAGTTTACCTCTTGTTCAGGAGGTATACCCGGTAATTCCTCTGGAAATACATCAGGATAGTCTCTGGCTATTGGAATGTCTTCTAGGGTTGGTTTCTTCTCTTCAGTTGCCAAGACAGAAACTAGGAAAGCATCACAACCCTGGTTGATCAGCTTAGAAGCCTTTAGGGAGGATATCAAGATAGGGTGTTTGTGATAACGGGTGCCAAGTAGTGATAGAGTTGGGAGGTTTGGTCTTTTAAAGTGACCCTCCTTTGGTGACAGTTTACATCGGCATCATATTCAATTAGCAATCGACACCCAAATTACATCATAACCTTCATATCTAAACAGATGAGGTCGGCAGGGAGATTGTGTCCTCCAATCATAGTTTCACATTTTGGCAAGTAGTGAGTGAGTTCAGATTCTGAGCCTAGTGGAGAGGCTACAAAAATCTTGGATTTCAAGGGTACAGGTTTGATAGGTAGAGTTGCAGCAAATGTGGTGGAAATAAATGAATATGCAGCTCCAGTATCAATAAGCACAAAAGCATGTTGAGAGTGTATGGAAATGGTACCTTCCACCATACCCCCTTCCTCGGGTAGGTCAGCTTCTATGACAACATTAAGGCGTCCCTGACGCCGTGGTGCATTCTGGGCTCTACCTGGTTGGTCCTTCATCATTGGACAGTCAGGAATACGGTGGTCACGACCACCACATCTCAAGCATGCCCCGAGCTTCTTTCAGCATTTCGCAGCTCGGTGTCCTGGTTTATCGCAGAATTTGCAGTTCTCAGCCAACTACATATCTTCTATTTTGACTCTTTTGTCCCCAGTAACATCTCTTCCGACATTCGGCCTCTTGTTGTTGTTGACGTTGTTGTTTCGAAAAGTTGGAGCAATATTAGGTGCTCCCCTCTTGACGAAGACCGGCTTGGAGTTGTCCTTGCCCCTCATGCCCTCCACTTTGGCCATGGTGTCTTCTACCAACTGAGCTCTTTGGACCATCTCAGCGTAAGTTTGGATATTATGTGGTCCGAGCCGTTCAATGAATATGGGCCTGAGCCCATCCATGAAACAGTTAGCCTTTAGCCTTTCAGTTCCCACCAGGTGTGGGGCATACACAGCAAGACGTGCGAACTGAGCCTCATACTCAGCCACGGATATCCCTTTCTGTTTAAGTGCAGCAACATCTGCTACCTTCTTCTCCTTGACTCTCTCAGAGAAATATTTCCTCGGAATATCTCCAAGAATCCGGCCCACTCTAGTTCAACTATATTAGGCAGGTGGGCCGATGTGGCCTTCCACCACGCTCGGGCATCCTTGGTAAATTGAAAAGTGGCCAGTACCACCTTCTCCCTATTAGTGCATTGCATTACTTGGAAGATCCTTTCTATTTCTTCCTGCCAGTTTTCTACTTCATCTAGGTCAGGGGATCCAGAGAAACGAGGAGGGTTTAAACTCCTAAAATTGCGGTGCAGATCACCGGCTCCATTCCTTGCAGCTCCAGCTTGATTTCCAGCCTGAACTACATTTTGTAGTGCCTGGGTCAATCCAGCCACGGTTTCTTGCATAGCTTGCCACTGATTGCGAGCCATTGCAGTTGAGTGTAAGTGTTATGAGGGTTCTGAGAAAAGGATGGAAACCATTAATGTCTCTAGATATATTATAAGAGTCAATGGGTAGGAGTGTTTTGTTCATTTTATCATATTCCCAGTCTCTACCCATTCTCACCAGGTACTATATTTAATTTCCATGCCCAAGGTTTCATAGGTATCTCCTAATCTTGAGACGTATATCCTATTTGGTATTCCTAGGCTCTGATACCACTAAACTGTCACGTCCCGAGAATTACGCAGCGGATATTAGTTTGAAGAATTCGAGTCGATATCCCGAGACGTGAACAGTCGGCAAATAAGCCTCTAGCTAGCACGCACTAAATGTGTATTAACACAACATCATAATAGGGCCCAAATGTTGAACTCAATATAAATTGTATTCAAATTGAAACTAGTATAGGACTAAGACTCAATAAAAAGGAAAGTACATAATACCTCACTTCCTACTACATTGTTCTAACACTCAAATGATCTAACTATAGACAGACTCATAATTGGAACTCTCATCACTCGGATGCATTCCCATCCTCGACTTGCTCTTCATCTTGAACTTCATAGTCACCTAAATTGGGTAAAAGTAGGGGTTGAGCAAACTAGCCCAGTAGGATTTATATCTCAATGTGCGGGCAATGATATAAGTGATTAACATTTTAGAACTAGGTAAGCACGATGATTGTCAAGATATGTGTGTACGAATAAAACAGATTTAAAACATGATGCATGAAACGAACTAGATAGAGTGATCAAGATAGAATAAGATCTGGAATCATATAACAAGAGAGAACTAATAATAGATCACTTTGTACAAGCACGCAAGATTTCACTTGATGTCAATAGTTTATAAGAACGCAAGATATCACTAGTTGCAATAAATGCAGGATGGCCATATCACGCAAGCAAGCAAGCAAGATTGCACAAGCACGATCAAGTAACACTAATCAGGCACATAAACACTAATGTACACCAAGGAAAGATCCACCAAGAGTGCACACATGTCACGTGTATGTGGTTATGTATCTAACATTCAACAAGCAAGAAAGTACTCCCAGCGCAGATGCAACGCCAGTAATCATTATACCCCAGGGTTAACAGTATATCGATGACTCGCCGTCATTGGGGCTAGATTGGAGCCCTTGGACACACGCCGTGCCCTGTCAGCATCTCATGTAAAATTTTAAATGTAGATACCCACAGTCATTATTAATGGCCAATGAGAGTTTCAATAAGTAAGCATGTGTAATATCATGTTCATGATGATGATGGGAATAAGTAATAAGCAAATGAACATGATTTCATGAGAACAATGGTCAAGAGATAAATTCGGTAGCTGAATGGTAGATTTATAATTTAATTCAATCTTTACATTGATGGCTTTAGTCTAGATTGTAATTCGTGCTCACGAGAACAAGAAGAGAAAGAAGTGCACGCCCTGATGTATGAGTGTGTAGTGATGTACGCGTGTCAATTCACAATCCGTCGGCCTCAAACTCTCGGAAAACACTTAACATGAAGGCATGCAAAGATCAATGTATTTAACTACATATGGGTTTACAAGATTTAAGATAATATTTATCATTTAAATCAAGCTAGATTGGTAACAAGAGTAAATCACAAGCTTCATGTATGATCATATCATTAAGAAACAATTAGAATAATATTCATGTAATTAAGGATTTTCAATGGGTTAAACACTTTTAAGCCATTAATAGACCTCATGCCATGATCAAACCCAAGACAAACAATATTTTGCAAAGGTAGTGTCGACACACCCCTTACTGGTGTCGACACTATGCTCCAGACACAAGGCAAAACAATGAAAAATTTGTCAAGTAGTGTCGACACTAGTCTAGGTAGTGTCGACACAGTGCTTCAAAAATAAGGCAAAAATGTCAAGTAGTGTCGACACTACTTCAAGTGGTGTCAACACTAGAGACAGCTCCCAGAACACCTTCTGGCCCATCTGGGACAGTGTGTCGACACTAGTTCAAGTAGTGTCGACACTAGTAGCCTTCCAGAACACCTTTTGAGCAAAACTGGTCAGGTAGTGTCGACACTAGAGCCTTCCCAGAACACCTTCTGGGCTGTACTGGGACAGTGTGTCGACACTAGCCCAAGTAGTGTCGACACTAGTGCCCTTCTAGAACAAAACTTGTAGGTTGAGTGCAACTTGAAAACACATCTCATGCGTGATTTACTTACCCTCCTTATAACTCCCTAAAGAATGACATTTAGACAAAATGTTCAACACGGAATATGATGAGAACAACTAGTAGAAGAACTTTGGTGTTGGGGGTTTGACCTAATTCGGTTTCTAATCCCGAGCAACATATGAAGACATAAATTAAGTGCAGTCTGAGATTGCAGAATCCTGCAGTGACTCTCTTACTATGCTTATAACTCTCTAACAAAATACTTTTGACAAAACGTTCAACATAAACGATGATCCTTACTATGGGTAGAAGAACTTTCGTGAAGGAAGTTTAGTCTAATTTGGTCTTAATCACATGCATGATAAGAATGGGGAAAACCCTAACAGTGTGCGACTTTGGCAAAAAGCTTGTAATTTAAAATCTACTAGATGACATTCGATGAAACCAGAGGGCAATGAAAGCTAAGTTGATGCTCTACACGTTGGTATAGGATATGTTAAGATTTAGCCCGAGAAAACCTACCTTCTGGGTTGAAGAAGTCTCGTTTTTCCAGAAACACCCATGTTCAGACCACCTGGAGGAGAACGCTTACCACTTCGTGTATACTGCATGGAATTGGGCGTTCCACTTGAGTTAGAACGTAGACTTGACCCTCTTTCCATGGGTATAAGCCTTGCAAGTTTTGGTTTAGGTTTGACCTACCTTTGGTCGACTTCAAGATGATGGTCTGTGCAGGTCGCAGCAGACACAACGGGGAAGAAGAACGGATTGGTGTGGGGATCTCCTGCTTCCCCAGTTGCCAAGAACTCCTCCACACGACCATAGCAAGTTCTAAAACTCGTTCCTAAGGTTTAGTGAAGAGTATTTAAGCAACCATGGTGTTTTAGGAGTCCTATTATGACTAGGAAAGCCAGGTTGCGGTTTTGTCATGTTAGTTTCCTACTTAGGGAGGATTTCTTCCTCCCATAGAGTGTGTGAGGCTTTAAGAAACCTCCCACCATAGATAGGCACGAATTTGGGTTGCCAAGACTACATGTTTGCATCCCATTTAACTCAAATTGCTTTTTTTCTAATTTTAGTCTATTTAGAGTTACGAATTT
Organism: Colocasia esculenta; assembly: GCA_014218235.1. Taxonomy (NCBI): domain Eukaryota; kingdom Viridiplantae; phylum Streptophyta; class Magnoliopsida; order Alismatales; family Araceae; genus Colocasia; species Colocasia esculenta. The sequence goes on along the minus strand of CM024758.1, from coordinate 119,000,089 downwards.
TCCTTGTATTTTCTAGCTTTATCTGATTATTGGGCTACGTGATGTCCATTGACCCAATTATGATTTGGGTCATGAATATATAGTGTTGGAAGTCCCTCCAACCCTTTTTATTTAAATTCTTGGTTGCGTTGTATTTCCGTGTTAACGGTTTTCCGACTTGTTATAGCACGTACGATAATGATGCGTATGCTTTACATACTTGGAATTATTTATTTCCATTTATTTGAATTCTTTATATAGCTAAAATTTCCGGGGTGCTACACATCAGACCACACAAACTTCACACCCTTCCTAGTTAGCTTAGTCAAAGGTGCAACGATAGAGGCAAAGCCTTCAATGAATCGTCTATAATAACCTGCTAAACCAAGATAACTTCGAATCTCTGATGGCGTCCTTGGAATCTCCCACTCTAACACTGCCTGGACCTTCGTCGGATCAACTGCAACTCCAACGCCAGAGATAACATGTGCAAGGAAATGAACCTCGCGCATCCATAAATCGCACTTGCTGAACTTAGCATACAGCTTGTGCTCTTAGAGAACCTCCAGAACAACCCTTAAATGCTCACGGTGTGTAGCCTCATCCTGAGAATAGACTAACACGTCGTCAATAAACACCACTACAAAGGTATCTAGATATGGTCGAAACACCCTGTTCATGAGATCCATGAACGCTACATGGGCGTTGGTCAGACTAAATGGAAGCACAAGAAACTCATAGTGTCCATAACGAGTCCTGAAAGCCGTCTTTGACACATCTTCACCCTTAATCGTCAACTGGTGATAGCCGGACCATAGATCAATCTTGGAGAACACTGATGCATTCTGCAGCTGATCGAACAAATCATCAATCCGCGGTAAGGGATACCTATTCTTCACAGTCACCTGGTTGAGCTTCCTGTAATCAATGCACAACCTGAGGGAACCATCCTTCTTCTTCACGAACAATACAGATGCGCCCCATGGTGACACACTAGGGCGAATGAATCCCTTGTCTAGCAAATCCTGCAACTCCTTCCTCAGCTCTGCTAACTCCGCAGGTGCCATCCTATATGGAGCCTTAGAGATAGGAGAGGTGCCTGGAAGCAACTCTATAGTGAACTCTATCTCTCTAGCCGGTGGCAATCCAGACAAATCATCAGGAAACACGTCTGGAAACTCCTGCACCTCAATCTCCTCAAGGGTCGGTGACTGATCGGCCTTAGGGACTAAGACCACACTGGCAAGAAATGCGTCATACCCCTTGTTCACCATCCTCATCGCCTTCATGGCAGAGATGACAAACCTTCCCGCTAAGTTCCTTGGCAATGGATCTGAGAACTCATCCTCACCAGGAATATGGAAAGTAATCTTCTTCGCCCTACAATCCACCAAGGCATAGTGCTCCTCAAGCCAATCCAGTCCAAGAATGGCATCATAGTCCTTCATCTTGAGCAAATAGAAGCACCCAAATAAGCCTCGGTCCTCAATGCACACAAGTAAAGACAGAATGCACTTCCTAGTGAATATTGTACCTGCTGGTGTGTGCACAGACAAAGGAACTTGTAACTCCTCTGCCTCTACTCCAGACCCTACTGCTAATTGCTTGGCAAACCACTCGGAAACGAACGAGTGTGTGGCACCCGTATGAAACAATACCCGAGCATGCACACCCATGACTAAAACCGTACCTTCCGTGACGTTCTCTGCCTGCTCTGCATCCTCGCGTGCTAGTGCAAACAATCGAGCTTGGGCTCGAGGCCTTCCTGGTCTCCCTGTCACTGGCGCTGCTACTGCTGCCACTGCTGGGGCTGGTGCTCCACTCTGAACACCCTGTTGGAGTTTGGGGCAATCTCTTATCTGATGCTCGGTGCTGCCGCACTTGAGACACTTTCCTACTAGATTCCAACATTCAGTGCCGCCGTGTGCTCTTCCACAGTGAGGACACGCCTTCTTGTCGTTGGGCCTGAAGCTGGGGGACTGCGGTGTAGCTACCTGCTAACTCAATACTGCCATTGGTCGCTGGGGTGACTGGTACACAGCCTTCTTCCGGTCCTGCCTCTGGAAAGGTGGTGCGAACCTCTTCTGCACTGCCTTCTTCTCCTCTAGGTATTGATCCATCTCGCTCTCCTACCTGCACACTGCGCTGAGAGCCTCGTTTAGAGTACAGTGGTCAAATCCACAAGCCTTGACCTCGGTGATGGTTTGAGCGCCATCACAAACTTCTTAGCTTTCCTGCGCTCGTCAGCAACTATATGGGGAGCATATTTGGATAGTTCGGCAAACCTGGCCTCATACTCCGAAAAAGTCATGGAGCCCTGAGTAAGAGAGAGAAACTCCTACTGCATCTTGTCCTAGATGTGCTCGGGGATGAACTTGGCCCAAAATAGCCTTATGAACTCAGCCCAAGTCACCTCTATGGCACCATCCTCGTACCTGGTGCGAAGTATGGAGGCCCACCAAACATCGACTCTCTCCTACAAAACACAGCCCATAAGCACCAAACTAAACAAGACCCTAACTTAACACAAGTACATATAGTTATTTTAAGTACCTGTAGCATGTAGGTGTCCAAGCTAACTTTGTCTTCTCAGCACACCTGATGGCTCAGAATATCTTCTCCACTTCCCTCATCCAGCTCTACACCAAAAGTGGCTGACTCCCCCTTAAAAGAGGGAGGAGCCATCCTCTTGAACTGCTCCATGATGGACGGACCACTATGGCCATGCTCCTGGGGAACTGAAGCTGGAGCCTGAGCCTGAGACAATAGCAAAATATAACAGTCATGCATTTAATTAAAACAATCTACTCCTATTTAACAATTCTAACTTGAGCCTGCAGCTGAGCTTGCAGTGCCGCCTGAGTCTGTGCCTGGGTCTGCATCGCCTGGACCAGGACTTGCATGAACACACCATAGTCCACAGGTGGTGGTGGAGGAAGTACTGTGGGACCCTGGGGTGCTGGGGCCTGTTGCTCACCCCTCTCCTCACGTCTATGCTCATCCTCCCTAGTCTGAGCACCACGCCTACCATGGCTCGCCATCGCCTGTAAAACAATTTAATCTAATTAGAATCTAATTTATTTAGTCCTAACCATTTTCTTAACTATCTTTCATCCATTATCAGATATTTTCCACATATATGGACAAATTCTATAAAGACCTTGCAATATTGTGAAGATGATGGCATATTCATGTACAATCTCAACCTTGGGCTGCTCTGATACCAATCTCTGTAACGACCCTCCTTATACTGATATGATTAAACCAATCCACGTTGGTACAAAGGGCGCCGTCACAGTGGGACATTTACCCAACACTACACAATAGATTGAGATGTACATAAATAAACAAGAGAGTACAATGGAAGTAAAAGAAATAACTCTTATTCCATCATCATTCACATAGTTCCACAGTCTATATAGCAATAAAATAAATAACAATGTCCACATTATTACATGTCCAATTGAAATATATTGTCCATAACATTGTTTACATACTTTGAAACGAAAGTGTAAACTACACAACGATCTCCACAAATGTAGCTACTCCTCACGCTCGGAGTTGCTCCTCACTATGTCCTCCTAAAGAACGGGGACACTTGTCTCACCTGTATGTCAAAGCATATGAGTCTTCCAAAAAGAAAGACTCAGCAAGCAATCTAGAGGTAATGTCCTTAGACATATCACACACATGTTATGCTCAACAAGAAGGGAATCACATGGTACATGCTCCATGTTAATTAAACAATATACATGAATAACCTAGACATGCTTTCTACACATAATATATAACATGATTCATATTGCTAAACTCAATTCACATCATTCATATTTCTAAACAATTAGATCATGAAAATTAAGACAAGGTAGCTAACAATCCGAGCATGATATCTAATCATTTTCACGTCATTTTATAACACATTTCCACATGTTTAGCTTGCTGTTTTAACATAATTCATTCACATTCACTTGGTTCCACATCATTTCACATGCTATCTCATTCACATAACACTTTCACATATTCACATTTCAATTTGCACATTTTCACATATATACACTTAATTTACAGTGACACATAGTTCAAACCACCATACAGAAGGACACACATTCCCAAAATCACATACCCTCACCTAGGCAATACAGTGACGAATCTTGGTTAACTGCGCAGAACCAGGAGAAGCCCTCTCCACCCTAATCAGTGGTACTTGTCCACCTCCAGGATTTCATTGTAATGCCCATAGGATATCACATACACATTGAGCCTTTCCATATGGACTTTACTATAGTACGGCTCCACAGCCTTCTATGGTAGCAATGTGAATTTCAGCATACTTTACATATTAACACTTTATCACATGGTTTATATTATTCACATGCACTATTTAACTCGTTCACATGCATTATTTAACTCGTTCACATGCTTCAGTTTACAGAACATGAATTTACTGTTTCATAGTGGCAATTTAATCATAACAGTGCTTAATCATGCTACAAATCATTAAATTTTACATGATGTACTCACATACACTTAATCATGGTTTAACACCCTTGTTCAAAGCACACAGTATCTACAGGTATCAAAACAGTGTCAATTTTTATCACAGACTTCTTAAAGGTAATATGTCACATGTCTAATTTTCATATTTTATAATAGAAAAAACTAATTTTAACAATTTGACATAGAATTTAGGTAATTTCATAAAATATTTAGTTAACATGGTCGACAGTAGAGCAGTCGGTACTAATAGGCTCAAAACATGAGAACAGTAACCCTAATATCATACAAATTTCATGTGACATTATCATGCAGTAAAACAAGTTTTTCCAGAATTTCATACAGTCATAACATGCTTAATCCACCATAACAAGAATTATAATAATTAAAAATCATGCACAAAAATTCGACTGAACCTGATGATATGACCTACTAACCATACCTGACCAACCAGAAATTTTACAGCAAGCACAAACAACCATAAGTTCGAAAATCACAGCACATAGATCAAGTTCACATTTTTGAAAAACCTGAAGAACTTGGCGGCAAGTGCCTTGCCGCCAACATGGGTTAACGACACACGATGTTGTCACCAACTCAAGATCTTGGCGGCAACAAGCTTGTCGTCAAGTTCCTGTCTGTAGAAAGGGCAGACTGCATGCAAGAAAAGAATGGGGAATTGGTGGTTCCAGGACACGAATAAAAATCCGTAAAATTCCTAGGACCTAAAGGACATGTCTAGGGTTGAGACCCCTCGATTACTTGCCTGTGAAAAATTCTCTAAAGGGATTAATTAGTCGTAGAAGCTCTCCTTGGCCAAGCCAAGAAGATGCAGAATACTCTCCTGATCTGGTCTTTTTGTTGATGTAGATCACTCGCCGGAGTCGGGGAAGATTCATCAATCCAAGGAGCATCTCCCAGTCGATGTAGATCGCTGGAAGAAGCCCACACACACCGGATCAATCTTTGCAAATGCACTATTTTCTCTCAAGAAACCCTAATTTTCCTTTTTGTCAAAAGGACCTAATCTCGCCCAAAACTAGGTGTTTATAAAGCTAAAGGGTCGGGGTATGCGTTACCTTAGGTTTCCTACCATTGGAGGTGGTTTTCCTAATGAAAAACCGCAAGAAACACACCGTTTTTAGATCTAAAATCGCAACAAAACCGGAGAAGTAAACGGCCACATTGCTGCCATTATCAGGAAGTCAGCGTCCATCAATCTGCACGGTAACAAGAAGTCAACGGCACACTGGTTGCCGTCAACCTGCCCTAAACATCAAGGGATGTGGACGTTAACATTGATTTCGGTAGAAACACAGAAATATCCAACAAAGAACATACAATATGTACAGAATTAAATAAATATAGTATGCACAGAAATAAACACATATACACATATATATACACATAAGTAAATATATAAACATGCTATTTACAACAAATATCATATGCATATAGATAACATAACATGAATAAAGTTCGAGGGCCTTACACACATACACACATGTGTCGACACACACATAAATGTGTCAATAGACTTCATCCAGGTGTCGACACATTCAGAAATTTCTCTGAGTTGATTTCTATCGATTGCTGAGTAATAAGGTAATCGATTGGTGTTAAAGAGACAATCGATTGGTGTGAAAGAGGTAATCAATTGTTGACCAAAAAGGCAATTGTTTTTTTATTAAGGTGAAAATCAATTGGTGTTAAAGAGGCAATCGATTTGTAGGACCATAGATTTTTTGTGCATTTATAACTTGCTCAATGTTATAATTGTTGGCTGAAATTCATCTTGACATCATCATCTTGTGACGTTAACTGTTTGTTAACAACATAGTATATGCCGTTTACTATTTGGTTTGAAGATGTTAGTGGCAAGATCGATTGCTGTCTATTTCATATAAATGACAACCACCTTGATGTCAACACCTCCATCTGTGTTTTAATTGCTGGCTGAAATTCATCTTGACGTCATCATCTTGTGACGTTAACTGTTTGTTAACAGCATAGTATATGCCATTTACTGTTTGGTTTGAAGATGTTAGTGGCAAGATTTATTGTTGTCTATTTCATATAAATGACAACCACCTTGATGTCAACACCTCCATCTGTGTTTTGGTTTCATTTCCCGAATCCATCCCAATTTCTTTGTGGATAAACATGGAAACCCCGAATTGGGTTGAGATTCTCTTTCCTACCATGACCAAGACCCAAACCCCTATAAAACTAGATCATCCCTGTAAGGGGAAGACTTTTACTCAGCTAGGGTTTATTGGGGTTTAGTGAGTGAAAAATGGAGGCTTTGAGGTGAGGAACCGGTGAACCAGAAACTACACCGATGTTCTTGGGCAAGAAGAAGGCTCTACAGAACATGGTGAGGCTCTCTTAATGTTCAAGACAAAGCGATGATTTTCACTTGTTTGATTCAACCTCCACGTCTTAGAAGATGAGGAGGGCTTCATCACCTAAATTCGATCTTTAGGAAATTTTCGGTGGCAAGTAATGAAGGGGTTTCATCCCTATGCCTATCACCTAGGGTTTTACGATTTTTAAAGATTTTTATCTCGTGTCTTAGACCCTCAAATTCTCTTTTCTTTTAGTTTCGGTCTGCACTTTCTACAGACAGGGAATTGACAGCAACACCCTTGCCGTCAAGTGCCTAAGTTAACGGTAATCGATCATGTCATTAACTACCCTTGAAGACAATGACCTTGCCGTTAAGTTCTTTAGTTTTTTTTTTTTTTTTTCAGAAATGTGCTTCAGCATGTGTGATGTGATCTTTCGGAGATTTGAAATGTATGAGTGGGTTGTAGGATTTTTGCTTTGTCATGTATGTATGGTAGACTGAATCATAAATTTTTGATATTTTTCGAATCATATCTATAATTATTAGAATTTCTGACGCCAGTAAATAAGCATGCCATATTAGGTTTAATTTGGGAAAATTAAGTATGTTGTGCATCATTGTCTCAATATTTTTTTCTGTGGACGTGGGGTTCTTGTGAACATGTTTTTAGGTAGATAGAATCGTCAGTTTCTTGTTAACCATGTTTTAGTAAATCATCTTGTTTATTGACTAAAATCTATTCTAAATGTTAAAAATAGATATACTATTTCAAAAATTTTGAAAAATTATATGTATGATGTGTTAGCAATACATAGCTGTGGTTAAAATTTGAGTATGTTCTGACATTTGAAACTACTGTTTCCGGTTATAAGGATCTAATGACCATGTTATACTTGATTAGTTAAAATAGCATTTTACTGATGATTAGTACCATGATTAGGCTTGGTTAAGTATGTATTAACATAGTTGAATAGTAATGATTATTCTTGTAATCTTAACTATATGTTCGAGTCATAAGAATGTGAATAAACCATGAGATGCATGAGAATTATGTGCTAAACATGTGATTAATGTGATTAAGTGAATATTGTGCCACCTATGACACTGCTACCATAGTTGTGGAGCCATACTGTAGAAAAGTCCCTATGGGAATACTCAATGTGCATGTCATATCTTGTGGGCATCAGGATGAAAATTTGGAGGTGGATAAGTACCACTGGTTATGGTGGAAAGTGTTTCTCCAAGTTCTGCGCAGTTACCAGATTTGTCACTATATTGCTTAGGTGACGAGTATGTGATATGTGTGTGATAGTGTCCTTCTTAATGTGCAATGTGATCATGTGATCATGTGAAAGTGATGTATTAATGTGCTCCAATGTGAAATCATGTGAATATGTTATGTTTATGTTAAAACAGCAAGTAAAAAGGTACGAATTTGTGGTATATGAGCATATGGAATGTCATAGATATCATGCTAATATCTCCCATAGACATGTTTTAGTTTCATGATGAGAATTTTTGGAATTATGTCATAATCATGATTTTATGTTAACTACTATGTGCTTTATGAAATCCATGCGTAGTTAGTATGTTGAAGCTTGTTCATCTAGTACTTGTTAATGGTCCCATGTATCATGGGATAATTTTCTTAAAGTGTTATGCTTGTGTATAAAGTATGTGATAAGTGTTTGGATGTGACCAATAGGTTGCTTGTTGAGTCTTTGTGAAGACTCATCCTTGCTTAACTATACATGTGAGACAAGTATTCTAGAGATCGAGAAGGAGATAGTGCGGAGCAACTTTGAGTGAGAGGAGTTGTCGAGACTTAAGAGCTATTATGATAGCTTGTACTTTTATTTTACTTAGTGTGTGAGATGTTATTGTGATATGGTTATGGACTTGATTATTTGTGGACTAGTTATATTTATTTTTGCTACTATATAGACTAGGGGATGTGTGTGGTAATGATGGAATGAGATTACTTTCATTTTATTGTACTTCTCTTTGTTGTTTGTGTACATCTCTACCTACTGTGTTGTATTGGGTACATGTCTCGCTATGACAACACGCTTTCTATCGATGTTGGTTGGTATAATCGTACCGGTATAAAGAGGGTCATTACAGAGATTGTAATCAAAGCAACATGTTGAGATTGTACATAAATAAGCCATCACCTACACAACATTTCAAAGTCTTTATAGAATCTGTCCATAAAATACCTAATAATGAATTAAAGATAGTAAAGAAAATGGTTAGGTCTAAGAACATAGATTCTAATCGAGATACTTGTTTTACAGATAATGGCTACCTATGGTAGGCATGATGCTCAGGCTCTAGAGGACGAGCAAAGGCAAGAGGAGAGGGGCAAGCAACAAGCCCTAGTGCACCAGGGTCCCACTGTACTACCAACCATCGCCACTAGTGGACTATGGCGTGTTTATGCTAGGTCTTGTCCAGGCGATGCAGACACATGCACAGACGCAGGCGGCATTACAGGCCTAGTTACAAGCACAGGCTCAGGTTCTAGCTCAAGTTCCTCATGAGTTTGGACATGGTGGTCCATTCATCATGGAGCGATTTAAGAGGATGGCTCCACCTTATTTTAAGGGGTAGAGTCTGCCCCTCTTAACAGAGAGCTGGTTGAGAGAGGTGGAGAAGATTTTTCGTGCTATCAGGTGTGTACAAGAGGATAAAGTGAGCTTCGCGACCTACATGCTACAAGTACTTAGAGTATGTGTGCTTGCATGCAGTTGCTTTTGGTTTAGTTGGTACTTATTGGTTGAATGTTGCAGGAGAGAACCGATGTTTGGTGGGCCTCAATGCTCCGTACTAGGTACGAGGATCGGGTATTAGAGGTGACTTGGGTTGAGTTCACCAGACTCTTTAAGGCCAAGTTCATCCCCAAGCATATTCAAGACAAAATGGAACAAGAGTTTCTTGCACTTACCCAATGTTCCATGACTGTCCAGGAGTACGAGGCTAGATTTGCTGAGCTTTCCAAGTACTCTCTCCACATCGTTGCAGATGAGCATAGGGAGGCCAAGAAGTTTGTGATGGGGCTCAGACCATCACATAGGACTAGATTGTGGCTTTCAATCACCAGACCATAGACGAGGCTCTCAGCACAGCTTGCAGATAGGAGAGTTAGATGGACCAATACCTAGAAGAAAAGGGGGCGACCCAGAAGAGGTCGGTGGCACCGTTCCAGATGCAGAACAAGAAAAGGGCAGCCGTGTACCAACAACAGACACAACGTACAACAGTTCTGAGCACATCAACGGTTGTACTCCTAACGACCAGCTTCAGGCCAGCGATAAGAAGGTATGTTGTCACGCCCCTTCAATTTAGCAGCGGAATAAATCGGAGGGAGACACGAACAACGAGTATGGTAACGACAATTGCGCATACATTCGCAAACATCAGAGCATCTAATAAACAATAATTAGAATAAACTCTTTATTTCATTATAAAATCACTAAGACTATTACAACCACTAATTCAGAGCCACACATAAGGCTTAATGACATCATTACATTGAAATGAAATCTAAAACAATCACTACTAGACTCCATGGTGCTAGGGTAACTTCGTCATTTGACTACAGGTCACTCATCACTCGGGTCCTGTCCCATTGGTGTGTGTAACGTCATTGTCCGACTTACCTGAGACACAATAACAAAAACGCAGGGTGAGCGATAACGCCCAGTAGGACTTAAGTCTTAGGCTCAAGCAGGCTTTAAATGGCGGAGTAACTAAAGATAGAGAGAGTTATGTAAAGTCGAGAAAGTAAGAGCACAAGTAACACGGTTCAAATAGCAGATGAATCAAGTATAGTACAACGAATGAGATCGAGTCACGATATAAAGCAATATGACAACACGATGGCAAATAACGTCAACATCAAGCAATAACAAGCAACATGTATAGCAAGGAGAGAGAAAGTAGTTGGCCATATAGAGAGTAAATTGCACTTTGATTGATTTCCTTATCAATCGAAATAGTCTGGCACTTTTGATTAACTTTCGGTAATCGAGATAGTAATTGCACTTTGGTTATCCGAAGATAGCCAGGAGAGAGTATAGCACTTGTTTGTCAAAAGACAACGAGAGAATATAGCACTTTGTGTGATTGTCTTAGATTAATCTTGATAGTATGGCACTTGGATGTAATGCCGACATCCTGATCATTTAACTCCCACGGGCAAATGGCACTTTCGGGCGCTCCCCCCAGGACCTGATCGGGCCCTATTGCACTGGCATTGGTTATATTGTTTATCTTTAGACAATCAATTAATGGCCAATCTGAGAGTACCAAGAAATAGATAAGAGCACTAGATGAATAGACGGGATAGTAGAGTGAACGTGAATAGGTGAGCGAGTAGAGTAAAGATGAGAGCTAGTGGACATCATGTAAAACAACGAGTAAACAAGCGATAGTAACAGTTGCACAACACACGCACGTCGTATTGGTAGTCAGATGGAATTCACGATCTTCCCATTGGCCATGTTATGCACAAGTCCAGAGGTCCGACGTGATTCAAGGTAAGAGCGAACTTCTAATAGCCGTTTGGATCATATCGATCCCTAAAGGGGTAATGGGTGTTAGGGTACAACCGGCTCGTCGACCATGTGGGAATCCATGATCAGAGGAGACTTACGGAGGCCTTGCACAAGGATTCACTAGTCCGGCGGAAGGAGTATCCGATGGAGAGTTCGTCCAAGTCAAGAAAGTGTGTAAATATAGAAACAAGTGCTCGACGTTCTAGAGGAATTCTAGAATAGTGGAGCGTCGAGATCGGTGTTCTAAAACATCGCACGAATCGTAAACGAGTACTTGTTAAAGTAAGGTAATTAATTGCAATAATTACCAGATATGTTATGTGTCATATTCATACAAATTAAGTCATGTTTGGATGGTTCAACGTGTGTGTATGTGTCATGAAATCAAGGATATGAAAGATCAAGTGATTGACTTTTATTAGATTAAAATACAATCAATACTTACAACTTTGTTTTTATGTAGTTAAGATCGTCAACATGATATGGGAATTATGGTGGTACAACAAGACTTGCAAAAGACTGATTTTTAGGCCCAAAACTGAGATCGCGACGTGGTCTTGCAAGGATCGCGACGGGTCGTCAGATCAGGCAGGCAGAATGTGACATAGGTACTGTCGCGACCAGAACACGACAGAGGTACTATCGCGACCCGACCTCAGAATGTGACATATCGGGCCGTCGCGTTCACAGGGTCTGCGCCTGAGTCCGTCAGGGATCTGACATGCTCTTGGTTCAGACTACCATGATTTGACACAGGGTGATATTCATGAAACGCCTATATCTCTCTATATGCTGACCTTTAGACAAAACGCGCAACATAGAAAATGTCGAGGACATCTATTGGAAGAACTTTTTGTTGTGGGCTGGGTCTGAATCGATCTCTAATTGCATGAAATACAGGAAGAACTTGGGAAAGCCCTAAACATGCATGACTTCATTGCGACTTACATGTTAGACTTGTAACATGAGATATACTGACATTTGGATAAAATGTCTAACATAAAAGATGACAAGGACAACTAGTATAAGAACTTTGTTGTTGGGGTTTTAACCTAATTCGGTCTTGAACCTTGTGAAAAAGATGAAGAAGTGAAAGTTAAATGCAACCTGAAAACGCAGTATCCTGCATGACTCTATTACGAAGTTTATAAATCTCTAACTAATGATATTTAAACAAAACACTTAACATGAAAGATGACCATAACAACTAGCTAAAGAACTGTTATGTTGGAGGCTTGACCTACTTCGGCCTTTAATCTTGTGCAAAATAGGAAGAACTTAAAGTTAACTGCATCTCGACATTGCAGTATCATGCAGTGACTCGATTAACATGCTTATAACTCTCTATCTAAAGACTTTTAGGCAAAACTTTCTACATGAAAGATGATTGTGACTACAAGTAGAAGAACTTTGATGTTGATGATTTAGTCTAATTCGGTCTTGAATTGTATGCATAATAAGAAGAACGGTAAAAGCCCTAACTGTGCGCGACTTAGGGAAAACGATTAATACACAAAGTATACTCGATGCAAATTAGTAAAATCAGAAGCAAATAATCTAGACTCGAAGCTCTACAAGATGGTATTATTTTTCTTTAATCTTGACCCGAAAATGCCTACCTTTGAATGCTAAGAACTCCCTGCAGATTCCTGGGTTGATGCAGTGGCTTGGGGAAGATGTTCTTCATGACTCCAAGCCCTAGGGTCGTCCTCCTTGCTCCTGGGAATTGTTCCCATGTCCAGCAACGAAAGGAGCATGCTAAGGTTGGTCATAGAGGGTCTTAAGATGGTTTTATAAGGCTAGGTTCTCTTAATTCCGAGTTTTGGAGTTTCTAAATCTTGTAGTAGGAATCCTACCATGACTAGAACTACCATAGGAGCTATTGCCATCCTAAAGCAACTCCAATGAGTAAGTAGTAGGGAGCAAATTCGTGCTCTCATGTTAGGCTTAGATTTGGGTCATGATTAATGGCCCAACTAACTCATGGTTAAGCTTAAATGACCCATTTTACTAATAGGTATTGGGTTAATACGAATTTTAAATATTATTTCCTTTTTATTTGGCCACCTATTGGCCCAATAATTGTGATTTGGCCTCGAACATATATTTTACTTTAGTTTGCTATATTAAATAGCCGGTTTCCGACTTAGTTTCCTAATTCGGGTAACTTGGTCACGTGTAACGTACATTCAACCAATACAATTTTTCGTTGCACGAATTCCTTCATGAAATGCTTAGGGATAATATTTGAGGATGGTTTATAATTTTTACGGAATTTTCTAATGTGTTTTCTCACGTACGATAGTGGTACGTAAGTTCTATCATTATGATAATACGGAAATTATTTATCTACTATTTCCATACTTGCATTTATTCATAGGTCATAAGTTGTCCATTGGTCCAATTTCTTTTATGGACTATCCCCACATATTATTTGGACTCTACTCATAATTTTTATTTCAATTGTTAATCTACTTGGCTCATGTAATAATGGATATTTCAATTTATTCTTATTTACCATGATAAGTCACATAAATTCTAAATCATGGTCCGAATTATTTTTCTATGCCCAAATTTCTTAATGGGTCATTAGATAATAATTTTTAAGGTATAACTATTATTTTATAGAATTTTTACATGGTTTCTACTCATGCAATAATGACGTGTATCTTTTAGCTAGTTTGGTTTTATAAATTGACGAATTTTCTATTTATCTAAAATTTTTAATTAATGAAATTTCTGGGGTATTACATGTGTCCTCATTGCAGAAGGACACATGGTGACTCATAGTGCTAGAAGCTAGCAGGGAAATGCCTAAAGTGTGGTAGTACCGAGCATAAGATCAAACACTGTGTGAGACTTCAATAGTTCATGTCGTGAGGAGCTCCAGCCCCAGCAACTTACAAATCCAAGCCAAGCTAAACTCCCTTCCAAGCTCCCCACGGAGCACCAAGCACAAGGGAGATCTCTAGAGGAAGAAAACACAAAGCAACAGGCGAAATGGGGTTGTGCTCTCGGCCTGAGCAACTTAACCACAAGCGTTGAGAACGCGATGGACCTGGTCGTCGCGTTAGAAATGCTAACGCGACACCCACATACGTCGCGATCTGGAAGTGCCTGCAACACTGATGGTCAAAGCCACCACGTGGCATGCATGCAACGCTGACATCTGATCGTGATGAACCAGTAAGTCACGTTGCAGTATGCATGACGACACGTGTCCACACCGTTCAGAAAGCAAAATGACAAAAGTACATTCTGTTGTCATTGCCCTATCGTGACAGGGGCGGCCGGCTCGTTCTCATTAAAAATTGACGGTCACCTCCGTCGCCCTCAAAAGGCGATGGGTCGACATGTCGCGACTACAGCCGAGAGAGCTAACCCACAAGGGAAACAGAATGTTAAAATCTAACCAACAAAAAAACAATTTTGTCCTCAAAATTAAGGGCGAAACTAGGGGAAAAGAGGGTAAACAAAGTACCTGTCACTTGAACAAGTAAGGGAACTACTCCCGCATCTTGTCCTCACGCTCCCAAGTGGCCTCGCCACCGGCGCGGTGCTCCCAAACCACCTTGACGAGCTGGATCTACCTCCTGCGACGCAGCTGCACCCTGCGGTCTACCACGCTGACTGGGTACTCCGGCACGGATAGGTCTAGAGAGACCTCTAGCTGCGAGTAGTCGACTACATGCGAGAGATCTAGCATGTACTTCCTCAGCTGTGACATGTGGAAGATGTCGTGGACACCTTCCAACTCAGACGGAAGAGCCAACCTATAAGTGACATCACCAACCCGCTCCAGGATGGGAAAGGGGCCAACAAACCTCAGGCTAAGCTTGCCCCTCTTCCCAAACCTGAGAATGCCCTTGGTGGGAGAAATCTGAAGAAACACACGGTCACCAGCCTCGAACTAAAGTGGCCTTTTGCGGACGTCGGCGTAGCTCTTCTGTCTACTCTACGCTGTCTGCAACCTCTGTCTGATCAGCCTCACGATGTTTGCACATTGCTGCACCAACTCTGGACCCAGCAACTGCCTCTTGCCAACCTCATGCTAGTGCAACGATGTCCTGCACGGTCGACAATAAAGAGCCTTGTAGGGCGCCATCCCGATGCTAGAGTGAAAGCTATTATTATACGAAAACTCCACCATGGGAAGGTGCGACTCTCACGTGCCGCCCCAGTGTAGGCAACACAACTCAACAAGTCCTCCAGGGTCTGTATGGTCCTCTCCGACTACCGTCTGTCTGTGGATGGTAGGCGGAACTCAACCTCAACAAGGTGCCAAGTGCACGCTGAAGGCTGCGCCAGAAATGAGAAGTGAACCTCGGATCTCTATCTGAGACAATAGAGATCAGGGTTCCGTGCAAAGGCACCACTCTGTCCATAAACAACCGCGTAAGTCTGTCCATTGACCATGCTGCTCTGACTGGTAGGAAGCGAACTGTCTTTGTCAGCCTGTCGACGATGACCCAAACGCTGTCGTGCCCCTGCGAAGGGTGAGGTAAGCCAGAAACAAAGTCCATGGTGATGTGCTCCCACTTCCACATGGGAATGGGGAGCGACTGCAACTCACCACCAAGATGCTGGTGCTCTGCCTTCACTTGCTGACAGGTAAGGCAGTGCGAAACAAACTCAGCGATATCTCTCTTCATCCCAGGCCACCAAAAGAGTAGCCTCAAATCATGGTACATCTTTGTGGAGCCAGGATGAATAGAGTATTGCGACCTGTGTGCCTCAACCAGTACCTCCTCCTTGACGTCCTCTGGAACGTAGAGTCTGTCTCGGAACCGAACCTCGTTGTCCTCGTCCAGCACCACCTCGGGCAACTACAACACATCTGCCAAGTCTGCGTCTGCACTCTGTGCCTCGATCACCTGCTGATAAATCATAGGGCGAACTGTCATGCTGGCCAACACTGCCCTCTCCCTGAGGCTTGACGGCGTGAACACGCCCTAAGTGGCATCCTCCAGGAGTCTCCAGTGTCTAACCAACAAGGAACTCAAGTGGGCTCTCCTACTCAAAGCCTCTGCTACGACCTTAGCCTTGCCCAGGTGATAGGAAAGGGTAAAGTGGTAGTCCTTCAAGTACTCGAGCCACCTGCACTGCCTGAGGTTCAGATCTCTTTGTGTGAAGACGTACTGTAAGCTCTGGTGATCGGTGAAGACCTTGAACACCTCGCCGTACAAGTAGTGCCTCCAAAACCTCAAGGCGAACACGACTATTGCAAGCTCCAAGTCGTGTGTCGGGTAGTGCTGCTCATGCTTCTTCAGCTGATGAGAAGCATAAGCAACTACTCGACCGTGCTGCATCAGCACAGCTCCTAGACCAGTCCCTGAAGCGTCTAGGTAGACAACAAAGCCGCCGCTGCCAGAAGGTACGACAAGGATCGGAGCTGAAGTCAACCGACACTTCAGCTCCTGAAAACTGCGCTCGCACTCTGCTGTCCACACAAACTTGGTCTCCCGCCTGGTCAACCTGGTCAAAGGTTCAGCAATTCTGGCGATGTCCTGGACGAACCTTCTATGGTAGCCTGCCAGCCCTAGAAAACTGTGAACCTCTGCAACGGTAGTGGACTGGCTCCAAGAAACCACGGCCTCAACCTTGGCGGGATCAACTGCCACACCTGCACCAGAAACAATGTGACCCAGGAAGTGCACCTCCTTTAGCCAAAATTCGCACATGCTGAATTTGGCGTAAAGTTGGTGACTCCTCAAAGCCTGCAACACCAGCCTCAAGTGAACCTCGTGCTCCTCTGCCGTTGCTGAGTACACCAGGATGTTGTCGACGAACACCACCACAAACTTGTCTAGGTACTCTTGAAACACGTTGTGCATCAGCTCCATGAACGATGAAGGTGCATTCGTGAGCCCAAAAGGAATCACGACAAACTCGAAGTGGCCGTAGCGGGTACGAAAAGCTGATCTGGCGATGTCTGACTCGCGGATCCGCAACTGGTAATAGCTCGACCTCAAGTCGATCTTCGAGAACACTGAAGCTGACTGCAACTGGTTTAACAAGTCATCGATCCTGGGCAAAGGGTACTTGTTCTTTATGGTCACCTGATTCAGTTTCCGATAATCAATACACATCCTAAGGCTGCCATCTTTCTTTCTCACAAACAAAACAGGCGCTCCCCACGGAGAACGACTAGGACGAATGAAGCCTAACACAAGCAACTCCTCTAGTTGGCGCTTCAACTCCCGCAGCTCCGCCGGCACCATCCGGTACGGTGCCTTGGACGCAGGCATCATTCTTGGAAGCAACTCAATGGAGAAATCTACCTCCTGCTCAGGCGGCAAGCCAGGTAGATCCTCTGAAAACACGTCTGCAAACTCATAGACAATAGGCACATCTGAAATAGATATCTCACCAGAATCCGAGACACACACCGAAGCCAAGAAAGCAACACCACCGTCTTGGATAAGATGTCGAGCTCTACAAAAAGAGACAAAGGGTCGGCGGGTAGACCAAGTACCTCGGAAGCAAAGCACAGGTGCTCCAGGTATCTCGAACCTAACGATCTTCCGCTGACAATCTACCAGTGCAGAGTGTGCCTCTAACCAGTCCATGCCAAGGATGGCATCAAAGTCGTGGAGCTGCAAGGCAAATAGTCTGGCTGGTAGTTGGTGGCCCTGTACCTCGACGGTGACACCCTCTAGGTAGCCCAGAGTGTGCACAAAGTCACCCATTGGCAGCTCAACATCTAGGTTATAGGTCCGCTCCGGAGCAAACTTAGACAAAGTAGCAAAGAACTCCTCAGAAGCAAAACAGTGCATAGCACCCGGATCAATCAAAACTCTAGCAACCCTTCCAAGGATAGAAACCGTACCGACGACCAGAATAGCGGCCTCCGCCTCCTCTCTAGTTATGTTCATCACCCGACCGCGTCCACATCCTCGCTGAGGCTGCTGCTGCTGGCTCTGCTGCGGCTACTGGAACTGACCCTGGTGCTACTGCTGGCGCTGCGCCGACTGGGGTGGAGGAAACTGCGCCCTGAGGTGCCTACTGCTGCTGCTGTTACCTTAACAATGGACACTCTCGCTGGTAGTGACCCGGCTGCCCGCAGTGGAAACAACCCATGCCCTACTGGCCCTGCTCTGCTCCCTACTGCACAGACTGTTCCACTAGTTGTTGCTCCGGCTGACGTCGATGCTGCTGTTGTCGCAGCCCTCCCTGCGGAAACAGAACGCCCTGCGGCAATGGGCCCCAGGCTGCTCGAACTGCTTGGGCTGAGCATCAATCGGCACTTGCTCGGCTGCAATCGACCCGTCTGACTTTAACTTCTGATGCTCCGCCAGCTCATGAGCCTGCCTGCGAGTGCGTGAAGGCATGTTCTGCAAAACAACAAAAATAAAAGATTAACAGATAAAACTCCGGTGGCTAGCAGTGTTACTTGTTCTTCCTAAGGGACTTTACGTTATTACTTACTTCCATTACAAGTCCTGATAGACCCCTTGCTCTGATACGACTGTAACGGCCCAGGCGCTCGGATCCTCGGCTCCCACAAAGAATCCGAACATCGGCACCGCCGCCCACGAGTCTGGAGACCCGGAAGGGCTAACGGATCGGTCTAACATGATATGTAATAGAGATAAATAATAACAAATGCACTAAAATGTACGACAGGTGAAGGAAAAGAGTCCAACGCTGAGTAACAGTCTAGTACAATCCCAAAGTAAATAAAGTACAAGTGCTGAACATGTCCCTTAGGGACATACCTTGAGGGTGAAGTACACAAACTGGGGAACATTGCTCACTGGGGACATCATCTACTATGGCCCCGCCTCCTCAGTCTGCCATGGAGGGAACTGTTATGAAGTCTCACCTGCAAAAGAGGGCATAAGCTTCATGAAGAAGACCAGTAGGGACTACCAATCTCCCACTGGTTCTAACAGTAGAATCCAACTAGGAACAACACAGGTGCCAAGAAAACCAAGTCGTAGCGGAAGCGGAACGTCAAACCTGTCGCTAGTCCCCCTCGGTCAGAGAGGCGACGCAGCGATACGTCCCGATCAGAACGCGACGACCCTGCCAGTCGCGACAAGAACTAGAAGGCAACCCTTGAATAAATCGCGATAAGAACGCGGCAGCTAAGGGCGCTGCAACCAAACTGGTTCATTTGAGCACGACACGTACCCCGTCGCGATGCTATCGCGACGGAGACGGAGGTCACGTTCCGAAAGAACCCCAAACTCCTGAACGCTGACACGTGCCCATCGTGTCTCTAAACGCGACGGGTGGTGGGGCGCATTTAGAGAGAACGCGACGCGACGATACTTCACGACTAGGTCGCGACTGGGATCTTCGTCGTGACCTCAGCCGGGAGCCATACAGAGGCTCCAGAAATAGCCCAAAAATTCACAAAAAAATGCAAAATGGGGAGGGGAGCATGCCACACGATGGAATCACCTTAATTAATACCAAACCACCCTTAAGAAACCTCATGCATGTCAAGGAAAGCAGGGCTACACTCAAATCCTCACATGCACAACATGAAACCCTCATTACAGCATACCCATTCCAAGCATGAAAACCACGCAACCATCATTCCTCAGGAAAACCACATGTTAGAAGGATCAATGCACATCCTAGCCATGGATTCTAGGCTTGGAGAAGGAGGATTTGGGTCCTAGCATGCTAGAACTAGGTGGAGGGTGAGGAGTCCCTACCTCAATATGAAGATCCACCCCATTAGGGCCTTCTCGTAGGTTAGCACCCCTCCACCTCCGAGCTCCAACTCTCCAAGAGTCGTCGTCTACAAGCCGAGCACTACCCCCTTGAGTCGATGGAGAGGAGCATGCACCACAGAGTGAAGGACTATGCACAGTGAGGAAGGGAATAGGAGAAGGAAACCTCAACCATTACCAAAGCCACACATAAGGCAATCCACACACTTACCAATCCAAGCCAAGCAAAACTCCATTCCAAGCTCCCCACGGAGCACCAAGCAGAAGGGAGATCGCCAGAGGAAGAAAACACCGAGCAATAGGCGAAATGGGGCTATGCTCTCGGCCATAGCAACTTAACCACAAGTGTTGAGAACGTGACGGACCTGGTCATCGCGTTAGAAATGCTAACGCAACACCCACCTACGTCGTGATCTGGAAGCGCCTGCAACACTGACGGTCAAAGACACCACGTGTCATGCATGCAACGCTAACATCTGATCGTGACAGACCAGTAAGTCACGTTCCAGCATGCATGACGACACGTGTCCCCACGGTTCAGATAGCAAAATGACAAATGTATAGTCTGCTGTCAGAGCCCTGTCGCTACAGGGGCGGTCGGCGTGTTCTCATTTAGAACGTGATGGTCACCTCCGTCGCCTTGAGAAGGTATGGAACAAGTGTGTAGGGATATGGAACAAGCTTCTCTTGATGAAATAGAAGAAGACAAATATGATCCACTACTAGAAGAATTGCAACAACTAGATGAAACACGAAGGACTACCTAGAAAATTGAGGTATCACAAAGATGATACAAAAAAAAATAATATAGGTGATCCTCAAGACAAAGTAAGAACAAGAGGTATGACCATTCTCTGTGACTTTACTGCATTTGGTTCTCAGATAGAGCCTAGGACAATCAATGATGCACTGGTAGATGAGTCTTGGATCCTAGCTATGCAAGAGGAACTTAACCAGTTCCAACGCAGCCAAGTCTGGACACTTGTCCCTAGACCTTCTGACAATCCAGTTATTGGGACTAGATGGGTCTTCAGAAACAAAATGGAAGAATCAAGAATGATCACAAGGAACAAAGGTAGACTGGTGGCATAAGGATACTCCCAAGAGGAATGCATTGACTTTGATGAAACATATGCCCCAGTTGCTAGATTAGAGGCAATTAGAATTCTATTAGCTTATGCATGCTCTCTTAATATCAACTTATTTCAGATGGATGTCAAGAGTGCTTTTCTAAATGGTTTCATAAAAGAAGAAGTTTATGTTGAGTAACCACAGGGCTTTGAAGATACTAAGTATCCAAATCATGTTTTCCAGTTAAAGAAAGCATTATATGGTCAGAAATAAGCTCCAAGTGCTTGGTATGAAAGACTAAGTGCTTATCTTATATCACATGATTTTATAAGTGGTAAAGTTGATAGCATCTTATTTATTAAGAAATTTTTAGAAGGAATCTTGATCGTGCAAATATTTGTTGATGATATTAATTTTTCTTCTACTAATGAATCACTTTGTAAATTCTTTGAAAACATTATGCAAAGTGAATTTGAGATGAGCATGATGGGTGAGCTTAATTACTTTCTTGGCTTGCAAATCAAGTAGACCAAGGAGGGTACTCACATCTGTGAAACCAAATACATTTTAGATTTATTATCTAAATATGGTTATGACAATTGTAAGCCCTTAGGAACACCCATGAGCTCTGGAATTAAGTTAGATATCGATCCAATTGGCAAGAAAGCAGATCAGAAGATCTATAGAGGCATGATTGGGTCATTAGTCTATCTTACTGCTAGTAGACCAGACATAATACACAGTATATGTTTGTGTGGTAGATTTCAAGCTCATCTAAAAGAATTGCATGTCAATGTTGTTAAAAGAATTTTTAGATATCTTATAATACAAGTAAATTGGGTTTATGGTATCCCAGATGTTCTGAATTCAAATTGCTTGGATATTGTGATGCTAACTATGTTGGATGCAAAAGAGATAGAAAAAGCACCAGTGGTAGTTGTCAAATTCTTGCAGGATGCTTAATTTCCTGGTCTTCAAGAAAGCAAAATTCAGTAGCCTTGTCTACAACAGAAGCACAATATATTGCAGCTGGAAGTTGCTGCACTCAACTGCTGTGGATCAAACATCAACTGGAAGACTATGGTCATACACTTTAGAAAATTCCAATGTTGTGTGACACACAAGCGCAATCAACTTGACCAAGAATCCAATCCAACATTCAAGAACCAAGCACATTGTGGTCAGACATCATTTCATCAGGGACCGTGTAAGTAATGGAGATATTTCACTTGAATTTGTTTCTACAGATAATCAATTAGCAGATATATTCACTAAATCTCTTCTTGAAGATAGATTTACATCTATAATAATAGAAATAAGTATGTACAATCCTGAGTAAAATTTACTGCACTACATGCTTCTTTCATTGTAAAAACTTTTCTAAGTTCTGAGACTTCGACTTTTGAGAAGTCATAGTTATGGATACTGTGACTCTTGAGAAGTCAGAGTTCTGTACTGCGACTCACATAAAATCGGAGTTTGTGAAGTCGAAGTCTATATCTCAATTTATATTAAAAAAATATTATTATTTATTTAAATTCTATTTAAAGGGCAATAAATTCTAACCGCTCACTCATTAAATCTCAACCCTTCATCTCCTCATCTACGGTCCGTTACACATTCTGTTTCTTTATTAAGACCCTTTCGTCTCCTATTCCAAATCACCCCTTTTGAATTTTCTTCGACTCTCCTGTCATCTTCCTCCTGCTTCCCGCATTCACAATTCACCCCAACGGAACCAACCTCAAAGCTTCTACAAAATCTTTCCACTTTTCTAGAGGAAGGTAGGTTCTTTAACCTCTACAGACCCTTTCGACATCTCATCTATCATCCCTCTCAGTCTCCTGTTTTGCTTCTATCTAGATGGACTCTTCTAGGGCTCCGGAAGGCACCCTCTTCACCCCGGAACAATTTATGAGGTTATCCTCCTCCAAGGCCTCAATCTATCAAGGGAAGATTGTAGACTTCAGTTAGTTGACGAGTAGACTTGGTTGGGTAGCTGAAACTCTAGAGAGTATGGGTTGGTCGAAGCTCCGCAGTATCTTTGAACCTACATTCGAGAGGGCTCTTAAACTTTTTATCTATCCCTTCAAGTGTGTGCAGACGGGTCAGTCACAGGAATAGTCAAAGGAACTATTGTTACAGTATCTGAGGATCTGTTGGTCGATATTTTGGCCTGCCCTTGTACCAGACACAAAATTAGTGAGCCTCTGCCCATTGAGAAGTAGAGAGTGGGAATCATTGCTCACTTAGGATCTCTCTCTGAGAAAGGGCTCCTCATCAACGAGGTCATAGTAGAAAAGAGGATCCTCCACTCCATCATCACCACGATTGTCACCCCTAGGGCTGGCACACACTCTTCAATCACAACTAGAGATGGTAGCCTGTTGTTCTGAGCAGTGCAACGACACAGGGTCAACCTACCGGTCTATTATCTTAGAGAGGATGGTAGCGTCTAGAAATCTGCAAGAGTCTCTCCCATATGGACTTCTATTGAACCTCATTTTCATAAGATTTTATGTTAATCTATCTAGTGATATCTTCGTGGCAGTAAAAGAAAAGCTTGGACTTTCAACTCTATGAAGAAGCCACTACACTTTGTAAAACAAGGCACAAAATTAGTGGACCAAGGACTCTATTCCGCAGTGCTCACATGAAATATTTCCAGATAAGGCTCAAAGTTCCTCCTCTATACCAACACAAGAAGAAGGTAGAGAAGAAGAAGCACCAGTAGCAGATCAAACAGAGATCCAGATCTTTGTCCCCTCTCAAGAACAAGAAGTAGCTCAGCCTTCTGTCCCCTCCCTAGAGCAAGATGCTATAGAAAAAACCATCAGTCATGTGCTAAGGGACTTAAGGGACAAGGGAGTGGCTCAAGAAGCTAGCACCACTCCTATTGAGCCTCCCTTTGAGGAGTACCACCTTGTATCTCTACCACATGTTGAGACCCAGTCTAGGTCTCAGGGGCAGACTAGCAAAAATTTGGATGATGTGGTTCAGCTAATCATGAAGCAGCAAGAAATGATGACAGTTCTATAGATGCAAATCCTGCAGATAAATGTCAAATTCAATTTTATGCTTGAGGAGATCCAACAGATGAAGGATCTCTTATTACAGTTGGTGTGCCAACAGGGCACAAGTAATTCTCAAGTTCCTCCTGCTCAACCTGAGCAACAACAGCAGTAACCAGAGGCAGTAGGTGTACAACTAGAGAGTAGTTCAGTACATCCTGATAAAGATCAAGTAGTATAATCAAAGCAGCAGCAGCCAGCACTAGAAGTGCAACCTTCCAAGCAGCAGTTGGAGAAGAGTGATCAGGAGTTAGACCCTGAGGTCAGGACCTTTAAGAGAAGGGTTAGGAGAAAACTTATGAAATCTAGTCTACCAGTCTTTCCATCTCAACACTTGACTATTCCTTCTCGTTCCACTGATTAAACTCCTCTTCTTGCTTCTGATCCTACACCTCCACCAGTCACTGAACACAAAACTACAACCTCCTCCTTCCACTTCACAACCAAAAATAGACCCCCCAGTAAATACTTCCATTTCCTCATTTCCACTAAAGTAGATATTCTCAACCTTCAAACTCAACCTCCACACTTCTTTGCTTCTCTTCCTCTACCAACTATTTCATCTACACTCAGTTCTACACAAGAACTATCATCTGGTGTAAGCTCTCAGAGTCATGGCTCCCTCCTTCTCTCTATCACCCGAGCTCCACCTTTACTCCATGATGTAAACATTGCAGCAATCAATATAAGCTTGTTTCTCCACATTTTCTGTCTATCTTAACCTTTCTATTAATGTCACAAAGGGGGAGAAAGAAAACAAAAACAATTGTTTTTGCATTGACCAGATTTTGGGAGAAAGAAAATAAGACAGAAATCAACTGTTATGCAAAATCAAAATTATTTTCACTGTCAATTTAAAAGTTTTTGTCATTAACAAAAAATGGAGAATTGTTGAGCAACTATTCCTAATTGCTAAACAGTTAATTATGATATTTTTGCTATGACAAAAACCTTTTAATATCTTCGCCTTTACCATTTATGAAAAATAATAATTCAAAAGGTTCTTATGTATATAAACATATTTCTGCCAAAGTTCATGCTTACACAGAACCTAAGTATCAACACAATGAAGTTTCTCTATGTCCACAACGTACACTGTATATCATACTAACTTTGACTCCATTCAAACATCAACTTCAGTTGAACATCGATTTCATTCAAAACATCGATTTCAGTTCAACAGTGACTCCATTCAAACATCGACTTTGGTTCAACATCGATTTTATCTAGAACATCAATACCACTTAAACATCGACTTCATTCAAACATTGATTTCAATTCAACAACAATTTTGTCTAGAACATCGATTTCACTCCAACATCAATTAAGCCTCAACATCGATAACACTTATACATGGATTATGTTCACATCGAATTCATTTCAACATGGATTACATTCAAACATCGATTACACTCAAACATCGATTACCTATATGAAACATTGATTGCATCTGAAAGTCGAAGTAGTTGTATTTCTTCTAAAGTCGAAGTTCATTATCTGTTACAGTTGTAATGTTGTTGCTTACTCCGACTTCTTGAAAGTCAAAGTTTCTCATATCAACTTCTGTGTATTTATACTTAGATGATCTTTTAAGTTTCTATCAATAAGCACAACTTAATGTATATCACTACATGGGTTTTACATTGAAATATCTTTTACATAAAGATAGTTTCCATAAGTCCTATGAATCATGTTTCTTTAAGTTAATATAAAATTCAATTACCTTTTTGGGGGGAAATATTTTATTCAATATTAGTCATCTGTGAAATATCTTTTTTGAGATCTGTAAAAGATTTAGATATATTTTTTGTCCCTTCCACTGACAGGAAGATAAGCTGATCGACAGATCGTAAAGAAATTAAATGCTTGACAGGTATAAGCTATATAGGCTATCTATCAGAACCTACCTACCATTGTCAGAAACTCCATGACTTTCAAAAAGAGATCTTCTGCAACTGTCTGTTCAATCTTAAATGTTCTGAACTTCTATCTGAACTTTCTCATACTTTATATTCTTTTATCTAACCTACCTCCAAAGGTATGTATGGAGGTATATGCTTTCGTCTTGTCATTTCAGATTTGTAGAATATTTAATGAAGCATGCCTAGCTTTCAGCCTTGAGCATGAAACTTACAGAATAATCATGAAGGTGTCTATCAAGCCATTAAGCGACCCACATAGCATGAAGACGTTGGATCCTCTAGAGCTGAAACGAATGAGTGTCATAACAGAAATCTCAAAGACATCAACATCCAAAGCTCCAATGGATATTGTTCAACGGCTAGCATCTATCAAGCAGATTCAAATGGGAAGATACTTGAAGCCTACATATAAGCTTAAGTTCAAAAGAAACAACAACAGAGAATACAAGGCATAGACATCGACTCCACTCGTTTCTAAAAGCCAAAAGCAAGAAGTGCCATTCTGCTCAGTCTTCGACTTCCTTGCTAATCCCTGATTCGAAGAAGTCGTGTTCTCTTAGGTGGCAGTCTACATTGCAAACTTCTCTTTGTCCACCTTCTCAATTTCAGAAAGAGCTAAAGACTCATTTCCATTTGTTTCTCTTTCTGATTCTCTATGTTTGCTCATTCTGTTGAGCAGACACACTAGTGTATTTATTTCACTTCTATGTAAGATAACCCACAAGGGGTTTGTTCCCTGTAGTGCCCCTCTTGTGAAGGGAAGACCTACTAGTGTATGTAGTTTTTGTACCCCTTGGTTAAGGGAAGACTTGCTTGGGAGCAAGTGGGATTGTAATACCTCTCAGGGTTGAGAGAAGGCCAAGCATTCTTGTTAGTTAGTGAAATCCCAAGTGGTTTCTTGTGGACTGGACGTAGGACTTTCAAGTGGGAAGGGCCGAACTAGGATAAAATCCTTGTGCATTTTTGTGTGATTGATTCGGCCAAGTTTTCACTTGTTTCACACACACCACACTAAGTACTAACAACTTTATTTAGTGTTATCTAGTTTTTAGATATTTTTTAAAGCACAAAAAGTCATATTCACCCCCCACTAGGATAACAATTGTGCCATCTCGATCCAACATGTTTGGGTGCTTCTACTTGGTCAAGATGAAGGAATATGATGCTATACTTAGTCTGGATTGGTTTGAGGAGCACTATGCCTTGGTCGATTGCAGGAGGAAGAGAATCACTTTCCGCATTCATGGAGAGGATGAGTTCTCACATCCTTTGCCTAGAACTATGGTGAGAAAGTTTGTGATCTTCGCTATGAAAGCTGTGAGAATGGTGAACAAGGGTTGTGACACTTTTCTTGCTAGTGTGGTCTTGATCCCTGAGGCCGATCAGTCACCTACCCATAAGGAGATCGACATTGTGCAGGAGTTTCCAGAGGTGTTTCGTGATGATCTGTCTGGATTGCCACCAGCAAGGGAGATAGAGTTCACTATCGAGTTGCTTCCAGGAACCTCACCTGTCTCTAAGGCTCCCTACTGGATGACACTTGTTGTGTTAGCTGAGCTGAGGAAGCAGTTGCAGGACTTGCTTGATAAGGGATTTATTCGCCCTAGCATTTCACCATGGGGCGCACCTGTACTGTTCTTGAAGAAGAAGTATGGTTCCCTCAGATTGTGCATTGACTACAGGAAGCTCAACCAGGTGATAGTGAAGAATAAATACCCCTTGTCACGCATCGATGATTTGTTCGATCAGCTCCAGAATGCATCTGTGTTCTCCAAAATTGATCTGCGTTCAGGTTACCATCATCTAAAGATCAAGGAGGAGGACACTTCCAACACAACATTCAGGACCTGTTATGGACACTATGAGTTCCTTGTACTTCCTTTAGGTCCAACTAACGCCCCTGCAACGTTTATGGATCTTATGAACAGGGTGTTAAGGCCATACTTAGATAGTTTTGATGTGGTGTTGATAGACGATATTTTAGTTTACTCCCATGATGAAGCTACACACCGTAAGCACCTGAGGACAGTTGTAGAAGTTCTTCGTAAACACAAGCCGTATGCCAAGTTTAGGAAGTGTGACTTCTGGTTGCGTGAGGTTCACTTCCTTAGGCATGTCATCTCAGGCGCTGGACTTGTTGTTGATCTAGTGAAGGTTCAGGCAGTACTAGAGTTGGAGACTCCGATGACACCATCTGAGATCAAGAGCTTTCATGGTCTAGCTGGTTACTGCAGGCAATTCATAGAAGGCTTTGCCTCCATAGCGGTGCCTTAACCAAGATAACCAGGAAGGGAGTTAAGTATGTATGGTATAAGGAGTGTGAGAGCAGTTTTCAAAAACTGAAGACAATGCTGACATCTACACCCGTGTTGATACTGCCAAGTGGGGCCGATGGTTTTGTGATCTACTCAGATGCTTCGCAGATAAGCCTTGGTTGTGTTCTGATACAGCATGGAAAGGTGGTTCCCTATGCTTCTCATCAATTAAAGTAGCATGAGCGTAACTATTCGACCCATGATTTGGAGTTAGCAGTTGTGGCCCATGCACTAAAGATCTAGAGACACTACCACTATGGTCTTAGGTTCGAGGTGTTCACAGACCACAAGAGTTTGAAGTACCTGTTCTCTCATAAGGGGTTGAACTTGCGACAGAGGAGATGGATCGAGTTCCTAAAGGACTATGATTTCGAGCTTCAGTACCATCTAGGGAAGGCGAATGTCATGGAAGATACTCTCAGCAGGAAGAGGTCCGTACTTCAGCGAGATTGGAAGATGCTTGAGGATGCGGCGTTTGCCATGACAGAGTTAGAGCCTCAGCTATGCCAAGAATTCATG
This sequence comes from Colocasia esculenta, assembly GCA_014218235.1. Lineage (NCBI taxonomy): Eukaryota > Viridiplantae > Streptophyta > Magnoliopsida > Alismatales > Araceae > Colocasia > Colocasia esculenta. The sequence continues at coordinate 118,971,122 of CM024758.1, read as the reverse complement.
GAGCAGCTGTCCATCAGGTCTACTGTGTTGGACAAGGTTATGGAGCAGCAAGGAGCAAATCCCAGACTTCAGGAGTTGGTGGGCAAGGTAGGTGTTGGTCATGACAAGGAGGACATCATCAGATTTCACCATAAAGTATGTGTGCCAGACATTGCAGAGGTTAAGGAGAAAGTGATTGCAGAGGCTCACAGGTCACAGTTCTCCATTCATCCAAGCAACACCAAGATGTACCAAGACTTGAAGCGATCCTTTCTGGTGGTAAGGCATGAAGAAGGACGTGGAAGAATTCGTATCTCAGTGTATGGTGTGTCAGCAGGTTAAGGCCGAACGTCAGAGACCATTCGACCTTATGCAGAAGATGGAGATACCAGTGTGAAAATGGGAAGCGATGGACTTTGTAACTGGTTTGCCCAGATCAGTTAGGGGAAATGACTCAGTATGGGTGGTCATGGACCGATTCTCTAAGACTACTCACTTGTTGCCTATGAGGAAGAAGCAGTCTGTGGAGAGCTTGGCGAGGATGTATATGGACAACATTGTGAGATTGCATTGTACCAAAGTGCATCATCTCAGACAGATACCCGAGGTTTACGTCGAGGTTGTGGCAGGGTCTCCAAGAGACATTGGGTTCTTAGTTGAAGCTCAGTTCAGCTTTCCATCCTCAGACCGATGGTTAGTCGGAGAGGACAATTCAGATGCTCGAGGACATGCTGAGAGCGTGCGTGCTTGACTAGAGGGGCGACTGGGAGCGTCACCTACCTCTTGTGGAGTTTGCTTATAACATAAGATTGCATGCTAGTACAGGCATGGCTCAATTCAAGGCATTGTACGGTCGACCCTATAGGCCTCCCTTGTGTTGGGAGGAGACTGTCGATAGGCAGCTAATAGGACCTGAGTTGGTTCAGAAGATGTCATACAAGATCCAGCTCATCAGGCAGAGCTTGACTAAAGCACAGGATAGGCAAAAGAGAAACTGTCACGTCCGGAGTATTACACAGCGGATATTAATTTGGATAATTCGAGTCGATATTTCGAGACATGAACAGTTGGAAAATAAGCCTCTAGCTAGCATGCACTAAATGTATAACAACACAACATCGTAATAGGGCCCAAATAATGAACTCAAATGAAATTGTATTCAAATCTCATCTCATTGTATCATAGTGGACTAATACAACTCTTAAACATTGTATAACAGGACTAAGACCCAATCAAAGGAAAAGTACATTTATTCCTCACTACCTACTACATGAATCTAACACTCCAGACAAGCTAACTATAGATAGACTTAAGTGTTGGGATGCTCATCACTCACTCGCATTCCCATCCTCAACTTGCTCCTCTTCTTGAATTTCAAAGTCACCTAGAATGGTTAAAAGTAGGGAATGAGCAAACTAGCCCAGTAGGATTTATATCTCAATGTGCAGGCAATGATATAAGTGATTAACAATTTAGAACTAGGTAAGCACGACTGTCATGATATGAATAAAACTCATTAAACAAGATACTTGAACAAGCTAGATAGAGTGTTCATGATAGAGCAAGATCTGGAATTGATATAACGAGCAAGATGTTATCACTAGTGTGGCATGTAACAAGCACGCAAGATATCACTTTGAATTGCAATATATACAGGATGGCCATATCACGCAAGCAAGCAAGCACGAGCATGATCATGTAACACTAATCAAGCACAAAGACACTAATGTGCACCAAGGAAAGATCCACCTTGAAATGCACAATAGGACACATGTATGTGTTTATTGTATTTAGCATTCAACACGCAAGTACTCCCAATGCAGATGCAACACCAGTAATCATTATACCCTATAGTTAACAGTATATTTACGACTCTCCGTCATTGGGGCTAGACTGGAGCCCTTGGACACTCTCCATGCCCGATCAGCATCTCACTATTTTTAAATGTAGATACCCACAGTCATTAATGGCCAATAAGAGTTTCAAGATATAAGCAAGTGTAATGTCATGTTCATGATGATGATGAGAACAACTAGTAAGTAATGTGAACATGATTTCATGATACAATAGTCAAGAGATAATTTCGACAGCACAATGGCTCAATTTATACTTTAGTTCACTCTTTACATTAATAGCTTATGTCTACATTGTAAATAACACTCACGAGAATAAGAGAAGAAAGGAAGTGCGTGCTATCTCCAGGGAACTTAAATGGTACAACCAACCGGTCTCCATGAGGGAATCCACGGAGTACAGAGAGTTACAAAGGTCTTAGTGGAAAGGTCGCTAGTCTGTCAGTACGGAATGACCAACAGAGAGCTTCCAATCCCCCAAGAAAGGGCTGCCTAGATGTGCAAGCATGTAGTCAACACGTGTCTCAATCCACAATCCATCAGTTTCAAACTTGCGCCGCAAAACAATTAACATGATAGCATGAGATGAACTATGCATTTAAGTATACATGGGTTTGCTAATTTTTAATATAACAATCATTAGTTTAGCAAGATAGAACAGAAAGAAAAGTAAATCACTAGTTGCATGAATGGTCACATCATTAAAGAGCAATTAGAATAACATTCATGTAGTTATAGCTTTTTACATGGGTTGACTGCTTTTAAGCCATTAAACCGACCTCATGCAATGACCAGAACCATGACATGCAAATTGTGAACTCTACACCATGTAAAAAAGGTCTTGGGTAGGTCTTGAAATCCGCGCCAGACACAATCGACGCTTTTCACAACACAGTGTACAGTCAGAACATGCCTAACCTTGAGAAAACTCAAATCGCGATGGCCTACACCATCGCCTACATGCTTGAATCGTGACGGTATACCCCGTCGCGTTCATGAAATGCGTTCAAAATAATAATATAAAAATAGCACAAAAACCTTGAGCGGGAAAACTGACCAAATCGCGATGGGGGTCCACATTGTGTTTCATGCAGGCCCTGAAAACCATGCAGCGCACAGTTTGAGGTGCCAGAATGGTACTGTCGTGATCAAAATCATGACGTAGGGCACGGTCGTGATTCACATGAATGCGTCGGACTCTTACGTCGGCATTCATGCAGGCCAAAACGCGACATCTGGTCCCGTCGCGTTTTGGGTACTTACCCGAAAACGTAGAAAATAGTCACTCGATTCATGCAATCCTTATAACTTCTAATCTAGGGCTTTTGGGACAAAAGTGTAAACATGAAACTTGTTGGGAACATGGAATAGGAGAGAACTATTGTTTGGAATCATTAAAATTGGCCTCGAGATGTGTGAGAAATTGATAGGAATGTGAAATGCTGTTTACATGTGCAACTTTGGCAAAACACTTAATACTCGAGATATACTCAACGAAAATCAATGAAATCACTTGCACATCAAAGTAGACTCTATTATCTACACATTGGTATAGGATTTATTTATATTTGGCCTGAGATTACCTACCTTTTGGGTTGATGAAGTCACATTTTTCCAGAAAACCCTCGTTCAGACCACTTGGAGGAGAACGCTTACTACACCCAATCTACTGGATGAAAAATAGGCAAACCAGTGGGATTAGGAACTAGACTCGACCCTCTTTCCATGGGTATAAGCCTTGCACAGTTTGGTTGTGGTTTGACTCACCATAGGTCGACTCCAAGAAGGGCTTTCTGCACAAGTTGATGCAGAACGCAGCAAAGAAGAAGCTCCGAGTTGGGGTAGTTTCCTCCTCTTTTGGGTGCTCAAGAACAGCCTCCCACGACCCCAAGTATGTGTATTTTCATCCCCTAGGGTTTCATAGCATGTATATATGCATCTAGTGTGTTTTAGAAGTCCCATTGGGTGAAGGAAAGGCAAGGTGCGGTTATGGCCTTCCACCTTCCATATTTTGATGATTTCTCACCCCAATAGAGTGTGTAAGACTTTAAGGAACCCCCCACCATGGTTAGCCATGAACTTGGGTTGCCAAGAAAGCCTAATTGCCTTGGGATTTGCCCTAATTACCTCCTCATAATTTCAGCTCAATTAGGGTTACGAATTTCTATGTATTTTCTTGCTTCACTTTATTCTTGGGCCAAATGTGATCCATTGGCCCAATTTCGATAATGGGTCATCAATATATGATGTTGGAAGTCTCTCCAACATGTTTATTTAATTTATGATCGCGTTATATTTCTGGGTTAATGATTTTCCGACTTAGTTTCCTAATTTCGATAATTAGTCATGTTGTGACTTATTCTTGGCCAATCGGATTTTTTTAGCACGAATTTCTTCGTAGAACATTTAATGATAATGGTTGGTGTTTATTTATAATTTTTACGGAATTTTCCGATGTGTTCTTGCACATACGATAATGGTACGTATGTTTTAAACGTTCAGATATTATGGAAATTATTTATTTCCATTTATTTAAAATTTTAAATTACTAAAATTTTCGGGGTGTTACAGCTACGCCGACAATAGAAGGAAGGACTTAGAGTTTGAAGTTGGCGAGCATGATTTCCTCAAGGTATTACCTACCCGAGGCATTGTTAGGTTTGGCAAGCATGGCAAGTTGAGTCCGAGATTTATTGGCCCATTTAAGATTCTCAGGCGGATGGGCAGTGTGGTATATGAGCTAGCATTAGCCCCAATGCTTGCAAGTGTACACTCTGTGTTCCACGTGTCTATGCTCAGAAGATACATACAAGATCCGTCACATGTTATCAGCCACGCGCCTGAGGAACTTCAGCCAGATTTGTCATATGTGGAGCGACTAGAATCTACATTGGATCGCAAGGTTCAACACCTTAGGAACAAGGCTATAGCTTCTATGAAGGTGCTGTGGAGGAACTTCTTATGTGAGGAAGCTACATGGGAGCTCGAGGAGGCCATGAAGAAGTTGTATCCGCATCTATTCGGTTAGTACCCTTGCTCTAACTTTGGGCATGAAGTTTCTTTAAGGGGGAGAGGGTGTAAGACCCTAGATTTTCTATGCATTTATAACTTGTTGTATGTTATAATTACTGGCCGAAATTCATCTTGACATCAACATCTTGTGACGTTAACTATTTGTTGACGACATAGTATATGTCGTTTAGTGTTTGGTTTGATGATGTTAATGGCACGATTGATTGCCGTCTATTTCATATAGATGACAACCACCTTGACGTCAACACTTCCATCCGTGTTTTGGTTTCTTTCCCCGAATCCATTTCGATTTCTTCGTGGATAAACATGGAAACCCAGAATTAGGTTGGGATTCTCTTTCCTACCATGACCGCGATCCAAACCCCTATAAAACTAGATCGTCCCTATAATGGGAAGACTTTTACTCAGCAAGGGTTTATTGGTGTTCGGTGAGAGAAAAAGGGAGGCTTTTAAGGTTAGGAATCCGGTGAAACAGAAGCTGCACCGACATTCTTGGGCAAGAGGAAGGCTCTACAGAATGTGGGGAGGCTCTCCTAATGCGAGGAGATCATCTTCTAAGGCGTGGAGGTCGAATCAAGCAAGTGAAGATCACTTTTTGGCTTCGCTGAGGAGGGCTTCATCGAATAAATTCCATCTTTAGGAAGTTTTCCGGAGCCAAGTAACTTAGGGGTTTCATCCCTATGCCTATCAACTAGGGTTTATGATTTTTAAAGATTTTTATCTTGTGCCTTGGACCCGCAAATTCTCTTTTCTTTTGGTTTCGGTCTGCACTTTCTGTACATAGAGAATTGATGGCAACACCCTTGCCGTCAAATTCCTGAGTTAACGACAATCGATCATGCCGTTAACTACCCTTGATGGCAACGACCATGTTGTTAAGTTCTTTAGTTTTTTTCTTCAGAAATGTGTTTCAGCATGTGTGATGTGATCTTTCAGAGATTCGGAATGTATGATGCATTTTAGGATTTTTGCCTTGTCATGTACATATGGTAGACTGAATCATGAATTTTTGATTTTTTTTTTGATCATATCTGTAATGATTAGAATTTCTGACATGAGTAAATAAGCATGCCATATTAGGTTGAATATTGGAAAATTTAAGTATGTTGTGCATCATTGTCTTACTATTTTTTTTTTTGTGGACTTCGGGTTCCTATGAACATGTTAATAGGCAGATAGAATAGTCAGTTTCCTATTAACCATGTTTTAGTAAATCATCTTTTAAATTGACTGAAATTTGTTTTAAATGTTAAAAATAGATATATTGTGTCTAAAATTCCAAAAAATAGATATATGATGTGTTACCCATATATGATCTGTGGTTAAAATTTGAGTACATTTTGACATTCATAACTAATGTTTCCAGTTGTAAGGCTCTAGTGACCATGTTAAGCTTGATTAGTTAAAAATAATGTTTTACTAATGATTAGTAACATGATTAGGCTTGGTTAAGTGTGTATTAACACTCTTGTATGGTAATGATTATTCCTGTAATCTGAACTATATGTTTGAGTTATAAGCATGTGAATAAACCATGAGATGCATGAGAATTATGTGTTAAACATCTGATTAATGTGATTAATGTGCTGCTTATGACACTGCTACCATAGAAGGCTATGGAGCCGTGCTGTAGAAAAGTCCTTATGGGAAGGCTCAATGTGTATGTGATATCCTGTGGGTATCAGGATGAAATCCTAGAGGTGGACAAGTACCACTGGTTAGGGTGGAGAGTGCTTCTCCCAGTTTTGCACAGATACCAAGATCCGTCACTGTATTGCCTAGGTGACGGGTATGTGATATGTGTGTGATAGTGTCCCTTATGGTGGTTCAGACTATGTTTCACGGTAAAAAGATGTGTAAACATGTGAAATTAAGTGTGAATGTGCAATGTGATCATGTGAAAGTGACGTGTTAATGTGCTCCAATGTGAAAGAATGAGAAATCATGTGAATATGTTATGTTTTTGTTAAAATAACAAGTAAAAGGTAAGAATTTGTGGTACGTTAGCATATTAAATGTGATAGATATCATGCTAGTATCTCCAATAGACGTGTTTAGTTTCATGATGAGAATATTTTGAATTATGTCATAATCATGAGTTATGTTAACCATTATGTGCTTTATGAAATGCATGCGTAGTTAGTATATTTAAGCTTGTTCATCTAATACTTGTTAATGGTCCCATGTATCATGAGATAATTTTCTTAGTGTTATGCTTGTGTAGAAAGTATGTGATAAGTGTTTTGATGTGACCAATCAGTTGCTTGCTGAGTCTTTTATGAAGACTCATCCGTGCTTAACTATATAAGTGAGATAAGTATTCTAGAGATCGAGGAGGAGATAGTGAGGAGAAACTCTGAGCGAGAGGAGTAGTTGAGACTTGAGAGCTATTCTGATAGCTTGTACTTTTATTTTACTTAGTGCGTGATATGATATTGTGATATGGTTATGGACTTGATTATTTGTGAACTTGGTATATTTATTTTTGCTACTATATAGACTGTGGGATGTGTGTGGTGATGATGGAATGAGATTACTTTCATTTCCGTTGTACTTCTCTTTGTTATTTGTGTACATCTGTACATACTATGTTGTGTTGGGTATATGTCCCACCGTGACAACACGCTTTATATCGATGTAGGTTGGTATCATCGTACTAGCATAAGAGGGTTGTTACATGATTGGTGACCAAAAATGCAATCGATTGGTGAAGGATATATCGATTATTGAAGGGAATATTGATTGGTCATTAAAACTATCGATTGGTGACTAAGGCCATCGATTGGTGAAGGAAATACTGATTGGTGAAGGGACTAGTCCCAATACCATCTGAGTGGTGTTATGAGGTATCGATTGGTGACCAAATCTGATGGGTCTTTCGATTGGTGATCATTCTAGATATTGGACTTCCAGCCTTTTGTTTGGGCTTGTAAATGGAATCGATTGGCGTCTAAATGTTCCAATTGCTGAAAAAAGTATCCAGCAACCCTTCTATTTGATGTGTACTCACACTAATTTTTGAACAAGGGCCTAGAAATCATCTGTTTATAAAAGTGATCTGATTATCGGACAAGGGCTTAGTAAGATCTTAATTGGTTTTCCAACCAATTATTCCTCTTTAGTTATTGGCCTATGCTAGTGGGTTTTCTAATTGTTTGATTCTTAAGAATCCAGCTCATCAGGCTTCCATGATTTGACCCAAAGACCTCAAGTTCTCATTCTCTTTCATGAAATTCCCACATATTATAAGATTTCCTCCATTGAGGCTCTTTTACTTTAAATATACTAAATGAACCCTTACTCAAATGTCTCCACCAATTTATTCTCATTTATGTAGTGTAACAACCCCCTTTATACCAATCCACGTCGATATACAGTGTGTTGTCATTGTGGGACATGTACCCAGCATAACACTTGTAACGTAACGCCCCTCTTAGACCCAGTACAGTTATACCAACTCACATTGGAACTAACATAGGTATTACAGTGGAATAAATCCAACATTTGACGGTACAGGTTGAGATATACACAAATGACAATTTAATTCCAATAATAAGCAACGGAACATGGAACTAAATGATTGTAATCAACATTATACTCAAATATAAAGTCTAGTGCATAAAAGAGAGATAATCATTGTCCACCATTATTACAAATCATAAGTTCAAGTGCATAAAATAAAACACATCTTTTATTCCTCACATACATGGGTCACTCTCTAAACTCTCAACCAAAACTAAATCTCCATGTCCTCTCGCTCCGAGTCAGTGTGAACTAACTCTTAAGTGTCCTCGGGCTCTCCTAAAATGTTAAGCAAGTATGAGTCTACAACACTCAACAAATCACATGAAAGACAGTTCAAGATATTAAGAGTATAAAAGGTTTGAAAACATGGTAGTATATTGTCATTCACTTCATTGGTAACATATACGTTTCCTACTAGCATGGTTCTATGTCAATTGGCAATTAATCATTTCATAGCATTTCTAATTATCATGGAAATAAAGCATACCATGTAATGCATAAAATCCACATTTTATATTCTAACCATTGAATTAACATGTTCCTACATATAATATGTAGTCATTTTCATCATGGTTTCTACTTATTGTCATGTAATCATGTAAACTATTTCAATGAAAACCTTATAATACATTATGCAATATGCAATAGTTGTCATGTAACAATTGATCACTTAAACATGTAGAAATTCTTTTACATAACAGTTCACATGTAAGTCATGTAACATTTAACACATTGACATGTAGCATGTAATCGTGTAGACATTGTTCATGCAGGCATGTAGACATATAGCATGTAGTATATAGCATATAGGTCGTGTAGTCATGTGATCATTTTTCATTTAATTGCCAAGACATAGCCTGCACTATAATAGAGATCAGTCGTCATTTATCATTTACTTATCACCTAGGCAATGCAGTGATGAAGTCATGATATTTGCGCAAAACCGGGGAAAGTCCTTCCAACTTAACTAGTAGAACTTGTCTACCTCCAGGATTTCAATCCGTTGCCCACGGATTGAATAGATCATTTACATGTAGGTGAACCATAACCATAGGGGCATCTACGGTGTAGTTCCTTATAGGAATCTCTAATATAGCAATGTCTTATTGGCATTTCCTTTCATTGTATGCATTAACATATACGATATCATCTAATTTACATTTCATGCATAAGTATAAGCAATAATCTACAGCATATCTTTTCAGTTTCTCAATGCTATTATAACTGTATGACAGATCCCTATCATGGTACTAATTACAATACATTCATTCATGCATCTACTTTCATATTTATTCAATTTCTACATGTAACTTAGTATTCATAAATTCATAACAGTAAGCACATATGTCAAAATTTTCCAACATTTTGACAAAAATTCAGAATCAGGTCGTACTAAACACATGCAAAATTTTGTATTTTTTTGACCTATATAACTATTTTTCATAATTGAATTCCACTAAATCAATCTAATTATCATCATACAATCAGTGAGAAAACCATATGATTCTGCACGTAAACTGAGTACAACATGTATTCAAGATTACAATCTCCGATTTATAATTCTCCATCTTGGAGTTCGTTCATATTCACTTCAATTTTCTTTTATCATTTTCATGAATATCACAAAATGACTAACTATATGCACATGTGATTTATACCCAATTTCAATATTATGTCCAAGATATGGCATTAATAAAACACACTAACATTACCAGGCTGAAACCTCATACCAGCAAGGTTTATAGATAGACAATTAAAATCAATTTTCAGGAAAAACATAGTACTGATAAACTTGACGACAAGGTATGTGACGTTTACCGAAGTCGACATCCACACACACTGTCGTTAAGCCTCAATAGACGGCAGCACATAGCACCGTTAACATATACTAGTGGCGGCACATAGCGTCGTTTACATATAATAAATGTCGGAAAACAATTGTCATTCACATGAGCTAGACGGCAGTCGATGCCGCCGTATACAAGATATAAAAGGCAAGCGATCTGGACGTCTAGTTCTAAAACCCAGAAAACATAGAAACCCTACATGAAATAACGCAACTTCTATCCCTTCCCGTAGATTATTTACATGCTTTAAAAATACGAAAAAATGGTAAATCTATAGTATATCATATCCTAAACCGAACCCCATGTAACTTGCCTTTAACCCTCCTACAGGAGTGACGATCTTAAGCCCGAAGAAGCCCGCCTCGTCTATGAGGCAGTTCCTTCCCGCTGACTCCAAACACTCCAATCTGCCTTCCATGCATGTTTTTCTGCTTGGAGAAGCCTTGGATCATGTAGATGAACAATCCTCTTCGGTCCTCAAGCCACAAGAAGGCACGAACATGCCCAGAAATCCCTTTCCTTGGCCCTCTTTCTCTCCTCCAACAACTAGAGCGAAAACCTCCCTATTTGCGAAATCTAGGTCTTATAAAGACCTCTCATGCATTGGCCAGCCTAAACCCTGACACTAGGATGCGAAACGCTCAGATCTAGCCTAATAAAAGCTCTTAAAACGGCAGATCCCTCTCCCTCAGAACGGAAATATAAAAATAGGCAAGTCAGCTTAACGTCAACATAGGTTGTCATCAGGAACAATGTAATCATCCATCGATGGTGTCGTTTACAAGCTTTCCTGAAAATTTAAGAAATTTAGAAAATAATAAACGACACAATAGTCTGTCATTAACAGAAAATAAATGGCAGGCAATCTGGCCGCTAACAGGACTTAATGCCAAAGGATGTTGACGCCAAGTTCCACACAGAACAACACTCAAATACATGCAGTATTAAACATACAATTTTCAAAATAAATCCAAGAAATTTTTTTCTAGGGCACTACATCCTCTCCCCCTTAAAATAATATTCGTCCTCGAAGATTGAGTTAGAATACTCACCAAACAAGGACAGATAAAGCTTCTTCATCCTTTCTTCAAGCTCCCACGTCGCTTCTTCACGTGAGAAGTTCCTCCATAAGACCTTCACGAATGGAATAGGCTTCGATCATAATTCCTGCACCTTCCGATCCAGAATCTCCATAGGCTGCTCCACATAAGACAAGTCTGGCTGAAATTGCACTGGCTCATAATTGATCATATGAGCCGGATCTCTAACATACCTTCACAACATGGATACATGGAACACTGGGTGCACTACTGCCAAAGACGGTGGCAAAGCTAATTGGTATGCCACATTCCCAATCTTCTTCAAAATCTCAAATGGACCAATGAACCTCGGTTCAACTTGCCTCTCTTTCCAAACCTCACTACACCCCTAGTTGGCGAAACCTTGAGAAAAACATGATCTCCAACCTCGAATGCCAAATCCTTCCTCCTTGTATCCGCATAACTCTTCTGACGATCCTGAGCTGCCTTTAGTCTCTGCACTATCAACTAGATCTTCGCTGAAGTCTCCTGTACTACCTCTGGTCCAACCAGATGCCGATCCCCTGACTCCTCCCAACACAACGGGGATCTACAAGGTCTCCCGTACAAAGCCTCAAAAGGTGACATACCTATACTCGAATGGAAACTGTTATTATATGCAAATTCCACAAGAGCTAGGTGGCGCTCCCAATTACCTTTCCACTCCAAAACATAAGCCCGAAGCATATCCTCCAACGTTTGAATAGTCCTCTCAGACTGCCCATCCGTTTGTGGATGAAATGCCGAACTTAGCTTCAACTGACTGCCAAAAGCCTGCTGCAAACTCTGCCAAATTCTGGAAGTAAATCTCGGATCACGATCTGAGATAATCGACTTCGGAATTCCATGCAGCTTCACAATGCCATCAATGTAAAGTCTAGCCAAGCTCTCAACGGACTGCTTCTTCTTCATGGCAAGGAAATGTGCACTCTACAAAAATCTATCAACAATCACCCAAATGGAATCATTTCCTCTAGCCGATCTAGGTAATTCAGACACAAAGTCCATGGTCACTTGCTCCCACTTCCACTGAGGAATATCCAGCCTCTGCATCAAACCTGAAGGTCGTTGACGCTCTGCCTTCACTTGCTGACAAATCAGACACTTCGCCACAACATCAGCCACATCCCGCTTCATGCCAGACCACCTGAACGAACGCCTCAGATCCTTGTAAATCTTCCCACTGCCTGGGTGAATAGAGAACTGAGACCTATGCGCTTCCTCCAAAATTTCCTTCCTCAGATCAGCATCATTAGGGACACACACCCTAAGATTCAGGCGAATCACATCATCCTCATCTCTAGTAATACCGGCCTTTCCAACCAACTCCTGCAATATCGGGTCATCTTTTTGCAAAGTAATAACCCGATCAAGAATAGACGATCTCAATGACAACTGAGCCGTAAACATGCTGCACAACTATGGCTCCAAAACAGCTAAAGAACTCAAAGCATCTTCTAGCATCTTCCAATCTTGCCTCATCAACTGCCACTTCTTACTCAAAGCATCAGCCACTATGTTGGCCTTTCCTGGATGGTAAGACAGCTCAAAATCATAATCTTTCAAGAACTCTATCCACCTCCGCTGCCTCAGGTTCAACTCCTTCTGTGAGAACAAATACTTGAGACTCTTGTGGTCTGAGAAGAGGTCAAATCTAACTCCATATAGATAATGCCTCCAAAATTTCAAAGCATAAACCACCGCTGCCAATTCCAAGTCATGAGTCGGGTAGTTGCGCTCATGCTCCTTGAGTTGCCTAGAAGCATACGCTACAACTCGACCTCCTTGCATAAGAACACAGCCAAGCCCAATCGTCGAAGCATCGGTGTAGATAGAGAAAGAATCCACACCATTGGGCAAGGCAAGCACTGGCGCTGAGGTCAGACGAGTCTTCAGCTCCTGGAACGCCTTCTCACAAGCCTCTAACCATTCAAACTTGACTCCATTCCTTATCAACCTCATCAAAGTCGCCGCTATAGAAGAGAATCCTTCGATGAACCTCCTATAATAGCCAGCCAAATTGAGAAAACTCCTGATGTCAGCTGATAATCTCGGTGTTTCCCAGTCAAGGACAACTTCCACCTTAGCCGGATCCACAGTCACACCTTCGCCAGATATAACATGTCCCAAGAAATGGACCTCCTTCATCCAGAAGTTGCACTTGCTGAACTTAGCATACAACTTGTGCTCCCTCAGGATATCCAGCACAATCCTCAAATGCTCTCTATGGGTCTCCTCATCAGGTGAGTAGATCAGCACATCATCTATGGAAACCACAACAAAAGAATCAAGATACTGCAGAAATACCCTATTCATCAGGTCCATGAAAACTGCTTTAGCATTCGTCAAACCAAAGGGTAAGACAAGGAACTCGTAATGGCCATATCTCGTCCTAAAAGCCATCTTAGCAGAATCCTCTGGCTTAATTCGGAGTTGATGATAGCCAGAACGAAGATCAATCTTAGTGAACACTGAAGCTCCTTGCAACTGATCAAACAATCATCAATATGAGGTAAAGGATACTTGTTCTTGATAGTCACCTGGTTAAGCTTGCGATAATCGATACACAACCTCATTGATCCATCCTTCTTCTTCATAAAGAGAACATGTGCTCCCCATGGCGAAACACTCGGCCGGATGAAGCCCTTATCAAGCAATTCCTGCAGCTGCTTCCTTAACTCTGCCAATTCCACTGGGGCCATACGATAAGGGGCAATAGAAGTAGGTGATGTGCCAGGTACAAGCTCAATGCCAAATTCTAACTCCCTTGCGGGGCAAATCAGACAAATCCTCAGGAAAAACATTGCTGAACTCTCTGACTACTTCAATATCTTCTACAGATAAAACCTTCTTTGAATCCTCGGACACAACCACACTAGCCAGAAAACTGCTACAACCCTTGCTCAACATCCGGGCTGCCTTCAAAGCAGAAATAACAAACTTGCCCGACATGTTCTTGGGCAACGGGTGAACAAACTCTTCCTTGCCAGGAATCTAGAAAATACTAAGCTTCCGCCGACAATCCATCAGAGCATAATGCTCCTCGAGCCAATCCAAGCCCAAGATGGCATCATAATCCTTCATCTTCAGCAAATAGAAACTACCAGGCAAAATATGCTCCCCAATGCACATAGGAAGGGAAGAAAAACACTGCTCGGTCAATATAGTCCCGGCTGGAGTATGCACAGACAGGGGACCTCGAACTTTTCTGGAACTAAACCATCATCCTTCATCAAGACCTTGGCAAATCCCTCGGAAACAAAACTATGTGTGGCACCGGTATCAAACAAGACTCTAGCATGCGTTCCCATAATTAAAACTGAACCTTCTGTGACATGCTCTGCCAACTCTGCCTCATCTCTCGCCAAGGCGAACACTCGAGCCTGAGCCCTCAGCCTCCCTGCAGCTCTCAGTGCCGGTCTAGCTGCTGCTGGTGCTGCTGCCGCTGCAGTCTGTTGCCCCATCTTCGGACAATCTCTGATCTTGTGGTTCTTATCACCACACCTCAAGCACCTCCCAAAGTCACCCAACACACCTTGCCTCCATGACGCTTCCCACACTGGGTACACATTGGTTTCTCTGCAACTGTGCCTCCGCCTAGTGTCGGTGCAGCTACTCTCGCTGGTGCAACTGCTCTCTGTTGGAAAGCTGTGACCTTCTTCTTTCTGTCCTGCCTCTAGAAAGCTGATCCTGGCCTCTTCAAAGAAGCCCTCATCTCCTCCAAATAGACCTCCATCTCTGCCTCCTGCATGCATGTCGTTGACAAAGCCTCCTCCATGGAATGATGTCCCAAAGCCACAAGTCTCGTCCTCAGGGACGGCTTCACCCCATAATGAATTTCTTTACCTTCCTCCGCTAATCTGCCACTATGTGGGGAGCATACTTGGACAGCTCCGCAAACCTCACCTCATACTCAAGTACACTCATTAACCCTTGGGTCAATGTGAGAAACTCTTGCTCCATGCGGTCCTGCACATGCTCCAGAATGTACTTCGCCCTGAACAAACGGATGAACTCAGTCCAAGGAACCTCCATAGCCCCATCTGCAAACTGTGTGCATAGTACAGAGGACCACCACACATTGGCACGCTCCTGAGAAGAAAGATCAATACAACTAAGGGTATACTTCGAACAACACACACATAACCTTCAAAAACCAACCTTTACTTTCAGCATATAAGTAGCCAAAGTCACCCTCTCCTCTTCCGCGCATCAGATGGCACGAAAGATCTTCTTCGTCTCCCGAAGCCAACTCTCTGCCAAAATAGGATCACTCTCCCCCTTAAAGAAGGGCGGGGTCATCCTCTTGAATCCCTCCATCATAAGCACACCTCCAAAGACTGCCTCATGAGTAGGTGCCTGCACCTACAATCCAAACAAGCTCTTAGCTAACAATTTCCTCCAATTAACTCCCTGAATAACTCTTGCATCTACCACCTAAATCTGCACCTGCGGCTGCAATGCCACTATAGCCTGAGCCTGAGTCTGCATCGCATGCACCAATCCTTGCATCAACGCTCCATAGTTCACAGGTGGCGGTGGGGGTGGCAAAGGTACTCCAGTCGAGTCATGAGCCTGCTGAGTTGGAGCCTGCGAACCTCCTACTGACTCATCGCCCCGGGTCGAAACATCTCCTCTACGCCCACGAGTCGCCATAGTCTGCAAAACAAGCATCAATTATCATAACCTATTATTCTACATAGACAGTGGACTAATTCTTTATGCAGACTTAGAATATGAACACAATGTTGATTTTCCATTTATGTACATACTCAACCTGGATCTCTCTGATACCAATCTCTGTAACGCCCCTCTTAGACCCAGTACAGTTATACCAACTCACATTGGATCTAACAGAGGTAGTACAGTGGATAAATACAACATTTGATGACAATTTAATTCCAATAATAAGCAACGAAATATGGAACTAAATGATTGTAATCAACATTATACTCAAATATAATGTCTAGTGCATAAAATAGAGATAATCATTGTCCACCATTATTACAAATCATAAGTTCAAGTGCATAAAATAAAACACATCTTTTATTCCTCACATACATGGGTCACTCTCTAAACTCTCAACCAATACTAAATCTCCACGTCCTCTCGCTCCGAGTCAGTGTGAACTAACTCCTGAGTGTCCTCTGGCTCTCCTAAAATGTTAAGAAAGTATGAGTCTACAAGACTCAACAAATCACATGAAAGACAGTTCAAGATATTAAGAGTATAAAATGCTTGAAAACATGGTAGTATATTATCATTCACTTCATTGGTAACATATACTTTTCCTACTAGCATGGTTCTATGTCAATTGGCAATTAATCATTTCATAGCATTTCTAATTATCATGGAAATAAAGCATACCATGTAATGCATAAAATCCACATTTTATATTCTAACCATTGAATTAACATGTTCCTACATATAATATGCAGTCATTTTCATCATGGTTTCTACTTATTGTCATGTAATCATGTAAACTATTTCAATGAAAACCTTATAATACATTATGCAATATGCAATAGTTGTCATGTAACAATTGATCACTTAAACATGTAGAAATTCTTTTACATAGCAGTTCACATGTAAGTCATGTAACATTTAACACATTGACATATAGCATGTAATCGTGTAGACAATTGTTCATGTAGGCATGTAGACATATAGCATGTAGCATGTAGCATATAGGTCGTGTAGTCATATGATCATTTTTCATATAATTCCCAAGACATAGCCTGCACTATAATAGAGATCAGTAGTCATTTATCATTTACTTATCACCTAGGCAATGCAGTGATGAAGTCATGGTATTTGCGCAAAACCGGGGAAAGTCCTTCCCAACTTAACCAGTAGAACTTGTCTACCTCTAGGATTTCAATCCGTTGCCCACGGATTGAATAAATCATTTACATGTAGGTGAACCATTACCATAGGGGCATCTACGGTGTAGTTCCTTGTAGGAATCTTTATTATAGCAATGTCTTATGGCATTTCCTTTCATTGTATGCATTAACATATACGATATCATCTAATTTACATTTCATGCATAAGTATAATCAATAATCTACATCATATCTTTTCAGTTTCTCAATGCGATTATAAATGTATGACAGATCCCTATCATGGTACTAATTACAATACATTCATTCATGCATCTACTTTCATATTTATTCAATTTCTACATGTAACTTACTATTTAAAAATCATAACAGTAAGCACAGATGTCCAAAATTTCCAAACTTTTGACAAAATTCAGAATCAGGTCGTACTAAACGCATACAAAATTTTCTATTTTTCTGATCTCTGTAACTATTTTTCATAATTTAATTCCACCAAATCAATCTAATTATCATCATACAATTAGTGAGAAAACCATATGATTCTGCAGATAAACTGAGTACAACATGTATGCAAGATTACGATCTCCGAATTATAATTCTCCACCATTGATTTTGTTCATATTCACTTCATTTTCTTTTATCATTTTCATGAATATCACAAAATGACTAACTATATGCACATGTGATTTATACCCAATTTCAATATTCTGTCCATGATATGGCATTGATAAAACACACTAACATTACCTGGCTGAAACCTCATACCAGCAAGGTTTGTAGATAGACAATTAAAATCAATTTTCAGGAAAAACATAGTACTAGTAAACTTGACGGCAAGGTATGTGGCGTTTACCGAAGTCGACGTCCACATACACTGTCGTTAAGCCTCAATAGATGGTGGCACAAAGCGCCGTTAACTTATACTAGCGGCGGCACATAGCGCCGTTTACATATAATAAAAGTCGGAAAACAATTGTCATTCACATGAGCTAGACGGCAGTCGATGCCGCCGTTTACAAGATATAGACGGCAAGCGATCTGGATGTTTAGTTCTAAAACGCAAAAAACACAGAAACCCTACATGAAATAACGCAACTTCTATCCCTTCTCGTAGGTTATTTGCATGCTTTAAAAGTAAGAAAAAATGGTAAATCTATAGTATATCATATCCTAAACTGAACCCCCATGTAACTTGCCTTTAACCCTCCTACAGGAGTGACAATCTTAAGCCCAAAGAAGCCCGCCTCTCTGTGAGGCAGTTCCTTCCTGCCGACTCCAAATGCTCCAATCCGCCTTCCACGCAAGTTTTTCTGCTTGGAGAAGCCTTGGATCATGCAGATGAACAATCCTCCTTGGTCCTCAAGCCTCAAGAACGCACATACGTGCCCAGAAATCCCTTTCCTCGACCCTCTTTCTCTCCTCCAACAACTAGAGCAAAACCTCCCTATTTGCGAAATCTAGGTCTTATAAAGACCTCTCATGCATTGGCCAGCCTAAACCGTGACTCTAGGATGTGAAACGCTCAGATCAAGCCTAATAAAAGCTCTTAAAATGGCAGATCTCTCTCCCTCGGAACGGAAATATCAAAAACAGGCAAGTCATCTTAACGTCAACATAGGTTGTCATCAGGAATAATGTAATCGTCCATCGATGGTGTCGTTTACAAGCTTGCCTGAAAATTTAAGAAATTTAGAAAATAATAAATGACACAATAGTCTGCCGTTAACAGAAAATAAACGGTAGGCAATCTTGCCGCTAACAGGACATAACGCCAAAGGATGTTGACGCCAAGTTCCACACAGAACAACACTCAAATACATGCAGTATTAACATACAATTTGCAAATAAATCCAAGAAAAATTTTCTAGGGCACTACAACACTGTAGGTAGAGATGTACATAAATAACAAAGAAAAGTACAACAGAATTGAAAGTAACTCTTACTCCATCATTACCACACACATCCCACAGTCTATATAGTAGCAAAATAAATATACAAAGTCCACAAATAAACAAGTCCATATCACCACATCGTCTCACATACTAAGTAAAAGGAAGTACAAGCTATGTTGATAGCTCTTCAAATCTCAGCTACTCCTCTCGCTCGGAGTCACTCCTCGATCTAAGGAATATCTGCCTCACCTGTATGTTTAAGCAAGGATGAGTCTTCACAAAAGACTCAGCAAGCAACCTATTGGTAGATCCAAACACTTATCACATTCACTCTACACAAGTTTAACATATAGAGTGATTCATCACATGATTCATGTAGCAATAAGCAAGTATTAAATGAACAATCTATAACATGCTAACTACACATGGATTTAATATAAATCATGATACTCAACATAGCTCATTTTATGGCACATTTCCAAGCATCTAAATCATGAAATTAAACAAATATCTACTAGTGATACTAGCATGATAACCACTACATTCAACATGCTCATATGCCACATATTCCCACCTTTTACTTACTGTTTTAACATAAAAGTAACTTAATCACATGGTTTCACATTCTTACAAATTAAAGCACATTAACACATCACTTTCACATAGTCACTTTGCACATTCACACTAAATTCATATCTTTACACATCTTTTGCGGTGACACATTGTCTGAACCACCATAAAGAAGGACACATCACATACATATAACATACCCGTAACTTAGCAATATAGTGACGAATCTTGGTAATTGTGCAAAACCGGGAGGAGTACACTCCACCCTAACCAGTGGTACTTGTCCACCTCCCAGGATTTCATCCTGATGCCCACAAGGTATCACATACACATTGTGCCTTCCCATAGGGATTTTTCTATAGTATGACTCCACAGCCTTCTATGGTAGCAGTGTCAATCTCGGCACATTAATCACTTAATCACATTATTCACATGTTTAACATAATTATCATGCATATACTAGACTAATCACATGCTTTAAGACACCACACTTATCTCAGGTTACAGAAGTAGTCATTATTGCTTAACAGTATTAAAAAATGTTTAAGAGAGCCTAATCATGATACTAATCATCATAAAACATCATTTTTAACTAATCATGCTTAATATTACCCTTAATGGCTTACAACTGGAAATAGTAGTCACAAATGTCAGAACATGCTCAAATTTTATTCATAGATCATACACATGGAATATATTAGATGTCTAATTTTTGAGAATTTTCTCCATAGTATATGTATTTTTAACATTTAACATAGATCTCAGGCAATTAACAGGATGATTTATTAAAAACATGATAAATAGGAAATTGACGACTCTATCTATCTTGAAACATGTACACAGGAACCCTAAGTTCATAGAAAAAATCTGAGACAATAATACTTCACATACTTAATTTATCCAACTTTAACCTATTATGGCACACTTATTTACCCATGACAGAATTCTAAAATTTACAAGTATGATCAGAAAAATATCAAAATTTCATGGTTCAGTCTACATTACGTATATGACAAGACAAAATCTTAGGACCCACTCATACATTCAAATTTTCCCAAAGATTTCATCATACACACTAAAACATATTTCTGGAAAACTAAAGAACTTAACGGCAAGGTCTTTGCCATCAAGGGTGGTTGAAGGCATGATCGATTGTCGTCAACCCATGAACTTAACCGCAGGGTTGTTGTCGTCAACTTCTTGTCTGCAGAAAATGTAGACTGAAACCATATGAAAAGAGAATTTGGGGGTCCAATACAACAGACAAAAATCCTTAAAAATCGTAAAACCCTAGGTGATAGGCATAGGAATGAAACCCCTAGGTTACTTGCCCCTAGAAAACTCCCCAAAGATCGAATTAGGGTTATGAAGCCCTCCTCGGCCAAGCCAAAGAGGTAGCCTTCATGGATTTCATTCGACCTCCACAACCAAGCGATCGATCTTCCAACTAAAATGTTGCGGAAAAACTGCTATAGGAAATGTAGAAGGGGGGTTGAATAGATTTCCCCAAATTTTAAGATTCACTTGGATTAGGATCTTAGAGAAATTGAATTCAGTATGAAATCTCAAGATCAATGACAATTCTAAACGAATTAGACAAGATAGATGATGAAATTCTAGCGAACCTATCAAACATCTAACGCAAGAGACAATCAAACTATAATGACACAAGAATTTAGGGTGGTTCGGATTACACAACAGTGTATCCTACATCCACCATCCACACACACACACAAATGTGGCTTATCTTGCCCGTTCAGAAAAGTCACACAACAACACACACACTCTGAGATTCAGAAATCTCAGATTCAACCACCCACATGAACTTGTGCACAAGGATTGCACCAATTTCACAACACACACATCAATAAAGTGAGTTTGAAGTGAAGAACCAGATAGAACAACTGAAATCCAATTTAGAAAGGACTGGTTCGAAGGTCCCTATTTCTGCTTCGAGAATGGGGACCAGCTCTTCTGCTTCAGCTCCGGGAAAAAGACTCTGATGGCTCGAAATTCTTCTTCAAATGGATCATCCAAGGTGATAGAATCATCAATTTCTTCAAATCTGGAAGCAATCCACCGGGATGAAGTCTTCTTCTGGAGTAGCCTAGAAAGCTATGGAAAACTGGAAGAGTAGATGGTTGTTGCGATATTTTTTAAGAGCCAAGCGGATAAGGGGCTTTTATAGTCCCAAGGGTCCACAAAATATCTTGGGATCTGAGGGCATAGGAATTCCCGCCCAAAAAAGGCCCCACCAAAGTTATCCACGTGTCTTCAGCAATTTAGAATCATCAAAAAGTCCGAAGTGTGTCGACACTACACACAGATGTGTCGACACACCGAGCATGAGCTTCAAACTGGCTTCTTGGGACAGTGTACTAGTGTCGACACCATTGAGCACTGTGTCGACACCATTGCGCATTTCTTCAGAAATCCTGGTTCTGGGACAGTTAACTTGTGTCGACACTACTGAGCACTGTGTCGACACCACTAGCCATTTCATCAGAATTCTTCTTCTAAGACAGTGAACTAGTGTCGACACCACAGGGCACTGTGTTGACACCACTGAGCATATATGACCTTGTCTTTGAACTATATATGAAAGAAACATTGTGAGATAAGTATATTAATGAATCATATTTGAGTATCATCAAAATAAGAGATCCAACAATCTCCCCCTTTTTGATGATGACAACTATGATTCATTAAGTTAACTTGAATTTCTCACAAATGTGATTTTAAAAGTCATCCATTCACAATTTCATAGCATATCATAAGCATAAAAATGACATCCACAATTTTTCATCCCTTTGCAAGCAAAGCATGTCATTCATTTGTCATTTCCAAAGAAAAATCATACATACAAGCATCCAACAATGCATCCATCAACCGAAATATGTTAGCATTCATATCAAGATGTATCCTAAAAAGTTTAAAGTTTAACATCCCAAAATGTAAATCCTTCTCCCCCTTTGACATCATCAAAACAAAAGATATCATGCAGAAGGGGGTGGAGGAGGAGGAGGAATAGGGGCAAGATGGTCTCCATGGTCTTCAACCTTGTTTCCATAGCACTCAAATTTGTTCTCAGCAGAGTTTGCATAGTAGAGAGTCTGGTGTGCAAAAGGTCTTCCATTCTTTGATGATTTTCATACATGTTCCCTTGAAAGACACCGAGACTGTGAGTTGCATGCTGAGAAGTAGTAGATGAACTGGGAACTGAGCCATGTTGCTGGAAGTTATTAAAATTATTTCGAAGATCTGCCATTTCTTGATCAATATGGGCAATAAGTGTCCTCATTTTGTCCATATCTTCAACCAGATGAGCAAAGGACAATCGAGTTTTGGACACTTGAGTTACAGCTTCTTGACTATTGAACAGTCCCTGTTGAGTGTTAAGCAAAATTCCTTCTAGAACTACTTGAGTCTTGAGCTGAAGTTCTTTAAGTTGGGTACAAGCATCACCCAAAGTGCCAATTAGCCGGTTGAATCTTCTAGTTGCATGCTCAGCTGCTTCATGTTGTCTCACAAACTGGCCATTCCCAAAATTTTCCAATCTCTGAATCCGAAGTTCAAATCTGTTAGACATTTATGTTATGGAGGAATTTAAAGTTTCAAACTGAGTTTGCAGAAATGTATATAGCTGAGGTGGAATGGAAGGTCCACTATATGAATTGGAGGCTGAACTGTGATGTTGTGTGAGAAAGATTGGATGGACAAGTATATTTTATAGAGGTGGAGATGCATGAGGAGAAGGCACAACTTGTGGCTCGAAAGGAATTTCAACCTCAACATGTGGCTGGTCCACTGGATCAATTTGAGGTGCTGCATCTTCTGGAGAAACTTCTTCTTGCACTTGTTCAACATGTGGTTCAGGCTCAACAACTGGCCCTCTTAGCACTTGGTCTCCTTCAACTCTGAATCGCATGAACTTTTGCAAGTGATGCAAACAGTAGATATTATTTAGAGGGATTTTTTGAACCTTTTCATTGACAAATGAAATTCCGAAGTGCTTGAACACAGCTATGAGATGTGCAGCATAGGGTAAGGATCTGTGAAGATCTTTCCTTATGGTTTCAGACATAATTTTAGTCATTATCAAATTCAAATTGATTTTCACATTCTTCTTCATGCCATACATCACAAATCTCTGAATATCTGTCAATCTATTCCTGCCACCCCCCTGTGGTGTGATAATTGTGGTAAGAATGTGATGTACTAGATGAAGAGCTGGAGGGAAGGTGTTGGTGTTGAACCTTGTGACATGGGTTTGTCTAGAATCCGTTGAATCATGAGGAAGACTAGTGAGCAAAGTGTAGGCTTCATGAAGATTGAATTCAAAATCACTCCAATCCTCACCATCATTTGGAAAGTGAAAAAGTTTAGAAGCTAAATCAGGAGTGAAAAGAATAGATACACCCTTGACTTCAGACCTGAAACCCCTGGATCATCCACCATGTTCAAATAGAATTCTTGAACTAAACGTGGATAAAAAATTCTGAATTCTGAGATAAAATTCAACCACCCTTGAAACTAAAAGAAGGGTATAAGCTCTGGAAAAACATTTGCAAGAGCTTCATCATCTAAAGCCATAGCCCTAGGCTTGAGAATAGAACGACGTTCAGTTGCAACTTGAGATGGGGTGACTACTTGTGCCTCAGATGAGTCAGAAGACTCCGAGGATGAGTCTTCTTCAGAAGAATCACTGGAATCCGGTAGAAACTTCCTTCTATGGTGACGAGAGGGCATGGGAGACTTGCCTTTGCTTAGAGAAGATGCCCTTCCCCACTCAGATGGGGTTCCTGAAGGAGTGACCTCACCCTTTCTCTTTGACAGATCATGGCGAAATTTGCTTCTCCTCTCCGGTTGAGGCTCTTCAATGACAATGCCTTTTGCAGCTACCTTGGTCTTTGCCCCTCTCCTTGGAGTCTGCTTGGGAGCCATGATGAATGGAAGAATGAGAAGAGAAGAAGGATGGAAGGTTGGAGAAGAAGAAACGGAAATGTAGGGGATCGGTTCCTTGGAAGCTGGAAGGAGGAAGAGTTCAAGTGGGGTGGAAAAACCAAATGGTAGGGTCGACATGGGACCTAGGGTATAGAAAAAGAGATTTAATCCCTCAAGATGGGGGATAAAATGTACCCACGGTCCAAATACCCTAAATATGAGCTGCCGGTCAAGCCCAGGTGGTGTCGACACACAAGAAGAGTGTGTCGACCTCACTTGATAGAAATCGTCATATTTGAGATAGAAATGAGAAGGGATATCTTTAATATGATGAGTCATATCTAAAATCAATTATTTAGGGATTTTAATATGTCAAAGAGATCATTTCCAATTTTTCATCATATTCCCATCATTTATTCACTGGGTTGAAAGATATCTGGCATGAAATTTATCATTAAGAAATCCTGAAGGATTGAAATGATTTCTAATGTGATATAAAATCTTCTACACAGTCAATCTCAATCTTTGACAATTTACTTAACCAAAAGTAATGTGATTTCTTTAGGATTAAGGCAATTCATATTGAAATTGAACACTTTTAGAAGATTTGATTCAGGTTTAAGCGGTTCATTTTCTTTGGTTGAATTTTCGTTAACTCTTAAGTAATGAGCATTCAAATATAGTAAATCTTTTTCACTCAAGTATACATGCTTTTCACACACTAGAATCCCTGGTTACTAAAGATTTACTAATTATCCTGCTTCAAGGGGTGAATGAAAACTATTTTACATGGAAATATACGTTTATAAGACGCCAATATTTCCAGTTACTTACTTAACATTTGTTCTTTTGATTTTTTTTTTATTTAACCCCTTAGAACAGAGATAACACAGCACCTCATGACATACTTGGCACTTCACTTCTTGTGAAGGTGTGCAGTTTCTCAGTGTTATGCCATTGCTCTGTCAGAAAAATCTTCTTGTAAATAAACATTGAGACTTTTGACACAGCTTTACCTTTGTTCTCAAGCAGAGGTGCTCCCCTCAATATGTGCATCAGTAATTCAGCATTCAAACAATGCATACTCAATTTCAGCACTCAATTTCATCAAACAAGCATACATGACCAATCATGTTTCAAACACATTAATAGCAATCACAACAAAGTTTCAAAAACTGAATGATTCTTACACATTTTAAATCATGGGTACTTGGCGGAGGATTTTCCTCAACACATAATGATAGCTTTCATACAAGCATAACTTGTCCTTCCACTAATTACTATTGATATACCTCATAATCTTAGCATAAAGAATCAAAAAAAAAAATCAATTCTTATTCCATGCTGCATATTCCAAGTTCTCTTCTTAGAGATGTGAATCTGTGTTCAGCCAATGGTTTTGTGAAAACATCTGCAATTTGTTTTTCAGTGAGGATGAATTCTAATTCAATGTTTTTGTTTGCAACTTCATCCCTTAGAAAATGATGTCTGATCTCAATGTGTTGTTCTAGAGTGATGAATTGGGTTTTTGGAAAGATTGATTGCACTAGTATTGTCACACATAATAATTGAGCATCCAATATCAATGTTGTAGTCAAGCAGTTGACTTTTAATCCACAACACTTGAGTTGCACAACTTCCTGCAACAACATATTCTGCTTCTACAGTAGAGAGTGCAACTGAGTGTTGCTTTTTGGAAGCCTATGTTATCATGTAATTTCCTAAGAATTGACAATAACCACTAGTACTCTTTCTATCAAGCTTAACAGCATAATCAGCATCAGAATATGAAATCAAATTAGCATGACATCCAACTGGATACCATAAACCCAAATCACAAGTTCCACAGAGATATCTAAAAATCCTCTTAACTGCAAGAAAGTGACTTTCCTTCGGACTAGACTGAAATCTAGCACAAAGACATACACTAAATTGAATATCTGGCCTAATTGCAGTAAGATATAAAAGAGATCCAATCATACCTCTGTATGCTTTGCATCAACCAATTCACCTTTGTCTAATTTGATGCTTGTACTCATGGGAGTTGATGTTGGTTTGGCTTGTTCAAAGTGAAATCTTTTAAGCAATTCTTTTATATATTTGGCTTGATTTATAAAGAACCCGTCCTCAAGTTGTTTGACCTGCAAACCAAGAAAGAATTGTAATTCACCCATAAGACTCATTTGAAATTCACTGTGCATATGATTTGAAAATTCTTCACACAGTGAAGGATTAGTGGATCCAAAAATAATATCATCCACATACACCTGAACTACAATGATATGATTGTGGATTGAGTTTCTGAAAAGAGTTTGATCACCTTACCTCTGGAATAATTCTTACCAACCAGAAAACTGCTCAATCTGTCATACTATGCTCTTGGAGCATGTTTCAAACAATAAAGAACTTTATACAGTTTATACACATGGTTAGGTTTATCAATATCTTCAAATCCAGGAGGTTGAGCAACAAACACCTCTTCTTTTATGTAACCATTGAAAAAGGTAGTTTTTACATCCATTTGAAACAATTTGAAGTTTTTGGAACATGCATATGCCTATAGAATTTTCACTGCTTCTAATCTAGCTACTGGTGTAAAGGATTCCTCAAAATCAACTCCAAGTTCTTGATTATATCCTTAGCAACCAGTCTTGCTTTATTTCTGACAACTTTTCCTTCTTCATTCAATTTATTCCTAAACACCCATGTAGTTCCAATTATTGATTTTTCAGGATTTTGGGAACTAGACTCCAAACATTATTTCTTTTGAATTGATTCAATTCATCATGCATTGCTCCTATCCAAGAATTTCTTTTAGTGCTTCTTCAATGTTTTTGGGTTCTATTTGAGATATAAAGGCCATATGATCTTGTCAATGACATTTCTGAAATGAGATCTTGTATGGACTATGTCATGAACATTTCCAACAACATTCTCAAGTGGATGGTCTTTAAAGTATTTGAAATTACCTCTTGTTGCTGCACTTACCTGCTCTGGTGTCGACTAAATGTCCTGTGATGTCGACTCAACTTCAGGTTCAACAACCTCTTCATTCTCCACATATTGATTTTTTTCATTTATAAGAATGTCAACATCTCCTTCTTGATTCCTGCACAAATCGAGGTCAGTAAATTTTTCAATATTCTCATCAAATATGACATGAGAAGTTTCCTCCGCACTGTTTGATTCATTGTTAAACACTCTATATGACCTTGAATTTTCAGAATATCCTAGAAAGATGCCTACATCACTTTTCTTTTCAAATTTATCAAGATCATGTTTGACATTATTATGAATGAAAACTTTACATCCAAAGACTCTAAAATATGCAATGTGAGGTTTCTTACCTTTCAGAAGTTCATAGGAAGTTTTCTTAAGGATTGGTCTTACCATTACTCTGCTGAGGACATAACGTGAGGTGTTGATAGCTTCTGCCCAAATTTTCTTAGAAGCTAACTTTCAATCAACAATGTTCTTGCCATCTCCACTAAAGTCCTATTTTTCCTTTCAACAATTCCATTTTGTTCAGGAGTCCTTGGAGAAGCAAACTTGTGATCAATTCCTTATTCCTGCAAAAATAAAAAAAATAATTATTGTCAATTCTTCTCCATGATCAGTAAGAATGGAGTGAATTTTATTTGTTTTTACATTTTCAATTTTATCAACAAATTCTTGAAGCTTTTTAATGTATCACTATTGTGAGATAGAAAATACACCCATGTGAATCTAGAAAAGTCATCCACAATCACAAATCCAAATCTATGTCCACTAAGACTGAGTGTCATAGTTGGACCGAATAAGTCCATATGCAACAATTCAAAGGGTTTGGAAGTGATTAAGGGTGCAACAATTTTGAATGATTTCTTGGTTTGTTTACCTTGGGCACATGAAGCACATACAATTGCATTTTTCTTTTTCTTCATTTTTTGTAAAACTTTACAAGAGAATATCTTAGCAACTTATTCAGAACATTTTCACTGGCATGACCTAACCTTCTATGCCATAGTTGGAATAGATCATGCTGGTTTGCAACAAGACAAGATTTTCTTGTTGATGATCATTCAAATCAACCAAGTAAACATTATTAATTTTTTGGCCAAGAAATTTTATTTTTCCAGAAACTTTTTCAACAATTTCACATGATTCAGAATTGAAAATTACCTTAAGGCCTTTGTCACACAGTTGACTTATGCCCAAGAGATTATGATCAAGACCTTCAACAAGTAAAACATTCTCAATTGAGCTTGAAGGATCTTACCAATTCTTCCTGTTCCAATGATTTTCCCTTTGTTCTTACCTCAAAAAATGACTTGTCCACCATCTTTTTCAATCAATGTTGAAAAATTTTCCTTATCTCAGTCAGTCATGTCTTGAACAACCACTGTCAAGGTACCATTTATCTTTCTTGTGGGTTGTAAGACATTCCTGCAAAACAAATTTAGAAAGAGAATTTTGGTACCCAAATTGCTCTGGGTCCCATCAGTTGTTTCAGCTGAGCAACAAGATGTTTTGGAATCCAGATTTGCCTTATTTTCCTTGAATTCATTATTGATCTACATTTTTCATTAGTGTGACCAGATTTCTTGCATATAGTGCACATCATGATTCTTTGTGGTGTGAAACCCTTATTCTTATTGATGTATGATTTGGAATCAACTGAAGAGTTTTTGTTGTTCTTTGGATTTGAAGTTGGTCTCAAACTGGATTTTAAATTCTATTGATCTTTACCTTGAGCCTTTTCATGATTAAATTGCATTTTGAAAATTTTAACCTGATTTTGAATTTTTGTTTTTGAGTTTGCTTCTGATTTTTCCTTGAAGTTCTTTTCAGAATTACCATAGGAAGTGCTTCCTTGAACAAATGAGGTTATCAATGTTTGTCCAATTTCTTATTACTTTCAAACTGATAACCTAGACCATGCTTGGTAGGGTTCATCCGAACTCCTAAAATAGCATTTAGGTTTTGTTTGCCTTTGACAAGTCCTGACAAGGTCTCTTTCTTGTCATCCAGTTCTTTTTGGACAGTTTTCAGTTCCTCTTGCATCACTTCTTTTTCATTTATGAGTTTCTTATTTTCATTCATTAAGATCTTTTTTTCTTTTTCAATTGACTGACATCTCTCCTTCATTACATCAAGTTGTTCATTCATACATTCTTTTTCCTTTTTCAGGTTATTGATTTCATCAGTCAGCAATTTTGTTTGCTCAGATTCTTGTGGACTTTGCGCTATGCTGTTAATTTTTCTTCTCAATATTTTATTTTCAGACTTTAGTTCACACAATTTTTCAAAAAATAGCATAAGCTTCCTCCCAGTCATCAGTTGAAAAATTTTCAAATGAAGAACTTACCTCAATATTTTCTTCATGTCTTGCCATGAGACAAGTCACTTCTTCTTCTTCTGATTCATTTTCTTCCTGATCTTCTTCATCCTCGTCACTCCATGTGGCTAGCATCGCCCTTGACTTTTTGAACATTTGATTTTTCAATTTCTTTTTCAGATCAGGACACTCTCCCTCATGTGTGGCTTCCTGCATTCATAGCAAATAATGTCAATCTTTTATTGGTTTCCAATTTTGTATTGAAATCATTTTTCTTTGAAACATCTTTTTTGACAAAAGGTTTAAACTTACCTTTCCCTTTCTTTCTCAGAAATTTTCTGAATTGCCTTGTCAGTAAGGCCAATTCTTCATCATTCTCTTCATCAGAATACTCATCATATTCATCAGATTGATCAGTAATAATTTTTGAACTAGATGAAGCTTTTAAAGCAATAGGTTTCTTAGATGTAGACATAGATGCATTTCTTTTCAGATTTATCTCATATGTCATAAGTGAACCTATTAGTTCATCCAGTTGCATGGTTGACAAATTTTTTGAATCCTGAATTACAATTGCTTTTCTGTGCCAGGCTGATGGAAGTGATCTAAGAACTTTCCCAACAAGATCACTATCATAATAGTCTTTCCTAGACCTCTATGACCATTAACCAAAAGCATGAATCTAGCAAACATCTCAGAAATAGTCTCATCACTTTTCATCCTGAACATTTCATATTCTGAGACTAAGATACTTCCTTGGTCTCTCTTACCTCAGAAGTTCCCTCATAGATGAGCTGGAGCTTATCCCACATCTCTTTAGCAGACTTACATGAGGAAACTCTGGAATACTCCTTGGGATGGATGGCACATTGCATCATGTTCATGGCACTCCAGCTGAGTGTGAACTTGTTGATCTGGTCCTTGGTCCATAGACTTTCATCCTCAGGAAGTTCATTAGGTCCCTTGTCGACAATCTTCCAGAGCTCATAATTCTGTGCTCTAAGGAACACTTGCATCCTGTTTTTCCAATAAGCATAGTCAGATCCATCGAAAGAAGAAGGCCTAGAAATTGAATGACCCTCAGCAATAAACCCCTTAGTTTTTTCCATAGCAATTAGCTCTTGATCGTTAGATCAAACACTTAAAGTGCAAAGAGAACCTGCTCTGATACCAAATGAAATGTTGCAGAAAAACTACTATAGGAAATCTAGAAGGGGGGGGGGGGTTGAATAGATTTCCCCAAATTTTAAGATTCATTTGGATTAGGATCTTAGAGAAATTGAATTCAGTATGAAATCTCAAGATCAATGACAGTTCTAAATGAATTAGACAAGATAGATGATGAAATTCTAGCGAACCTATCAAACATCTAACGCAAGAGACAATCAAACCATAATGACACATGAATTTAGGGTGGTTCGGATTACACAACAGTGTATCCTACATCCACCATCCACACACACACACAAATGTGGCTTATCTTGCCTGTTCAGAAAAGTCACACAACAACACACACACTCTGAGATTCAGAAATCTCATATTCAACCACACACATGAAATTGTGCACAAGGATTGCACCAATTTCACAACACACACATCAATAAAGTGAGTTTGAAGTGAAGAACTAGATAGAACAACTGAAACCCAAATTGGAAAGGACTGGTTCGAAGGTCCTGTTTCTGCTTCGAGAATGGGGACCAACTCTTCTGCTTCAGCTCCAGGAAAAATACTCTGATGGGTCGAAATTCTTCATCAAATGGATCATCCAAGGTGATAGAATCTTCAATTTCTTCAAATTTGGAAGCAATCCACCGAGATGAAGTCTTCTTCTGGAGTAGCCTGGAAAGCTCAAGAAAATTGGATGAGCAGATGGTTGTTGCGATATTTTTTAAGAGCCAAGTGGATAAGGGGCTTTATAGTCCCAAGGGTCCACAAAATATCTTGGGATCTGAGGGCATAGGAATTCCCGCCCAAAAAAGGCCCCACCAAAGTTATCCACGTGTCTTCAGCAATTTAGAATCATCAAAAAGTCTGAAGTGTGTCGACACTACACACAGATGTGTCGACACACAAAGCATCAGCTTCAAACTTCCTTCCTGGGACAGTGTACTAGTGTCGACACCACTGAGCACTGTGTCGACACCACTAGGCATTTCTTCAGAAATCCTGGTTCTGGGACAGTTAACTAGTGTCGACACCACTGAGCACTGTGTCAACACCACAAGGCACCGTGTCGATACCACTGAGCATATATGACCTTTTCTTTGAACTATACATGAAAGAAACATTGTGAGATATAAATGTAAGCATAATAAGCATGACTTCAGTATATAATGAATCATATTTGAGTATCATCAAAATAAGAGATCCAACACCAACAACGAGAGAGCCTCTGCACGTTCAGAAGGACCTCCCTCTTGCAGAAAACGCTACTACAATCTCTGGTTCATCGGATCTACTACCTCCAAACTCTCTCCTTTGCTCTCTCTAAAACCCAATAGTCCTAGCTGAGCAAAAGTCCTCTCTTTACAGAGATGACCTAGATTTATAGGAGTTTAAGTCGTAGGTATCCTAGAAAGGAGAAATCCCAGCCTACATGGGGTTTCCATGTTTATCTCCCAGAGAAATCAGGACAGTTTTGTTGAACCACTTTATGGTTGTCCTTATATTTTGTTGATAACAAAACTTATGATGATTTCATATATATCTTTGTTGATTAAATACTATTGAATTTTTGTTTCATCTGAGTCGCATCAATCTCATAGCAAAATGCTGAGTCTCACATTGCACTAAAATGCTAAATCGATGTTCATTCAATATACATCGATTTCTATTCAAAAGTGCCACATCGATTTCACTAACAACGATTTCATAAGTTACACAACGATTTGATCGTGTAACGATTCGTTAAGTGAAACATCGATTTTATCGTATAACGATTTGTTTTGTAAGCGCAACGATTTTCTAGGAAATCGATTCCATAACGATTTGATAAGTGAGCACAACGATTTGTTCTCACAACGATTTCATTAGATCGTAACGATTTCTTAAGTGAACGCATCGACTTGCCTTCACAACGATTTGTTAAGAAATCGTTCCCATAACGATTTCTTAAGTGATCTTAACGATTTCTTCAATGATCATAATGACTAATCTTTCACATTGATTTGTTCATAAACTTGCAACAATTTACTTGTAAATGAACAACGATTGTATAAGTCATATTCAAATAGATTTCTCTTGAATATTTTGAATGTGTTTTTGGCGCTCATTGAAAAGTCAAATATCTTCTGACAGATAAAGCTGCATGCTTGATTCAAAGCAGTGTCAGAAAAAGATTTGACCTATCAGTTTTAGCATGTTAAGAGAAATACAGCAGAGTGCACTATCATCGTGAAAACACTATTTTGTGCTGACACACTGCTCCATGCTCGCAGATCTCAAAGACCACCAAAGGTAGATCAAGATAAGAGATCAACAACTACTAGAAGAGCTACAACGGATCTCTTCAACGGATCTATTCTAAAGCTGCTCATATAAAAGATGGAGCATTGCTGAAGAACAAAAATAGGAGCCTTCCTGAAAATCCTTCAAGGAGTGTACAACTGTGAGAAGAACCTTCACGCCACAAACACTCAGAGAAAGAGAGAAGAGCTCGAGCCAAAAATCTACAGAAGCATTCAAAGCAGAAGTCTTCATCGCCTTCAAGCCTTCATCTCTTCCATTCTCCCTGTGCTCATTGTAATCTTGGGGGAGAGTCTGTGACTGTGAGCTAAGTCCTGAGTGTTCATCTTGTAATAGCTCTCAGTCTGATCTTTCTTTTCTAAGAAAGATTTTGTCCAGCTGTAGGACTGTATACAGTGTGTAACCTAGCTAGAGGTTAGTGTCTAGCAGAACCTTGTTGGGGTTTGTACCAACAGGACGTAGCTGGGGGTTTAAGTCTAGCAGAACCGCACTGGGGTTTGTTCCAGGAGGTTTACTTCTGAACCTGTAAAAGAAGTAGGTTTGCTTCTGAGCCTAGAAAAGAAGTGGGCTGCCTTCTTGCTCGGGAAAGAGAAGAAGACCTGGTGGGGTATCCAGGGTGTTGTAGTGTCCTTAAAGGAGACTGTACCTTCGGTTAGTGAAATCCCAAGAGTTTGCTTGGGGACTGGACGTAGGACTTCCATGTGGGAAGGGCCGAACCAGGATAAATCTCCTGTGTCCTTTTGTGTGATTGTTCTTTTGCTTCCGCACTGCCACTTTTCATCACATTAACACTAACCAAACTTTTAAGTGTTCACGTTTTGATTTCAGATTTTAGAAAAACCTATTCACCCCCCCCCCCCTCTAGGTTACCTTGCTGCCGTACATAAAGGGCCAACAAGTGGTATCAGAGCAGGTCTCTGAACTTTCAAGAAGATCCAACGATCTTAGAGCAAAGATCCATGGCAGCTCAAGGATATGCTGAAGGCCAATCAGTCACCAGACCTCCATTCTTTGATGGAGAGGACTACCAATACTGGAAGATGAGAATGGAATGCTTCATTCGAGGCACAGACTTTGATCTGTGGCAGGTAATTGAGGTAGGTGATTTTGTTATTGTTCCTGTTGAAGGCACTACTGCTATTACAGCTGCAGATAAAAGTAAATTATCATTGAATTTTAAAGCAAAGAATTATTTGTGTTGTGCTTTATCTAAAATAGAATTCAGTAAAGTATCCGCATGTATATCTGCTAAAGATATGTGGGACAAATTGAAGCTCACATATGAAGAAATACCCACTACTGATGAAATACCTACTGATGCTCAAGTGTTTAAAGAAACAAGACAGGAAGCTATAACTCCATCATCTCTAACTGTCGCCACTCAAGGGGAGCAACAGGAAGCACCTCAGGAGGTTATCCTTCCACATGAAGAAGAAGAGATAAAGGAGGAACCTCAGATTGAGGGGGAGCCTCATATCTTTTTCAAAAAGGATATCTCTTAAGAAATAAGCGCTGAAGAAGCTTCTGATGATGAAAAAGCTGAGGATAAGGCTCATAAAATCCAAGTAACTTCTCAGGAGACATCTTCTGTAAACAACTCCTCAGGTAGCTTCAACATTAAAAAAAAAAATGCCTATCTACTCTTGATGAACAAAAGGAAAAGGCATTCAAATGGGTATGGTTAGAGGATGCTCAAAAACATCCGATTGGTGATTACCAACTCATCACTTCATTCCAATCTGAAGAGGAAGTAGTCATCCTTTAGTTTTAGTTTTCTGTTTTTAAACCTCATTTCTATTTGTTATATTCAGTAAACTACAATGCTACTAACAATGTTTGCAAGTTTTTTTTATATACAGATAAAAATCTTGAAGACTTGACAAACAACATGTCAAAGGTCAAGAGCAACAAGATCTGACTTGCCTCACATTAAGGGGGAGTCTAATGCTTAGGGGGAGCACAGATTAAGGGGGAGTCATTCCTTATCAACTATTATTGTTGAACCCCTCTATGGTAAGAAATTCTCTCAAAGTGGAGAGAAATCCATGGTAAGATCCTTCCTTTTTGGTTAGTAACAAAAAGGGGGAGAGTTTGTATGAATTTTCCTAAACCTCTATGCTTTATATATTTTTATCAGAAAATTCGCATAAATTTTGTCATCACCAAAAATGGGGAGATTGTTGAACCACTTTATGGTTGTCCTTATATTTTAGTGATAACAAAACTTATGATGATTTCATATATATCGTTGTTGATTAAATACTATTGAATATTTTGTTTCATCTGAGTCACATCAATCTCATAGCAAAATGCTGAGTCTCACATTGCACTAAAATGCTAAATCGATGTTCATTCAATATACATCGATTTCTATTCAAAAGTGCCACATCGATTTCACTAACAATGATTTCATAAGTTACACAACGATTTGATTGTGTAACGATTCGTTAAGTGAAACATCGATTTTATCGTATAACGATTTGTTTTGTAAGCGCAACGATTTTCTAGGAAATCGATTCCATAACGATTTGATAAGTGAGCACAACGATTTGTTCTCACAACGATTTCTTTAGATCGTAACGATTTCTTAAGTGAACGCATCGACTTGCCTTCACAACGATTTGTTAAGAAATCGTTCCCATAACGATTTCTTAAGTGATCACAACGATTTCTTCAATGATCATAACAACTTGTCTTTCACATCGATTTGTTCATAAACTTGCAACGATTTACTTGTAAATGAACAACGATTGTATAAGTCATATTCACATAGATTTCTCTTGAATATTTTGAAAGTGTTTTTGGCGCTCATTGAAAAGTCAAATATCTTCTGACAGATAAAGCTGCATGCTTGATTCAAAGCAGTGTCAGAAAAAGATTTGACCTATCAGTTTTAGCATGTTAAGAGAAATACAGCAGAGTGCACTATCATCGTGAAAACACTATTTTGTGCTGACACACTGCTCCATGCTCGCAGATCTCAAAGACCACCAAAGGTAGATCAAGACAAGAGATCAACAACTACTAGAAGAGCTACAACGGATCTATTCTAAAGCTGCTCATATAAAAGATGGAGCATTGCTGAAGAACAAAAATAGGAGCCTTCCTGAAAATCCTTCAAAGAGTGTACAACTGTGAGAAGAACCTTCACGCCACAAACACTCAGAGAAAGAGAGAAGAGCTCGAGCCAAAAATCTACAGAAGCATTCAAAGCAGAAGTCTTCATCGCCTTCAAGCCTTCATCTCTTCCATTCTCCCTGTGCTCATTGTAATCTTGGGGGAGAGTCTGTGACTGTGAGCTAAGTCCTGAGTGTTCATCTTGTAATAGCTCTCAGTCTGATCTTTCTTTTCTAAGAAAGATTTTGTCCAGCTGTAGGACTGTATACAGTGTGTAACCTAGCTAGAGGTTAGTGTCTAGCAGAACCTTGTTGGGGTTTGTACCAACAGGACGTAGCTGGGGGTTTAAGTCTAGCAGAACCGCACTGGGGTTTGTTCCAGGAGGTTTACTTCTGAACCTGTAAAAGAAGTAGGTTTGCTTCTGAGCCTAGAAAAGAAGTGGGCTGCCTTCTTGCCCGGGAAAGAGAAGAAGACCTGGTGGGGTATCCAGGGTGTTGTAGTGTCCTTAAAGGAGACTGTACCTTCGGTTAGTGAAATCCCAAGAGTTTGCTTGGGGACTGGACGTAGGACTTCCATGTGGGAAGGGCCGAACCAGGATAAATCTCCTGTGTCCTTTTGTGTGATTATTCTTTTGCTTCTGCACTGCCACTTTTCATCACATTAACACTAACCAAACTTTTAAGTGTTCACGTTTTGATTTCAGATTTCAGAAAAACCTATTCACCCCCCCCCCCTCTAGGTTACCTTGCTGCCGTACATAAAGGGCCAACAAGTTTAAGTGAAAAGAAACCGAACGCAACCGGAGAAGTTAACGTCCAATTGGTTGTTGTCTACATGAAGTAGACATCAATCGATTTTGTCGTAAAGATCCTCAAGTTAGATGGTAAACGACACATAGCTTGCCGTCAACTAGCTGTTAACGTCAAAGGATGTTGATGTTAAGAAGGAATTCGGACAACAATATAAAACATAACAACCATTCATAAAATGCACAAAAAACTAGGGCTTTACACCCTCTCCCCCTAAAAGAAAACTTCATCCTCGAAGTTAAAGCAAAGGTACTAACCGAACAAATGTGGATACTGCTTCATCATGGCCTCCTCGAGCTCCCATGTAGCCTCCTCTCGTGAGAAGTTCCTCCACAACACCTTCAAAGAAGCTATAGCCTTGTTCCCAAGGTGGTGAACCTTACGATCCAAGATAGCCACTGGTTGCTCCACATATGACGAATCTGGTTGAAGTTACACTGGCTCGTGGCTGATAACATGCGATGGATCTTGCACGTATCTTCTAAGCATAGACACGTGGAATACAGGGGCACACTTGCTAGCGCTGGGGGTAATGCTAGCTAGTACGCCACACTGCCCATATGCCTGAGAATCTTAAACGGGCCAATAAACCTCGGACTCAGCTTGCCATGCTTGCCAAACCTAACAACGCCTCGGGTAGGTGATAACTTGAGGAAAACATGCTCGCCAACCTCGAACTCTAAGTCCTTCCTTATGTTGTCGCTGTAGCTCTTTTGCCTATCTTGCACTGCAGTCAACCTCTACTTGATATGCTAGATTTTGCCTAATGTTTCTTGAACCAACTCAGGTCCTACCATTTGTCTATCTCTAGTCTCCTCCCAATACAAGGGAGACCTACAGGGCCGACCGTACAATGCCTCAAATGGAGCCATGCCTATACTTGCGTGGAAGTTGTTGTTATAGGAAAACTCCGTAAGAGGTAGGTGACATTCCTAGTCGCCCTTCCAGTCACCACGCACGCTCTCAACATGTCCTCGAGCGTCTGAATCATCCTCTTGGACTGACCGTCTATCTGAGGATGGAAAGCCGAACTAAGCTTCAACTGAGAACCCATCACCTCTTGGAGACCCTGCCATAACCTCGATGTAAACCTTGGGTCTCTGTCCAAAATAATGGACTTCGGCACTCCATGCAGTCTCACAATGTTGTTCACATATAGCCGTACCAAGCTCTCCACAGACTGCTTCTTTCTCATAGGTAAGACGTGAGCAGTCTTGGAGAAACAGTCCATAGCCACCCATATCGAGTCAATGCCCTTAACTGATCTAGGCAAACCCGTCAGAAAGTCCATGGTGATCGCTTCCCACTTCCATACCAGTATCTCCATCTTCTGCATAAGGCCTGATGGTCTCTGATGTAACGCTCTGACGCGGAATATCGGAGCAGGATTACAGTTATTAAATAGTACAGAGCGAGAAAAATAAATAACAAACCATTGCCAGAATGGAATAACATCAAATAAACTTCATTTCCATTAATAATCCACCAGTCATCATTACAATCACTAATAACTCATCATGCTTTAAGAACTAACTATTACACCAACGTATCAGAGCCAAGACTAGGGCCCAGAGTACTTATTCAAAATCAACTTATTACATAATGACTAACTGGCTCACTAACTCATAACCATACTAACATACTACTACTAGACATCATTCGTTGCAGAAAGGTCACTCCTGAGCCTCCTCATCGGTCCCATCCTCGTGAGTGTGGTCATGATCCGACTCACCTAAAACCCATTAAATAAATACGCAAGATGAGCGAATAATGCCTAGTAGGACTTAATATCTCATGAACACAAGCATGCTTTAAATAGTTAATGTTTAATGGTAGCCTAACTAGAGAGATAATCATGTAGATCATGTAAAGATAACGAGAGAACAATAGCAACTGGCACAGGGAAAATAGTACCACGAGAATGAAAATAGAATGGCCATGTAACGATATAACATGTGAGTTGCACAACGGTGCACACTTAACGATAACGCTTGCACTTGTATAGATAGTACTTTGATTGTCATAGATTAATCTGGATAGTATGCTGGCACTGGATGCATGCCGTAACACATCCTTGATCATTTTAACTCCCATGGGTACTGGCATTTTTCGGGCGCTCCTCCCAGGACCTGATCGGACCCCATTACGCTGGCATTAGTCATTTCTTTATCTTAGACAATCACAAGAATGGCCAATAGAGTACCAAGAAATAGATGAGAGTAGTAGACGAGATAGATGAGAGTGTAGAGAGAACATGAACAGATGAGAGAATATAGATAGTAGATGAGATAGGGACATTATGTAAAACAACGTGAAATTTCGATAGTAACGATTGCACAGCACCAGGTCGGGTGCCGGCAGTCTGGTAGAAGTCACAACCGCCCCCTTAGCCGTGTCGTGTACACAGGTCAGGTGGTCCGGCGTGAACTCAAGACGAGAAGGAAACACTAAGGCCATGGATTGTACTGATCCCTAAGGTGTAACGGGTTTTGGGGTACAACCAGCTCGTTGACTAAGGACATGCGCCAAAGCCAAGAAGACTTATAGAGGTCTTGACAAGGAGTCCCTGGCCCAGTCGAGAGTATTCCCGATGGAGACGTGGTCCAAGTCAAGAGAAAGTGTGTGTTAAAACGGGTCCGTCGTGCCTCGAGTGCTCGGAGGCCGAGGGAAAATCGGTAACGATGTATAAGACTTGCGAATAACACGAAAACATGTGTATTTAAATAAGGTAATTTAGTCATTTATTTCGCTAACTTACCAGATACATTATTGCATAAATTATTAGGGTCAAATGGCAAATAATAATGTTATGTGTGTGCAAGTGTAAAGAAATCATGAATTTATGATAAATCGTGAGAATGGCTTTTTAATAATTAAATTTATCTCATTAATGCCATTTATTAATTTAACAAGTTGGATTATTTATAATATGGTTTAAACATGGCTAATTAAGGGTTCTATATCCAAATCAGCAAGGGTATATGCTTAATTAACATTTCTGGCCGAGATCCTTGAATCGCGACGGACCTACCCGCCGCGGTTCAAGTCGTGACGGGCGGCTCGGTCACGGTTTGAAGACCCACCGGCCCAGTCCGATCTGCACAAGAATCACGTGGCTTAGGCCGCCGCATTCCTAACGCGACGAGATAGCTGGGCGCGACCTGGCTGATATCGCGGCGGGTTACGCCGTCACGATATCAGGAGAGTCCGGCCCTTTTTCCTTTTTTCCAGGGCGGATCCTATTTGACACATGGCACTAGTAAATTCAATATAAAATTATACAATGATCCATAAATCACAAAACTAGTTTTAAAGAAAGTCGACACGTAGATCTATCAACATATATGGTTAATTTGAAAATAGATAAGGTTTAGGCATGATTTGATCGGGTTACTTTTCGGTGACCTAAACATGCATAGTCATGGTTTAATGAATTAATTAATGATGGATACATGATGAAAATTTTTGAAACTAGAGGCATTCGAAAGCTAACAAGATGTAGTATTTAAGAGAATTTATCATGGTATGAAGTCAAGCATGCACAAGGTTCACAAGCAAACATGAAGGGTCGGGTGCATGGATTTGACAGGAATTCAAAGAATTAATTCTCCCTCGTGGGAGATCGAAATAGAGCAAACTATGGGTGTTTTAAAGCTAATACAATGTAGTATTAATGAGAATTTTCTCATGGCATATGAACTAGTACATGCTGGGTATAGAGCAAACATGAGAATTCGAGTTCATGATAACGATAGGGTTCAAGAAATTAATTCGCCCAAATGGATGAGTGAAATACAATGAAACAAGAGGGCTTTTGAAAAGGTTCATGAAATCTACCTAGGGTAATTTTTTACATGAATTTAGCTTGAGAGATTGCCTACCTTTTTCGTGGAGTAAGAAAACCCTAATTTGGAGACGAAATGTGAAGGAGAAGATCCAAGTTCCAGCCTCCTCCTCCGAGCTCTCACGATCCTAGCCTCCCTCCTTCGTCCTCCAAGGTCTCTACTGCGGTTTTGGGTTGGATGGGAACGAAAATGGAGTGTTTTGATGGTTAATAGAGTCCTTAATCACCTATAACTCTTCTCTCCTCTTCTAATTACGAAAATTCATATTTATCACCTATTTTTCCTATCATTTATCCATCTAATGGGTAGGGAAGAGAGTTTAAATTCGTGGCCAATGGTTAGGATAGGTTAATGGCTCTTTATTTTAGATAAATATGACTTATTTAACATTTATCTTAGCCTTTTACTATTTACTGATTAATTAAATACGAATTTCCCTTAATTGCTTCTCCTCCCATGATGGGCTAACCCTATTTAGGCCCAATCTATTAGGTTTGGGTTATTAGTGTAACCCATTAATGATTTAGCTTAATGGGTATTACTTTAATTTCCTTTTATTCCATGTATTCTCCCTTTATTCTAATTAAATCAATTTAACTCATTTATTTAAATAAATTTTTTTATTTATTAGTATTTGAAAATCAAGGTTGCTACATTTGATGTTTGGCCTTGACCTGCTGACACACTAAACACGGAGACACGAACTCTGCCATGTCCTTCTTGACCACCATAAGGATCGCTTCAAGTCCTGGTACATCTTGGTGTTGCCTGGTGTAATCACGAGAATTGATCCCAAATAAAGATGATTAAAATTAAGAAAAGGACCGTGATCGCCACTAAAGTTGTGACGAACCACGTCGTTTAAACCCGTTAACCTAATAACGAGCTTGATCTAACTCCGCCTCCCGTGAACAAGCCGAAGCCTCGCCAGGGATATCAACACACATGTTCGTGAAAATATAAATGAACACACTGATATATATAGGATTGAACATCTCACACATATTTACAACGGATTTACATAGCCAAATTTCAACATAAGTCAAACTCATGTACAAAAGCCTGGGGCATACCCTGAGGCACAATGGAGAAGTAAGTTACACTGTTGGAGGTGTGGACCTAACACTGCTGCGATGCGGCTCGGACTAGAAGCCGGTGAAAAACCTCTTGCTCTCCCTCACCTAAAAGTAATAAGGGGTGAGCCTCACGAGTCACTGGCTCTGTAGAGAAATTTCGTTAAAAGCTGCAAACCACAAAAC
Organism: Colocasia esculenta; assembly: GCA_014218235.1. Taxonomy (NCBI): domain Eukaryota; kingdom Viridiplantae; phylum Streptophyta; class Magnoliopsida; order Alismatales; family Araceae; genus Colocasia; species Colocasia esculenta. The sequence continues at coordinate 118,928,745 of CM024758.1, read as the reverse complement.
ACAAGTGAAATAGGAGTATAGCACAATTATTTATAGCTAACAAGTCTACCTGAGCATGAAATGATAACCACAATGCTTAAATAGAATTTAAGCTAATAATAGGAATCCAACTTTAATAAATAAATGGCAAACCACGCTCAAAAGTACAAGTTAAAGAAGGGTAATGCCAAACACGAGTCATGAAAATTGGTTCGCGACACCATCTATAGACCCGGACAAGAAACCTCTCGGCCTCGTAGCCAAGGACGAAAGGTCCAGTTGCCGCTCCACCATAATGGAACCAACAAACTGTGGAGACCACACCTCACCAAAATTGTAACTCACACAGCTGCGGCTCCATGCCTGGCACCATTAAGGACTCCGGCCTGAGCTCCTTAAAGTGAGACACTGGAAAAAGGACTAGCTTGGGACCAGTACATCTACTAGTGTCCGTCCCCCAACCAAAAGCACGCTACAAGTGACTAAGTACACCCACAAGACACATGCTGTTGTCCCATTGTCGTCTTTCCCCATGTACCGGGACAAGACCCCGAGCACTACGTGCCTGGCTCACAGAGAACCTGGGGTACCCGACTCGAGGGGTAACCACGGGTGGCGTCGTATACCCAACTTGCCTCGCACACACAACCACGCAAACTTGATAATTTCACTTACCACAAGCGCCAATGCACCGCTTAATAACCATTACACGCAAACAACATTCATATGGACCCATACATGAAAGCAACACATAGCATCGTGTAGACAAACTAGGGCTCGGGTAGTAGTCATCTAAATCACGATGGACACAGTGGTCGCTTTTTGATGATGGAGATGCGACAGACACAGTGGTCGCTTTTTGATGACAGAAATGCGACGGACCAAACCATCGTGTTACAGACTGAAATGCGACGTCTGGATCCGTCGCATTTCAACTGCAGAAACCCTACCTAAAATCCCCCTCCAGGAGAAGTTCAAACCACCTTGTACAACCCATTTACATGCTATTTTGCAGTAAAACGAGGTCCTACACATGCCTTCTACTTTCCTTAACCCATTAAACCTATTTAAATCCATACACATGGTTTATTTTAATAGAAAAGAAGAAGAATTCCCCTACCACATGAAGAACGTGAAGAACACACAACATAGCACTGCCATGGCATATCCCGCGCTCCGCGCAATGTCCTCGCGCCGGAAATTCGCAGAACTGCACGCCAAAACCTCCGAATCTCCCCGAAAAACCCTATACGAGCCTCCCCCACGGCTGAGCAGTGTTTCCCGCACTCCTCGGCCTAGGGTGGCTAGCTAGAACTCACAGTCAAAATTGCGATGAGTGGCGACGATAAGTCAGTCGCAATTAAGCGCGACATCCCTGCATGCGCCACGTGGCGCGCATGTAGACGCGCACCCGGGGAAGCGGCGTTCAAAACACGACGACCAGGATAGTCGCGATTATCAAAATCGCGATGCCTGTGTTGTCGCATTTATGAAATCCACACCAGAGGTTGGCTTGGCATGGATTCCAAGCCCCCAACCCACACAACCTGTACAAACTAAGGAGAAACTCACTATTGGGCCACACACTGGCCACAAAATCCTCCAAACTATGATCCGAAAAAGTCACGATGTTACATTACTATCATCTAAAAAGAAATTTCGACCTCAAAATCTATAAAGGAATTGAACATACAAGACACTAAACACCACACCACATCACATACTATCATCTAAAAAGAATTAAAAGCTTACTCAAACAGGTAAGGATACGCTTTAAAATTTTCCTCTGCCAACTCCCATGTATCTTCTCCTCCTTGCCTATTTCCCATCTAATCTTCACCAATTCAATTTCCTTATTTCTCAATTTCTTTGTCCTCCGGCCTGTGATCTGTACTAGGTACTCTGGCATAGACATGTCTGTCTTCAGATCATCTCGTTGATAGATGACTACCTGTGATGTATATTTAATGTACTTTCTCAACATAGAAACATGGAAGACATCATGAGCATCTGTAAAATCTGTCGGGAGATCTATTCTGTATGTTGTCTCACCAATTCTTTCCAAAACATGGAAGGGTCCACGTACCTCGGACTTAACTTGCCTCTTTTGCTGAATCTTAACACACCCTTGGTAGGAGAAACCCTCAGAAAAACATATTCTCCAACCTTAAATTGAAGTGGTCTGCGTCGGGTGTCAGCATAACTCTTCTGTCGGCTTTGGCTGTTTGCAACTTCTCTTTAATAGATCTGACCATTTTTGTAGTCTGCTGAATTAATTCAGGACCCATAACCTGCCCCTCTCTGACTTCATGCCAATTCAATGGAGTTCTGCATGGCCTACCATACAAGGCCTCATAAGGTGCCATTCTAATACTGGTGTGATAACTGTTATTATATGCAAATTCCACCATTCCTAAATGGTGCTCCCAACTACCTCCCCACACTAAACAGCAAGCTCGTAGCACGTCTTCAATTGTCTTGATGGTTCTTTCAGTCTATCCATCAGTTTGTGGGTGATATGCCGAGCTATACCTCAATTCAGTGCCAACTACTCTCTCTAGACTCCTCCAAAACCAGAAGTAAATCTTGGATCTTTATAAAAAACAATTGTCTTCGGAATAAGGTGCAATGGTACAATTATGTCTACATATATTCTTGCCAATCTATCCACAGTCCAAGACATACTCACAACTAATAATCTACATACCTTGGTCAATCTGTCGACAAACACCCAAATACCATTGTGCCCTGTAGCTGTCCTCGGTAGTCCTGTTACAAAATCCATAGCAATATCGTTCCACTTCCACTGTGGAATTGGTAACGGCTGAAGTAGCCCTACTGGTTTCTGATGTTCTGCCATAATCTGCTAAAACATTGAACACCTTTCAATGAATTTTTCTATTTCTCTCTTCATGTGTGGCCACCAGAAATGCTTTCTCAAATTTTGATACATCTTTGTACTGCTTGGATGGACGGTGTACTGGATTTATGTGCCTCTTCTAGAACTCTCTGCTTACCTCCACTTCCGCTGGTACTTACAACCTGCCTCTGAGCCTGACCACACAGTAATCATCAATTGTAACACCTTCCATTTTAACAATCTCTACTAAATTTCCATCTATTTTCTCAACTTCAACAATCTGCCAATACAAAGATGGTTCAATAGCACTACTAGCTAGCACTGCTCGCCGCTGACTACTTGGAACATACAAAGAATTTTCTGCTACTTCCTCATACAATTTCCACTCTTTAATCATCATCTGACTCAGATATGCCTTTCTGCTTAATTCATCTACCACAACATTTGCTTTGCCCAGATGATAAGCCAGACTGAAATCATAATCTTTCAAATATTCTACCCACCTACGCTGACGAAGATTCAAATGTTTCTAGGAGATGATATATTTCAAGCTCTTATGATCTGTGAAAATTTCAAATCTCTCACCATAAAGATAATGCCTCCACATCTTCAAAGCAAAAACAACTGCCGCCAATTCTAAATCATGAGTTGGGTAGTTCTCTTCTGATGGCTTCAACTGCCTAGATGCATAATGTAAGACCCTCGAAATTCCGTCGTATTTTTTTTTCGTATTTATGTGTGTGTATATTGTGTTGAGTATGTATGTACGTATTTACGTGGATATTAAAATAGTATAAATACGTGTACATGTGTTTATATTAAACGTAAATAATGTATGTATTGCATGATGATAGTGTGAATATAGTACCATGTACATATTGCATGTATAGAAGCTTGGTATGCATGGTTTTCTGCATAAATTAGGGTTCTGGACGAAGACCCTATTGGCGTCAACCCCTGGCCGCTGAGGTGGTGTCAGCGTCCAGACCTGGACGCCAATACTCATCCGGCGTCCAGCGATTTGGACGTCAACTTCTCTGGCCTGCATGCGCAGCAGAGCTGCTATCTTCTGAAACAAGGCATGGCAACCATTGGGGGATGTCCCCCAACGGCTCTGAGGGTGTCCCATCACCTAGTGAGTGGGGGAAAGACCCCTTTAGGTCTGAACCCGAATTGGCTCACCCCATTCTTCCCCTTCACCCTTGCAAGAGGAGAGAGGTGAGAAAGAAAACCCTAGAGCTCTGTGAGAAAAACCCAGTTTCAACCCCTAAAATCCGACCCCTTGAAGCTGGTTTTGGAGATCTTCTGCATCAAGGAGGGAGCTGAAGCAAAGGGGAAGGCTTCCCCATCATCCCCTCGGCGTGGAGATCAACCAGAAGCTCGGAGGAAGGCGATCTTGGAGGTGCTTCTGCAACTTCTTGGAACTGCCCAAGGAGGTCTTCTTCAAGCTATAAATTCTTGGAGGATTTTTAGAGAGGCAAGTGACCTATCTATGGTATCCCGTATGAGTCTAGGAGGGTTTTATAATTTTTATGGAATTTCCCTCGAGTCCTAGACCCTCCATTTCACCCAAATTTCAGAGCTCGGGTCTGTGTTTCTGCACAGACCTGAGTAAACGGCAAGGTCCCTGGACGCCTGTGATGAGTTGGCGTCCATCGACCCTGCCGCTGACTCTGAGTCAGCGGCCAGAGACCGCCGTCTAGTTCTTCAGGACAGAACAGTGAGCTGTTCTGTCCCTCTTATACGTTAATTTCGTTATGATTTTCGTGATGAGGATATATGGTATTCCTATAAGCTATGTATTTGTGCATTGTGGTTGTGAATGGATGTGGTGTGTTGGTGAATGTGGAAAATTGGTGTCTTTAAACTTGTGGGCATAACTTGTAGATAATTCTTGCAAATTAATGTTCCATGATTAGGATTAGTTAAATGTCTTGTTTTCAGTCTATTCATGAATATTGTGGGACATGTATGTATGTTCTGAATTTTTGTAATTCATGCATACTTGTGGAATTGCTAGAAAGTTCGATTCGGTAAAATGAAAGCATGAAAGAAATGGTTGTGGTAACGGATTTATAGATGTATGAATTAGGATGATGTTGTATTCTGAAATCATGCATTTGTGTTTTCTGTGCAAACAGTAAGTGGGTGAATTTCAAATGTGTTAGACCCATGTTAGTATAAGTTGTGAATAATATGCTAATTAGGTGTTTGATTTTCTGTAAATCCTATTTAGCTCAGAAAAATCTGAAAAATTGAGGGTATGATTTTGAACCTGAAAACAGCATGTGGTTAAAATTTCAGGTTATTTGGAACAGTAAATAAAAAGTTATGTGTTTTCATGTGAATTGTGAATAATTCGTACATATGATCGTAATGTGATTTTATTTTGTTTAAAACAGCATGATGGTGTGTTTACTATGTGTTGAATCTTGAAAACTCTGTAGTACCATGTTAGGAAAAACAGAGGTGTTCATGTGAGTAAGAAAGTGTGAATGAAATGAAGAGTGCCAAGTGTAAAACCATGTGTAAAACGTTAAATGTGTAAAAGTGTAAACTGTGCCAATGTGATACTGCTTCCGAGAAGGCAGTGGAGCTGTATCAGGGAAAAGTCCCCCTGAGAAAGTTCATTGTGTTAAGTGACCCTAAGGGCATTAGGGGGAAATCCTGGAGGTGGACAAGTACCACTGGTTAGGGTGGAGACTTGTTCTCCCGGTCTGCGCAGTCCAAGAGTCACCATTGCATTGCCTAGATGGTGCCTATGTGTTATGTGATGTGAATGTGTCCTTCTTTGGTGGTTTGGACTATGTGTCACGGCACTAAAATATGTGTAAAGTGTAATGTGTAAAGTGTATGTGACCATGTGTAAATGTGTAAGTGACATGTGAATGTGTATGTGTAAAGTGTAACCATGTGAAAAGAGGAAATTGTGAAAAGGAAAATGTGAAAATCTAGATGTGCAATGTGTTATTGAAACCATGTGAGGCTAAATCTGAAACCATGTGAATTCAGAAAATGCATGTTATCCTTCTTGTTTATGTGTGCAAAGTGTTTAGAACCCATGATAGGGACAACTAATGAATATGTGTGCAAGATGGCATGATGGATTGTTCATAGATTATGTTTTAAGCAACGTTGTAGCTCTCATGTGTGAATTATAGCCTTGGACCATGTGAAATCAGCAACCTAAAGCATGTTAAAAAAGTTATGTATGTACTTAAGAACATGTAGAATCCATGCTAATTATGTTCCCCGTTCATGTATGTAAGTTGTCCATGTTGATAACTCTCATGTTTGGTTCTTGATAAGGTTAAAGTTCATAAGTGAACGGATTAGAGACCATGTGATAGGTGAATGTTATTTTTGAAATCTGAAAGCATGCGTTATGTATAAAATTGTAGAACTTCATGATAGGTTGAAACTTGGACTAGCATGCTATGTGTTGCTAATTGTATGTGCATGTAGAAACCACTAGGACTTGTACGTGTATATCATGTATAGTGTTACTTGCTGAGTCCCTGGACTCACTCCTTGCTTCGGCGTACAGGTGTAGTTGGTGACACGACACCGTTGGAGGAGACGGTGGAGACGGACTCCGAGCGCGGAGACTAGTTACTTGGAGCTTCTTTGTGATTGTGTACTTCGTCGTATGTACTTGAACATTGTATTAGATTATCATGAAAAGAATGTAATATGTGGACATTTGTATTTCTATTTCAGCAAATTAAATCATGTGAATTTTAGTTCCTTTTTGCAAATTGTAAACTGCATGTATGTTTAATGTGGATGATGAATGAATGGAGATAGTTCTCTTTTACTTCCGCTACTCTGTTATTTATATTCGCGTGTATCTCAGCTGTTTGTATCGTTGGGTAAATGTCCCACTGTGAGGACTCTCGCTATACCGACGTGGGTTGGTATAACCGTACCGGTGTAAGAGGGCCGTCACAGAGATTGGTATCAGAGAGACCGGTTGAGATTACACATGAATATAACTAAGTCATCATCCCCATTGCATGCTAAGTATGTCCACATGTGTAGAAAACACTAATAAGAAGTGAAAAATAGATAAGAAAATGGTTAGAAAACTTAGTAACCTAGCTCTAATGGTGGCTGAAATTTTATTACAGCCATGGCTTCCCGTGGACGACGTGGAGGTGCGCCAGCTCGCGACGACGAGCAGAGGCGTGAGGAGCGGGCGGAGCAGCAGGCCCCGGCCCCACAGGGTCCTGTGCTTCCCCCACCACCGCCAGTGGATTATGGAGTGTTCATGCAAGGTCTGGTGCAAGCCATGCAGACCCAGGCACACACTCAGGCAGCACTCCAGGCCCAGTTGGAGGCCCAGGTAAAATAATAAAACAACTAAGTAGTCTGCTATTTGAATTGTATGATATTGTGTTTATTGTATATTGCTTGTTGTTTAATGTAGCAGGCTCAGGCCCCAGCTCAGGACCATGGTGGACCTTCCATCATGGAGCGATTCAAGAGGATGACCCCACCCTCTTTTAAGGGGGAGAGTGATCCGCTTTTGGCAGAAAGCTGGATGAGGGAGATCGAGAAAATCTTCCGAGCTATCAGGTGTCCTGACGAGGACAAGGTGACCTTAGCCACCTACATGCTACAGGTATGCTTTCGTTTATGCTTGAATGTTGGTTGTTATTTGTTAGTTAGAGCTTATGAAGGTGTGTTGCAGGAGAGAGCTGATGTATGGTGGTCCTCCCTACTGCGTACGCGCTTCGAGGACGGAGCAGTAGATGTGGCGTGGGACGCGTTCGTGAGGCTCTTCCGAGCCAAGTTCGTCCCAGAGCACGTCCAGGACAAGATGGAGCAAGAATTCCTTTCCCTGACGCAAGGATCGATGACCGTCCTGGAATACGAGGCAAGGTTTTCTGAACTCTCTAAATATGCACCGCACATAGTAGAGGATGAGCGCAGGAAGACCAAGAATTCGTGATGGGTCTCAAACCATCCACTGAGGACGAGGCTCGTGGCGTTCGACCACCGCACGCTAGACGAGGCCCTCAGCGCAGCCTGCAGACAGGAGGGAGAAATGGAGCAGTATCTAGAGGAGAAGAAGGCTTCGCAGAAGAGGCCGGCAGCGACTTTCCAGCGGCAAGACAAGAGGAAGACGGTGTACCAGACACCGCAGAAACAAGTGGCAGTCAGCAACTATCAGGTACCCTCTGTACGTTCCCCCGGTGCGAAGAAGGAGTGTCCCCATGTGGGAAGACCCATGGAGGTTCGGAGTGTTGGTTAATAGCGGGTAGATGCCTAAAGTGTGGGAGCAGCGACCACAAGATCAAGGATTGCCCGAGGCTTCAGCAGGAAGCTCAGCGAGGAGCGCCAGTACCAGCAGTAGCGGCAGCCGCGCCAGCTACAGGACGACCAGGAAGGCCTCGAGCCCCAGCTCGAGTGTTTGCTTTAGCTCGTGAGGACGCCGAGCAGGCGGAGCATGTCACCGAAGGTACAGTTTTACTTTTCGGTGTGCACGCTCGGGTTTTGTTTGATACGGGTGCTACTCACTCGTTCATTTCCGAGCGGTTCGCTAGGCAGTTAGCCCTAGAGTCAGGCATAGAGTCTGAGGAGTTAGAGGTCCCTTTGTCTGTGCACACCCCTGCGGGCACGGTATCGACTAGGAAGTGCATTCCGTCGTTACCTGTGTGCATTGAGGATAGATTCCTAGATGGGTGTTTCTTCTTGCTAAAGATGAAGGACTATGATTGTATCTTTGGTCTGGATTGGCTAGAGGAGCACTATGCGTTAGTGGATTGTCGTAGGAAGAAGATTGTTTTCCGCATTCCTGGTGAGGATGAGTTCTCTCATCCCTTGCCAAAGAACTTAGCGGGAAAGTTAGTCATCTCTGCCATGAAGGCGATGCGTATGGTGAACAAGGGTTGTGACGCATTTCTTGCCAGCGTTATGCTAGTACCCGATGCTGGTTCGTCACTGACTCTTGCAGAGATCGATGTGGTGCAGGACTTTCCAGATGTCTTTCCCGATGACTTGTCTGGATTGCCACCGGATAGGGAGATAGAGTTCACTATAGAGTTGCTTCCAGGCACCTCTCCTATCTCGAAGGCCCCATATCGGATGGCCCCTGCAGAATTAGCCGAGTTGAGGAAGCAATTGCAGGAATTGCTCGATAAGGGATTTATTCGCCCCAGTGTTTCCCCTTGGGGCGCGCCTGTATTATTCGTCAAGAAGAAAGACGGGTCACTTCGGTTGTGCATTGATTATAGGAAGCTAAACCAGGTGACTGTGAAGAACAGGTATCCCTTACCTCGGATTGATGATCTGTTTGACCAGTTGCGAGAGGCATCAGTCTTTTCCAAGATTGACTTGCGATCTGGTTATCATCAGTTGAGATTAAGAGTGAGGATGTGTCCAAGACGGCATTTAGAACCCGTTATGGACATTATGAGTTTTTGGTTCTTCCTTTCGGATTGACCAACGCCCCTGCAGCGTTCATGGATCTCATGAACCGGGTGTTTAGTCCGTATTTAGATAGCTTTGTTGTTGTGTTTATTGATGACGTGTTGGTCTATTCTCCGGATGAGGCCACACATCGTCAGCATTTGAGGTTAGTCTTAGAGGTTCTCCGTGAGCACAAGCTGTATGCAAAGTACAGCAAGTGCGAGTTCTGGTTGCGCGAGGTTCACTTTCTCGGGCATGTTATCTCCGGCGCTGGTGTAGCTGTTGATCCAGCAAAGATCCAGGCAGTTATGGATTGGGATGTTCCCAAGACTCCTTCGGAGATTCGTAGTTTCCTTGGGTTAGCTGGTTACTATCGGCGATTCATTGAGGGTTTCTCATCCATCGCCGCCCCTATGACAAAGCTGACCAGAAAGGGTGAGAAGTTTGTATGGTCTGAGGCATGTGAGCGCAGCTTTCAGCTATTGAAGGCTAAGCTTACTTCTGCTCCGGTATTGGTATTGCCCAGTGGTCTAGAAGGCTTTGCCATTTATACGGATGCATCTCGGATTGGTTTAGGCTGTGTGCTCATGCAGCAAGAGAGGGTAGTAGCTTATGCTTCTCGTCAGTTGAAGGAGCATGAGAGGAACTATCCGACTCATGATTTAGAGCTAGCAGCTGTGGTTCATGCACTAAAGATCTGGAGGCACTATCTTTATGGTGTCAGATTTGAGGTGTTTACCGACCACAAGAGCTTGAGGTATCTTTTCTCCCAAAGGAATTAAACCTGAGGCAGAGAAGATGGATTGAGTTCTTGAAGGACTATGACTTCGACCTTCAGTATCATCCTGGAAAGGCGAACGTCGTAGCGGATGCTCTTAGTAGGAAGAGGTCTTCGCTCCAGCAGGATTGGAAGATGTTGGAGGATGCAGCGTGCTCTATGACCGAGTTAGAGCCATCGTTGTGTCAGGCTTTTGTAGCTCAGCTATCCCTTAGATCCTCAGTCTTGGATGAGGTGATTGAGCAGCAGAAAGCCGATCCTAGATTGTTAGAGTTAGTGGGTAAGGCGGGCATTGCTCGTGATGAGGACGGTGTGATTAGATTTCAGCACCGCGTTTGTGTCCCCGATGTAGTAGATGTCCGTGAGCATGTGTTGCGGAGGCTCATAGATCGCGATTCTCTATTCATCCGGGTAACACTAAGATGTATCAAGACCTGAAGAGATCATTTTGGTGGTCCGGCATGAAGAAGGATGTTGCGGATTATGTGTCTAGATGTCTAGTATGTCAGCAGGTGAAAGCCGAGCGGCAGCGACCATCCGGCCTTATGCAGAGGATGGATATCCCCGTATGGAAGTGGGAAGCTGTCACTATGGATTTCGTTTCGGGTTTGCCTCGATCTAGAAGGGGCAATGACTCGATTTGGGTAGTTGTAGATAGATTCTTGAAGACTGCTGATTTCTTACCTATGAAGAAGAAGCAGTCAGTAGAGAGCTTAGCTAGATTGTATGTTAGCGGTATCGTTAGATTGCATGGTGTGCCGAAGTCGATCATTTCGGATCGAGATCCGAGATTTACTTCGAGATTGTGGAAGGGCGGAGCTTAAGCTCAGTTCGGCGTTTCATCCCCAGACCGATGGACAGTCCGAGAGGACTATCCAGACGCTCGAGGATATGTTGAGAGCGTGTGTTCTGGATTGGAAGGATGATTGGGAGCGTCATTTACCTCTTGTGGAGTTCGCATACAACAACAGCTTTCATGCTAGTATTGGAATGGCTCCATTCGAGGCGTTGTATGGTAGGCCCTGCAGATCTCCTTTATGTTGGGAGGAGACTGGTGATAGGCAGTTGATCGGACCGGAGTTGTTCAGGAAACTTCGGATAAGATTCAGCTTATCAGGAAAAGGCTTGTTGCGGCACAGGATAGGCAGAAGAGTTATGCCGACAACAGGAGAAAGGATTTGGAGTTCGAGGTTGGCGATCATGTCTTCTTGAAGATATCGCCTACTCGTGGAGTTGTCAGATTTGGCAGGCATAGCAAGCTAAGCCCTAGGTTCATTGGCCCATATGAGATTCTCAGACGTTTGGGCAACGTGGCGTACGAGCTAGCTTTACCCCCAGCTTTGGCTAGCGTTCACCCGGTATTCCACGTATCTATGCTCAGGAAGTATGTCCGAGATCCGTCTCATGTGATTAGTCATGAGCCAGTGGAGATCCAGCCAGATCTTTCGTATGTCGAGCAGCCAGTAGCCATTCTTGACCGGAAGGTTCAGCATCTCCGGAACAAGAGTATCGCGTCGGTGAAAGTTCTATGGCGGAACTTCTCGCGTGAGGAGGCTACGTGGGAGCTTGAGGATGCGATGAAGAAGAAGTATCCCCTTTTGTTTGAGTAGTGTCGTTCTAACTTCGAGGACGAAGTTTCTTTAAGGGGGAGAGGGTGTAAGACCCTCGAATTTTCGTATTTTTTTCGTATTTATGTGTGTATATTGTGTGAGTAGTATGTACGTATTTACGTGGTATTAAAATAGTAAAATACGTGTACATGTGTTTATATTAAACGTAAATAATGTATGTATTGCATGATGATAGTGTGAATATAATACCATGTACATATTGCATGTATAGAAGCTTGGTATGCATGGTTTTCTGCATAAATTAGGGTTCTGGCCGAAGGCCCTTTGGCGTCAACCCCTGGCCGCCACACTCAACACTATCCGGCGTCCAGCGATTGGACGTCAACTTCTCTGGCCTGCATGCGCAGCAGAGCTGCTATCTTCTGAAACAAGGCATGGCAACCATTGGGGGATGTCCCCCAACGGCTCTGAGGGTGTCCCATCACCCTAGTGAGTGGGGGAAGACCTCTTTAGGTCTGAACCCGAATGGCTCCCCCCTTCTCCCCTTCACCCTTGCAAGAGGAGAGAGTGAGAAAGAAAAACCCTAGAGCTCTGTGAGAAAACCCAGTTTGAACCCCTAAATCCGACCCCTTGGCTGGTTTTGGAGATCTTCTGCATCAAGGAGGGAGCTGAAGCAAAGGGGAAGGCTTCCCCATCATCCCCTCGGCGTGGAGATCAACCAGGTCGGAGGAAGGCGATCTTGGAGGTGCTTCTGCAACTTCTTGGAACTGCCCAAGGAGGTCTTCTTCGAGCCATAAATCCCTTGAAGGATTTTAGAGAGGCAAGTGACCTATCTATGGTATCCCCGTATGAGTCTAGGAGGTTTTTAATTTTTATGGAATTTCCCTCGAGTCCTAGACCCTCCATTTCACCAAATTTCAGAGCTCGGGTCTGTGTTTCTGCACAGACCTGAGTAAACGGCAAGGTCCCTGGACGCCTGTGATGAGCTTGGCGTCCATCGACCCTGCCGCTGACTCTGAGTCAGCGGCCAGACCGCCGTCTAGTTCTTCAGGACAGAACAGTGAGCTGTTCTGTCCCTCTTATACGTTAATTTCGTTATTTTTCGTGATGAGGATATATGGTATTCCTATAAGCTATGTATTTGTGCATTGTGGTGTGAATGGATGTGGTGTGTTGGTGAATGTGGAAAATGGTGTCTTTAAACTTGTGGGCATAACTTGTAGATAATTCTTGCAAATTAATGTTCCATGATTAGGATTAGTTAAATGTCTTGTTTCAGTCTATCATGAAGATTGTGGGACATGTATGTATGTTCTGAATTTTTGTAATTCATGCATACTTGTGGAATTGCTAGAAGTTCGATTCGGTAAAATGAAAGCATGAAAGAAATGGTTGTGGTAACGGATTTATAGATGTATGAATTAGGATGATGTTGTATTCTGAAATCATGCATTTGGTTTCTGTGCAAAACAGTAAGTGGGTGAATTTCAATGTGTTAGACCCATGTTAGTATAAGTGTGAATAATATGCTAATTAGGTGTTTGATTTTCTGTAAATCCTATTTAGCTCAGAAAAATCTGAAAATTGAGGGTATGATTTTGAACCTGAAAACAGCATGTGGTTAAATTTCAGGTTATTTGAACAGTAAATAAAAGTTATGTGTTTTCATGTGAATTGTGAATAATTCGTACATATGATCGTAATGTGATTTTATTTTGTTTAAACAGCATGATGGTGTGTTTACTATGTGTTGAATCTTGAAAACTCTGTAGTACCATGTTAGGAAAACAGAGGTGTTCATGTGAGTAAGAAAGTGTGAATGAAATGAAGAGTGCCAAGTGTAAAACCATGTGTAAAACGTTAAATGTGTAAAAGTGTAAACTGTGCCAATGTGATACTGCTTCCGAGAAGGCAGTGGAGCTGTATCAGGGAAAAGTCCCCCTGAGAAAGTTCATTGTGTTAAGTGACCCTAAGGGCATTAGGGGGAAATCCTGGAGGTGGACAAGTACCACTGGTTAGGGTGGAGACTTGTTCTCCCGGTCTGCGCAGTCCAAGAGTCACCATTGCATTGCCTAGATGGTGCTATGTGTTATGTGATGTGAATGTGTCCTTCTTTGGTGGTTTGGACTATGTGTCACGGCACTAAAATATGTGTAAAGTGTAATGTGTAAAGTGTATGTGACCATGTGTAAATGTGTAAGTGACATGTGAATGTGTATGTGTAAAGTGTAACCATGTGAAAAGAGGAAATTGTGAAAAAGGAAATGTGAAAATCTAGATGTGCAATGTGTTATTGAAACCATGTGAGGCTAAATCTGAAACCATGTGAATTCAGAAAATGCATGTTATCCTTCTGTGTTTATGTGTGCAAAGTGTTTAGAACCCATGATAGGGACAACAATGAATATGTGTGCAAGATGGCATGATGGATTGTTCATAGATTATGTTTTAAGCACGTTGTAGCTCTCATGTGTTGAATTTATAGCCTTGGACCATGTGAAATCAGCAACCTAAAGCATGTTAAAAGTTATGTATGTACTTAAGAACATGTAGAATCCATGCTAATTATGTTCTCCGTTTATGTATGTAAGTTGTCCATGTTGATAACTCTCATGTTTGGTCTTTATAAGGTTAAAGTTCATAGTGAATGGATTAGAGACCATGTGATAGGTGAATGTTATATTTTTGAAATCTGAAAGCATGCGTTATGTAAAATTGTAGAACCTTCATGATAGGTTGAAAACTTAAATGGACTAGCATGCTATGTGTTGCTAATTGTATGTGCATGTAGAAACCACTAGGACTTGTACGTGTATATCATGTATAGTGTTACTTGCTGAGTCCCTGGACTCACTCCTTGCTTCGGCGTACAGGTGTAGTTGGTGACACGACACCGTTGGAGGAGACGGTGGAGACGGACTCCGAGCGCGGAGACTAGTTACTTGGAGCTTCTTGTGATTGTGTACTTCGTCGTATGTACTTGAACATTGTATTAGGATTATCATGAAAAGAATGTAATATGTGGACATTTGTATTTCTATTTCAGCAAATTAAATCATGTGAATTTTAGTTCCTTTTTGCAAATTGTAAACTGCATGTATGTTTAATGTGGATGATGAATGAATGGAGATAGTTCTCTTTTACTTCCGCTACTCTGTTATTTATATTCGCGTGTATCTCAGCTGTTTGTATCGTTGGGTAAATGTCCCACTGTGAGGACTCTCGCTATACGACGTGGGTCGGTATAACCGTACCG